>LR738709.1:182804872-182821961 GCA_902687465.1 Secale cereale | reverse complement strand
GGGGGGGGGGGCTCACCGCGCAGCACCCTAAGCGGGTTCTCGAGCGCCCGAAGACCTTAACGGAGAGCATGCCGTTCTGCATTAATTTGAACTGGAGAACGTGTCCCTCCGACAGGCTATGGGCACGGGCAAAGGTCTTCCACCCACGGCGGAGGTACATGACATGAGGGGCGGGGAAGTCGACGTCAACCCGCATGCCGCCATTCTCGCAGCCCCTCCTATGCAGCCTCAAGGCCTGCGCCAGGTGAAGCTCCATTACCTGAGCGAACGGGGTGGGGAGGCGGAGGTGACCGCACACTAGCTTGTACAGCCTGATGAAGAACTCGCGGGGCTGGTCACCGACATGGCCCACCATTTGGGGAAGAGCCGCTGGCAGAAGCGCTGCCGGTGCGCCGCCCCGTCCTCCTCTCCCCCGAGCGCCATGGCCGGCTCAGCCTCGCCCCCTACATCTTCCTCTCAGAGCGAGCTCCACTGCCATGAGTTCCAGAGTAGGGGGGACGCGTTGTTGAGCAGAAGCCCTCGTCATTGCCGTTGAAGCCCCGGCGCGCCCTCTAACCATGGGGAGTGGAGGAAAGTATCAAGCAGGAAGGAGATGAATGCAGAAGGACGCTGCCCCTCTCCCCTTTTTATAGGGGGGAAGGGTTGGGGCTCGCCCCCCCCCCCAATCTAAGGGCGGCCGCCCCACTCTACCAATCTGGCAGCTAGAGGCGCAGGGAATCAGGACCGACCCGATGCTGCAATCAGCAACGCCCGGTTCCCCACCTCGACCTTAATGCCTGTGCCCTCCGTATCCGCCCTACCCTCCCTGAGGCATGGGAGACACGTGGCGGGCGAGCCGGAATTAAGAAGTCAAGTGGAACGACCGTTCCCCGCCCCATGATCGTGGTGCGCGGGCGCCATGAAGGCCACGACCCGAGTCCACTTTGTCAATGAGCAGCGCTCCTGCAGCTTCCCCTTTATTATGGGAAAGACGCGGGCCGCCTCTTTAATATTCACCACGAGGTGACGCAAGCGTGCTATGGCCGTTCCACGCATGACCCGCACGTCACGCACTCAATGCGAGTAGTGGGGAAGCGCAACTGGCGAAGAAACTACCACTGTTAAAACTCTACCATGCGTGCCCGCGCACCGTTCTGGGCCTAGCCCAACAACGCTTCGCGCTGATGTGTGGCCCGGTCCCAGGGGTCCTGTCGTTGTATGGAAGTAGGGGCCTTTATGTACCCCTTTACTTGTGCACGGGAAGTCGTAGCCACACATGTGGCCATGCTTGGCGGGGCAGAGGAAGGAAAAGTATGAGACTGCCAAGACAACACTCAAGCCAGATAAATGAAGAGCAGAGGGGCAAGATGGACCCCCCGGCAACACCCTTGGTGGGGAAGCCTACATAGCCCCGGCAAGATTCTTGCTAGGGCGCCTTGCCCAACACCAGCAAGGCCGCCACCCTTTAGCCTAAGAACTTTGACACCATCAACAATGTCAAGACCAAGACTCAGGGGCGCTTGCATGGTGGCATGCAGGTCTTTGTGGAAACCAAAGGCCTGCGAATCTAGAAAAGGACCAGAAGACGAAGACCCCCGGCAAGATCCTTTTTGGGGACAGCCAAAGACCCTCGGCAAGACCCTTGCCGGGGACAGCCACGAGACCCCAGCAAGACCCTTGCCGGGGGCGTTTGTGGAGCCACAACCAGACCCGCTCCTGCCAAAATTTCGCTGCCCCGCGGACCTTCTGGCACGGGAACTAGCCGGCCAACTAGTCAAGCACCTGCGTAGTGGCATGCAAATCTTCTTGAAGACCCTGTCACCACAGCGGCCAACCAACCAGCGTGGTGCTGCATGCCTCGTCACCTTGGACGCGCGTCGGAACAAGGCGAGGCGGCAACGGACGGGACGAGCTCTGTTGTCGTCCCCGATAAAGCAAGAGGGCACGTAGGCGGCACATTAAATGCATTTGCCCTATGATGTCAGGCAATAAACTTGTACACTATAGATACGTTCCACCTCATGTGTGCCACTATGGCGACCCGAGGCATACTGTGGAAGGATTCTGTCTTTTACGACAAGGCACGCATAGTGGCAGTTCAAGAATGGAAGAACACAAAATAAACACAGACAAGCAGGACTGGGGTTTTATGCATCATTTGCGGCCCGAACCTGGGTAAAACTTCCCACGCGTTGATCGCAGCTCCTCGCACCCGGCAAACCATAGTAGGTGTCCCTGGTATTCCATAGGTGTCGTTTCCCCCAATAACCGATGCTTAGGTGTTGTTCTTACTTGAACAAACCTCCTACTTATGATTATCCCTCCCGCAAGCATCCACAACTACGAGAAAAGTATTAAGAATAAATTCTAACCATAACATTAAACTCTAGGATCCAATCGGTCCCTTACTGAATAGTGCATAAACTGGGGTATAAGTTTATGTCACTCTCGCAACCCACCATCTATTTACTACTCTACAATGCATTCCCTTAGGCCCAAATATGGTGAAGTGTCATGTAGTTGATGTTCACATGACACCACAAAGGGAATCACAACATACATACTATCAATATATCGAACACATATCAAGTTCACATGATTACTTGCAATGTAATTTCTCGCGTGACCTCAAGAACAAAAGTAACTACTCACAGTAATCAACATGCTCATGATCAGAGGGGTATTAATATGCATAATGGATCTGAACACATAATCGTCCACCAAATAAACCATATAGTAATCAACTACAAGATGAAATCAATAATACTAGTCACCCCCTATCAACAATTTATAGTTCCGGTAACAAGATTGAATACAAGAGATGAACTAGGGCTTGAGATGAGATGGTGCTGGTGAAGATTTTGATGGATATTGCCCTCCCCAAGATGGGAGAGCTGTTAGAGATGATGATCACGATGATTTGCCCCTCCGGGAGGGAAGTTCCCCCGACAGAATTGCTCTGTCGGAGGACAAAAGTGCTCCTACCCAAGTTTCACCTCGAGACGGTGGCGTTCTGTACCTAAAGCCTTTTCCTCATTTTATTCTCAGTCAAATTCACTTATATACCAGAAGATGGGCACCGGAGTTGTGCCGAGGAGGCCACAACCCACTCGGGCGCACCAGGGGGCCTGGCGCGCCCAGGTGGGTTGTGCCCACCTGGTGGCCCCCCTCTGGTGTTTATTGGCTCCAGTATTTATTAAATAATCCTTAAAAATTCTCCGTTAAGTTTTAGCTTGTTTGGAGTTGTGTAGAATAGGTGGCCTGATGTAGCTTTTCCTGGTCAAGATTTCCAGCTTCCGGAATTCTCCCTCATAGTGTGTTCCTTGCAAATTATGCGAGAAAAGGCAATAGAATTACTCCAAAAAGCATTATTAGGGATAAAAACAATATAAATAACAATAAGAAAACATGATGCGAAATGGACGTATCACCTCGCTACCCATACTATGTCACTGGGTGAGGACACCACAAGACCGAACCCATCACAAAGCACCTCTCTCATTGCAAGAAAAACTAATCTAGTTGGCCAAACCAGATCGATAGATCAAAGATACATATGAAGCTATCTTAATCATGTATAAAATAGTTCAGAAAAGACTCAAATAATATTCATAGATAATTTGATCATAAATCCACAATCCATCGGATCTCGACAAACACACTACAAAAGAAGATTACATCGAATAGATCTCCAAGAACATCAAGGAGAACATTGTATTGAGGATCAAAGAGAGATAAGAAGCCATCTAGATACTAGCTATGGACCCATAGGCCTGTGGTAAACTACTCACACATCATCGGAGGGGCAGCAAGGTTGATGTAGATGCCCTCCATGATCGAATCCCCCTCTGGCTCAGTACCGAAAAAGTCCCCAAGATGGGATCTCATGGGAATAGAGACCTGCAGTGGTGGAAAAAAAATCGTGGATGCCTCTAGGGTTTTTGGAATATCTCCGAATTAATTGGCCAAAGAGTAGAGTCAGGGGACTCTCGAGGGCGGCACAAGCCCACGGGGCGTGATATGTCTCCAATGTATCTATAATTTATGAAGTATCCATGCCATGTTTACAACAATTTTATATGGTTTTGGTATGATTTGCATGGAACTATCCCGGACTGATGTTGTTTCAGTAGAACTACCATGGTGTTTTTTGTGCAGAAATAGAAGTTCTCCAAAAGTAACGACTTTTTGACGAATTTTTTCGAACAAAAGAGGCACTAGAAGCTTCGTGGGAGGACCAGAAGGTGAAGGAGGTGAGCACAAGCCACCCAGGCGTGCCCTGGTGGGTTGTGCCCACCTCGGGGCCCATCTTCGCATGATTCTAATGCCAAAAAATCCTATAAATACAAAAACCCCCAGAAATAACCCTAGATCGGAAGTCCCGCCGCCACAAGCCTCTATAGTCCATGAAAAACTAATCTAGACCCGTTCCGGCACTCCGCCAGAGGGGGAAATCATCACCGGTGGCCATCTTCATCATCCCGGTGGCCACCATGATGGGGAGGTAATAGTCCACCCTCGGTGCTGACGGTTTGTACCAGTAGCTATGTGCTTAATCTTTCTCTCATGTTCTTGAGATGGCACGATCTTGATGTAGCGCGGGCTTTGTTAATATAGTTGAATCATATGGTGTTTCTCCCTCTATCTTGTTATGATGAATTGAGATTTTGTTTTATCGAATTGAATACTTTATGGATTTGAGAACACTTGATGTATGTCTTGCTATGAATACCAGTGGTGACAATGGGGTATCATATTGATTCACTTGATATGTGTTTTGGCACTCAACTTGGGGCACTCATTGGGGTTCTTTGTGTTGGATTGAGTATTATGAATCTGAAATTGTTTGATACATATCGTATAATTAAGTCATAGATACTCGTGGTGACATTGGCGTAACTAGGTGACATTATAGTTGGTTGATGTGTATCATATGATGTTATTTTACTACGAACTCTTGATAGATCGATCAGAAAGGATAACTTGATGTTATTTTAGTACGAACTCTTGATAGATCCATCGGAAAGAATAACTTTGAGGTGGTTTTGTACCCTACAAACAATTTCTTCCTATGTTCTCCGCTATATAGGAACTTTGGAGTGATTCTTCATCGCACGTTCAGGGATGATTCTGTGATCCAATTATATTAGCATTGTTGACAGATTGTACTAGCGAAAGTACGGACCCTAGGCCTTTTTTTCGAACATTGCAATACCATTTTTGCTCCATTTTATCACTTGCTACCTTGATTGTTTTTTATTGTTCGTATTACAAAAAATCAATATCTACCACCCATATTGCACTTGTATCACCATCTCTTCGCCGAACTAGTGCACCTATACAATTTACCATTGTATTTGGTGTGTTGGGACACAAGAGACTCTTTGTTATTTGGTTGCAGGGTTGTTTGAGAGAGACCATCTTTATCCTATGACTCCCACGGATTGATAAACCTTAGGTCATCCACATGAGGGAAATTTGCTATTGTCCTACAAAACTCTGTGCTTGGAGGCCCAACACGAGTCTACAAGAACAAGTTGTGTAGTAGACATCAGGGCGCGCCCCTGTGGATTGTCACCTCCTCGGGGATCTTTTGACTTGAACTCCAAGTCTTCTGGATATGTTCTACTCCAAGAAAAATCATCGCAAAAGTTTTATTTCGTTTGTACTCCGTTTGATATTTCTTCTCTGAAAAACTCAAAAACAAGGAAAAATAGAAACTGGCACTGGGCTCTATTTTAATAAGTTAGTCCCCAAAATAATATAAAATAGCATATTAATGCATATAAAACATCCAAAGTTGATAATATAAAGGGATGGAACAATAAAAAATTATAGCTACGTTGGAGATGTATCAAGCATCCCCAAGCTTAATTCATGCTCTTCCTCGAGTAGGTAAATGATAAAAACGGAAATTTTGACGTGGAATGCTACCTAACATAATTATTAATGCGATCTTCTTTATTGTGGCATGAATATATAGATCACTAAGATTCAAAACTAAAGTTTAATATAGACATAAAATAATAATACTTCAAGCATACTAATGAAGCAATCATGTCTTCTCAAAATAACATGGAAAAAGAAAGTCATCCCTACAAGATCATATCATCTGGTTGTGCTCCATCTTCATCACAAAAAGTATTTCATCATGCACAACCCTGGTATTAGTCAAGAAATTGTTTCATATTTTAGTGTTCTCAAACTTTTACAACTTTCACTCAATACATGAGCGTGAGCCATGGATATAGCACTAGGAAAATAGTAGGTGGTAGTAGACAAAATAAGGAAGAAACTCTCACATCAACTAGGAAAATTAATGGACTATGGAGATGCCCATCAATCGATATCAATGCAAGTGAGTAGGGATTGCCATGCAACAGATCCACTAGGCCTATAAGTGTATGAAAGGTCAAAAATAAACTAAGTGGGTGTGCATCCAACTTGCTTGCTCACGAAGACCTAGGGCAGTTTGAGGGAGCCCATCATTGGAATATACCAGCCAAGTTCTACAATGAAAAATTCCCACTAGTATATGAAAGTAACAAAATAGGAGACTCTCTATTATGAAGAACATGGTGCTTTTTCAAAGCACAAGTGTGGAAAAAGGATAGTAAAATTGTCCCTTCTATCTCATTTTTTTATTGGGCTTCTTTGGCCTCTTTTATTTTGTTTGGGATTCTTTGGCCTCTTTTCTTTTTTGTAAAGTCCGGAGACTCATCCCAACTTGTGAGGGAATAATATCTTCCATCATCCTTTCCTCACATGGGACAATGCTCTAATGATGATGATCACACTTTTGTTTACTTACAACTCAAAAATTACAACTCAAGGAAAAGACTCATAATGAGGGAACGGTGGAAGTTGCATGGCTATATATCTCAGAATGGCTATGAAAATGCCATAATAGGTTGGTATGGTGGCTATTTTGAGGAAGGGTAAATGGTGGGTTTAATGCACCGGCTAAAGTTGCGTGGTATTAGAGAGGCTAGCAATGGTGGAAGGGTGAGAGTGCGTATAATCCATAGACTCAACATTAGTCTTAAAGAACTCACATACTTATTGCAAAAAATTATTAGTAATTTAAACAAATTAGTACACGCATGCTCCTAGGGGAGAGGTTGGTAGGAGTTAACCATCACGCACTCCCGACCTCCGCACAAAGGATGACAATCAAGGAATAAATCATGATCCGACTTCATCGTATAACGGTTCACCATACGTGCATGCTACGGGAATCAATAACTTTAACACAAGTATTTCAACCAATCCACAATTACTCACTAGCATTACTCTAATATCAGCATCTTAAAATCTTAAAACAATTGGAAGGAATCAAACTTATTATATATTCAATGATCTTTATGAAAGTTTTTATTATATCTCTGTTGGATGCCCATCATATTAGGACTAAATTCACAAACCAAGCAAATTACCATGTGTTGTTTAGAGACTCTCAAAATAATATAAGTGAAGTATTAGAGTTCATTAATTTCATCAAGATAAGATCACCGCTATGCTCAGAAAGATATAAGTGAAGCACTAGAGCAACTACCCTAGCTCAAAAGATATAAGTGAAGCACAAAGAGTATTCTAATAAATTCACGATTAATGTGTGTCCCTCTCAAAAGGTGTGTACAGAAAGGATGATTGTGGCAAACTAAAAAACAAGGAATCAAATCATACAAGACGCTGCAAGAAAAACACATATCATGTGGTGAATCAAAATATAGCCTCAGGTAAATTTCCCGATGGATTGAAGACAAAAGAGGGGATGCCATCCGGGGTATCCCCAAGCTTAGATGCTTGGTTTTCCTTGAATATTACCTTGGGGTGCCTTGGGAATCCTTAGGCTTAGTCTCTTGCCACTCCTTATTCCGTAGTACATCAAATCTTTACCCAAAACTTGAAAACTTGACAACACAAAACTCAACATAAAACTCGTGATATCCGTTAGCGCAATAAATCAAATAACCACTTTAGGTACTGTTGTGAACTCATTCTAACTTTATATTGGTGTTATATATACTGTATTCTAACTTACCCATGGTTCATACCCCCCGATACTACCCATATATTCATAAAAATAAGCAAACAACACAATGAAAACAAAATCTGTCAAAACACAACAGTCTATAGCAATCTGAAAACTTCGCATACTTATGCGACTCTAAAAATTGTGAAAAATTAGGACAATGTGGGAATTTTGCATATAAATGTTGTTTAAAAATTTCAAAAAATTATCACAATCCAGCGAATTACATAATTTTGTGCACTAGACGCAGAAGTTTTTGTTTTTAAGCAAAATCAAATGAACAATTTTCCAAACCATCCCAAAGCTCTTCCTTGGCACAAACACTACATTAAAACAAGAAAACACATCTAACCAAAGGCTAGAAGGTAAATTTATTTAAAAGCAGAAAATAAAAATGTTGGGTTTTCCCCCAACAAGCGCTTTTCTTTAATGTCTTTTAGCTAGGCATTGATAATTTTAATGATGCTCACATGAAAGACAAGAATTGACGCACAAAGAGAGCACCATAAAACATGTGAGAAACACATCTAAGTCTAACATACTTCCTATGCATAGGAATTTTATAAGCAAATAAATTATCAAGGCAAGCAAAAACTGGCATATGCAAGGAAGAAAAAGGAAGCAATAGGAATGTCAACATGAAGAGAGGTAATTTCATAACATGCTACAACCATATTTTCCCCTCTCATAACAATTGCATGTGGGATCATATTGAATGTCAACAATATAGCTATCACATAACATATTTTATACATGATTCGCATGCATGCAAAGTTGACACCCTTCCAAAATAGTGGGATTATCATCAAATAAATTCATGACCTCTCCAAACCCACATTTATCAAAAAATATATAAGATTGTTCAATCTCCAAAGTAGTGGGATCATTATGTGAAGACCCGAGACCGACACTCTAGAAGCCTTCCAATTATTTCGTTGTCGTCGTGTGTTTTATTTTTGTTTGTTTGATTTCATCATGGCATCATGTGCATTGCATCCGCATGTTTTCATAAAACCTATAGTCGTTCGTAGTTGCCACTTATCTTTTGTCTCCATTGACCTTTTGTCATGCCGCCTTATCTTTGTCGATCTCTCCCAAACCCCCTCGCGTGCACGTTTGAAACTGCCCGAACCCGAACTGAGATGTCATTACCGATGGGTCCAGATCATCCCCAAACATTCATAAAACATCTTTGCTTTCTTATTTGGACTCCCAATCCTATTTTATCTCAAACGTCTGATTTTGATCGAATGATCCAAATTCCCCTATTTTCCATGTATATAGCCCACCCATAGTCCATTTTTGACAAACCCTAGATCAATTCCTCTATTTCAGTGCGTCGCCACCAACCGTTGTTCAACCTCTCCACGGGATCCCGACTGATCCATCCAGCAGCCTCCAACCACATCCCTTGTTTTCCGTGCCGTCCAATCCCGCAGCGACGGATGCGTCCACCATCCTCCATCCGCGGCATAAGCCCGAGCTCCTAATCTTCCCCATGCCTGATCCACCTTATTGCCTCAACAGCGATCTTGCATGGCCATCGGTGTTGAGTATAAGGATTATTAGGAAGTATAGGATAGACTAGGATTTGGTCCAGCCTTGTCTTGTACTCAAAGTTGGTCTTTGTACTCCTATATATATGCCCATGGGGCTCAAGCAATACAGCAACTATTCCACAAAACCCTTCTCTCCCATCTATATATATGCCCACGGGGCGCACCGCCCCCGGGACGGTCGGCCTTCATGACCGCCGTCGGGGGCCGCGCCGCCCGTACCGAGGGTTCGTCCGCCGGCTGTGTTGGCCGGCTGTCCTAGAGAGTCTTAATCCCGAGCCATTGCTCCGGGTTTTTTCTCTCTCTCGCCGGTCATTTTGATCGGCGTCTTTCTTTTTGGTTTTCCGATCTAATCTTGATCGGTTTGCGTCGCCCGCCGCCACCGTCGACCCCCGTGCGCCTCTACTCCGACCCTGGCGCGACCTGCCGGCCTCTCCTCCGACCCGGCGGCCACGCTCGCCGAGGCGGCCCGTTTGGGCCAGCCGTCATATGCGTGTTGGTCTGCCCGTCGCCCTGCGCCAGCCGTCACCGCGCACCGTTCTGGGCCTGGCCCAACAACGCTTCACGCTTATGTGTGGCCCGGGCCCAGGGGTCCAGTCGCTGTATGGAAGTAGAGGCCTTTATGTACCCCTTTACTTGTGCACGGGCATTCGTAGCCACACATGTGGCCATGCTTGGCGGGGCAGAGGAAGGAAAGGTACGAGACTGCCAAGACAACACCCAAGCCAAAGAAATGAAGAGCAGAGGGGCAAGATGGACCCCCCCGACAACACCCTTGCCGGGGCAGCCTACATAGCCCCGACAAGAGTCTTGCTGGGGTGCCTTGCCCAACACCAGCAAGGCCGCCACCCTTTAGCCTGAGAACTTTGACACCATCAACAACGTCAAGACCAAGACTCAGGGGCGCTTGCGTGGTGGCATGCAGGTCTTTTTGAAACCAAAGGCCTACGAATCTAGATAAGGACCAGAAGACGAAGACCCCCGACAAGATCCTTGTTGGGGACAGTCAAAGACCCTCGGCAAGACCCTTGCCGGGGACAACCATGAGACCCCAGCAAGACCCTTGTCGGGGGCGTCTGTGGAGCCACAACCAGACCCGCTCCTGCCAAAATTTCGCTGCCCCGCGGACCTTCTGGTATGGCAACTAGCCGGACAACTAGTCAAGCACCTGCGTAGTGGCATGCAAATCTTCTTGAATACCCTGTCACCACAGCGGCCAACCAACCAGCGTGGCGCTGCATGCCTCGTCACCTTGGACGCACGTCGGAACAAGGCGAGGCGGCGACGGACGGGACGAGCTCTGTTGTCGTCCCCGATAAAGCAAGATGGCACGTAGGTGGCACATTAAATGCGTTTGTTCTATGATGTCAGGCAATAAACTTGTACACTGCAGATACGTTCCACCTCATGTGCGCCACTGTGGCGACCCGAGGCATACTGTTGAAGGATTCTGTCTTTTTGGACAAGCCACACATAGTGGCAGTTCAAGAATGGAAGAACACAGGATAAACACAGACAAGAAGGACTCGGGTTTTACGCATCATTTGCGGCATGAACCTGGGTAAAACTTCCCACGCGTTGATCGCTAGACCTGCTCTTTGCGCAGCTCCTCGCACCCGGCAAACCATAGTAGGGGTCCCTGGTATCCCATAGGTGTCGTTTCCCCCGACAACCGATGCTTAGGTGTTGTTCTTACTTGAACAAACCTCCTACTTATGATTATCCTTCCCGTAAGCATCCGCAACTACGAGAAAAGTATTAAGAATAAATTCTAACCATAGCATTAAACTCTAGGATCCAATCCGTCCCTTACGGAATAGTGCATAAACTGGGGTATAAGTTTCTGTCACTCTCACAACACACCATCTATTTACTACTCTACAATGCATTCCCTTAGGCCCAAATATGGTGAAGTGTCATGTAGTCGACGTTCACATGACACCACAAAGGGAATCACAACATACATACTATCAAAATAACGAACACATATCAAGTTCACATGATTACTTGCAACGTGATTTCTCCCATGACCTAAAGAACTAAAGTAACTACTCACAATAATCAACATGCTCATGATCAGAGGGGTATTAATATGCATAATGGATCTGAACACATAATAGTCCACCAAATAAACCATATAGTACTCAACTACAAGATGAAATCAATACTACTAGTCACCCCCTATCAACAATTTATAGTTCCGGTAACAAGATTGAATACAAGAGATGAACTAGGGCTTGAGATGAGATGGTGCTGGTGAAGATGTTGACGGAAATTGCCCTCCCAAGGATGGGAGAGCTGTTGGTGATGATGATGACGATGATTTCCCCCTCCGGGAGGGAAGTTCCCCCGGCAGAATCGCTTCGCCGGAGGACAAAAGTGCTCCTACCCAAGTTTCACCTCGAGACGGTGGCGTTCCATACCTAAAGCATTTTCCTCATTTTTTTCTCAGTCAAATTCACTTATATACCAGAAGATGGGCACCGGAGTTGTGCCGAGGAGGCCACAACCCACTCGGGCGCACCAGGGGGCCTGTCGTGCCCAGGTGGGTTGTGCCCACCTGGTGGCCCCCCTCTGGTGTTTATTGGCACCAGTAATTATTAAATAATCCATAAAAATTCTCTGTTAAGTTTTAGCTTGTTTGGAGATGTGTAGAATAGGTGGCCTAACGTAGCTTTTCCAGGTCAATATTTCCAGCTTCCGGAATTCTTCCTCTTAGTGTGTTCCTTGCAAATTCTGAGAGAAAAGGCACTAGAATTACTCCAAAAAGCATTATTAGGGATAAAAACATTATAAATAACAATAAGAAAACATGATGCGAAATGGACGTATCACCTCGCTACCCATACTATGTCACTGGGTGAGGACACCGCAAGATCGAACCCATCACAGAGCACCTCTCCCATTGCAAGAAAAAACTAATCTAGTTGGCCAAACCAGATCAATAGATCGAAGATAAATACGAAGCAATCTTAATCATGTATATAATAGATCAGAAAAGACTCAAATAATATTCATAGATAATCTGATCATAAATCCACAATCCATCGGATCTCGATAAACACACTCCGGAAGAAGATTACATCTAATAGATCTCCAAGAACATCAAGGAGAACATTGTATTGAAGATCAAAAAGAGATAAGAAGCCATCTAGGTACTATCTATGGACCCATAGGCCGGTGGTAAACTACTCACACATCATCGGAGGGGCAGCAAGGTTGATGTAGATGCCCTCCGTGATCAAATCCCCCTCTGGCTGAGTACCGAAAAAGGCCCCAAGTTGGGATCTCATGGGAAAAGAGACCTGCAGTGGTGGAAAAGAATTTTCCTGGGTGCCTCTAGGGTTTTGGGAATATCTCCGAATTAATAGGCCAAAGAGTCGAGTCGGGGGACTCTCGAGGGGGGCACAAGCCCACATGGCGTGATATGTCTCCAATGTATCTATAATTTATGAAGTATCCATGCCATGTTTACAACAATTTTATATGGTTTTGGTATGATTTGCATGGAACTATCCCGGACTGGTGTTGTTTCAGTAGAACTACCATGGTGTTTTTTGTGCCGAAATAAAAGTTCTCCAAACGTAACGAAACTTTTTGACGAATTTTTTGGAACAAAAGAGGCACTAGAAACTTCGTGGGAGGACCAGAAGGTGAAGGAGGTGAGCACAAGCCACCCAAGCGTGCCCTGGTGGGTTGTGCCCACCTCGAGGCCCATCTTCGCTTGATTCCAACGCCAAGAAATCCTATAAATACCAAAACCCCCAGAAATAACCCTAGATCGGAAGTCCCGCCGCCGCAAGCCTCTGTAGTCCATGAAAAACCAATCTATACCCGTTTCGGCACACCGCCGGAGGGGGAAATCATCGCCGGTGGCCATTTTCATCATCTCGATGGCCACCATGATGAGGAGGGAATAGTCCACCCTCGGTGCTGATGGTTTGTACCAGTAGCTATGTGCTTAATCTCTCTCTCATGTTCTTCAGATGGCACGATCTTGATGTAGCGTGGGCTTTGTTAATATAGTTGAATCATATGGTGTTTCTCCCTCTATCTTGTTATGATGAATTGAGGTTTTGTTTTATAGGATTGAATACTTGATGTATATCTTGATATGAATACCAGTGGTGACATTGGGGTATCATATTGATTCACTTGATATGTGTTTTGGCACTCAACTCGCGGATTCCCAAGGTGACATTGCGGTAATCTATGCATAGGGGTTGATGCACTTTCTCGTGTTTGTTTCTCCGGTAGAAATCTTGCGGCACTCATTGATGTTCTTTGTGTTGGATTGAGTATTATGAATCTGAAGTTGTTTGATGCATATCGTATAATTAAGTCACTAATACTTGTGGTGACATTGGCATACTAGGTGACATTATAGTTGGTTGATGTGTATCATATGGTGTTATTTTAGTACGAACTCTTGATAGATCGGTCAGAAAGGATAACTTGATGTTATTTTAGTATGAACTCTTGATAGATCGATCGGAAAGAATAAATTTGAGGTGGTTTCGTACCCTACAAACAATTTGTTCCTATGTTCTCCGCTCGATAGGAATTTGAAGTGATTCTTCATCGCACGTTCAGGGATGGTTCTGTGATCCAATTATATTAGCATTGTTGACCGATTGCACTAGCGAAAGTATGGACCCTAGGCCTAGTTTTCAAACATTCCAATACCATTTTTGCTCCATTTTATCACTTGCTACCTTGATTGTTTTTTATCGTTCCTATTACAAAAAATCAACATCTACTATCCATATTACACTTGTATCACCATCTCTTCGCCGAACTAGTGCACCTATACAATTTACCATTGTATTTGGTGTGTTGGGGACACAAGAGACTCTTTGTTATTTGGTTGCAGGGTTCTTAGAGAGAGACCATATTTATCCTATGACTCCCACGGATTGATAAACCTTAGGTCATCCACATGAGGGAAATTTTCTATTGTCCTACAAAACTCTGTGCTTGGAGGCCCAACACGAGTCTACAAGAACAAGTTGTGTAGTAGACATCAGGGCACGCCCCTGTGGATTGTCACCTCCTCGGGGATCTTTTGACTTCAACTCCATGTCATCTGGATGTGTTCTAGTCCAAGAAAAGTCATCGCAAAAGTTTTTTTCGTTTGGACTCCGTTTGATATTTCTTTTCTGAAAAACTCAAAAACAAGGAAAAATAGAAACTGACACTGGGCTCTATTTTAATAAGTTAGTCCCCAAAATAATATAAAATATCATATTAATGCATATAAATCATCCAAAGTTGATTATATAAAGGCATGGAACAATAAAAAATTATAGCTACGTTGGAGATGTATCAAGCATCCCCAAGCTTAATTCATGCTCTTCCTCGAGTAGGTAAATGGTAAAAACGGAAATTTTGACGTCGAATGCTACCTAACATAATTATTAATGCGATCTTCTTTATTGTGGCATGAATATACAGATCCATAAGATTCAAAACAAAAGTTTAATATTGACATAAAATAATAATACTTCAAGCATACTAATGAAGCAATCATGTCTTCTCAAAATAACATGGAAAAAGAAAGTCATCCCTACAAAATCATATCGTCTGGTTGTGCTCCATCTTCATCACAAAAAGTATTTCATCATGCACAACCCTGGTATTAGTCAAGAAATTGTTTCATATTTTAGTGTTCTCAAACTTTTACAACTTTCACTGAATACGTGAGCGTGAGCCATGGATATAGCACTAGGAAAATAGAATGTGGTAGTAGACAAAAGAAGGGAGAAACTCTCACATCAACTAGGAAAATTAATGGACTATGGAGATGCCCATCAATCGATATCAATGCAAGTGAGTAGGGATTGCCATGCAACAGATGCACTGGGCCTATAAGTGTATGAAAGGTCAAAAATAAACTAAGTGGGTGTGCATCCAACTTGCTTGCTCACGAAGACCTAGGGCAGTTTGAGGAAGCCCATCATTGGAATATACCAGCCAAGTTCTACAATGAAAAATTCCCACTAGTATATGTAAGTAACAAAATAGGAGACTCTCTATTATGAAGAACATGGTGCTTTTTCAAAGCACAAGTGTGGAAAAAGGATAGTAAAATTGTCCCTTCTCTCTCATTTTTTTATTGGGCTTCTTTGGCCTCTTTTATTTTATTTGGGATTCTTTGGCCTCTTTTCTTTTTTGTAAAGTCCGGAGACTCATCCCAACTTGTGAGGGAATAATATCTTCCGTCATCCTTTCCTCACATGGGACAATGCTCTAATGATGATGATCACACTTTTGTTTACTTAAACCTCAAAAATTACAACTCAAAGAAAAGACTCGTCATGAGGGAACGTTGGAAGTTGCATGGCTATATATCTCAGAATGGCTATGAAAATGCCATAATAGGTAGGTATGGTGGCTATTTTGAGGAAGGGTAAATGGTGGGTTTAATGCACCGGCTAAAGTTGCGTGGTATTAGAGAGGCTAGCAATGGTGGAAGGGTGAGAGTGCGTATAATCCATAGACTCAACATTAGTCTTAAAGAACTCACATACTTATTGCAAAAATTTATTAGTCATTTAAACAAAGTAGTACTCGCATGCTCCTAGGGGAGAGGTTGGTAGGAGTTAACCATCACGCACTCCCGACCTCCGCACAAAGGATGACAATCAAGGAATAAATCATGATCCGACTTCATCGCATAACGGTTCACCATACGTGCATGCTACGGGAAACAGTAACTTTAACACAAGTATTTCAACCAATCCACAATTACTCACTAGCATTACTCTAATATCAGCATCTTAGAATCTTAAAACAATTGGAAGGAATCAAACTTATTAGATATTCAATGATCTTTATGAAAGTTTTTATTATATCTCTATTGGATGCCCATCATATTAGGACTAAATTCACAACCCAAGCTAATTACCATGTGTTGTTTAGAGACTCTCAAAATAATATAAGTGAAGCATTAGAGTTCATTAATTTCATCAAAATAACATCACCGCTATGCTCAGAAAGATATAAGTGAACCACTAGAGCAACTACCCTAGCTCAAAAGATATAAGTGAAGCACAAAGAGTATTCTAATAAATTCACGATTAATGTGTGTCCCTCTCAAAAGGTGTGTACAGAAAGGATGATTGTGGCAAACTAAAAAACAAGGAATCAAATCATACAAGACGCTCCAAGAAAAACACATATCATGTGGTGAATCAAAATATAACCTCGGGTAAATTTCCCGACGGATTGAAGACAAAAGAGGGGATGCCATCCGGGGCATCCCCAAGCTTAGATGCTTGGTTGTCCTTGAATATTACCTTGGGGTGCCTTGGGAATCCCCAGGCTTAGTCTCTTGCCACTCCTTATTCCGTAGTACATCAAATCTTTACCCAAAACTTGAAACCTTGACAACACAAAACTCAACATAAAACTCGTGATATCCGTTAGCGCAATAAATCAAATAACCACTTTAGGTACTATTGTGAACTCATTCTAACTTTATATTGGTGTTATATATACTGTATTCTAACTTATCCAT
>LR738709.1:182741658-182793932 GCA_902687465.1 Secale cereale | reverse complement strand
TGAGGGACGAGGGGGCGGCCGGAGGAGAAGCGATGAGGGGGTGGCCGGAGGAGGAGGGAGGAGGGCGTGGTGAGAGGGGGGAGGGGAGGAGGGAAGAGGGAGGAGGATAGATGGAGGGAGTACCTCGATGGAGGAGCAGCGCGGCGGCGGCGGCAGACGATGGCGGTGGCGGACGACGGGGCATGCCGTGGAGAGTCACTGAGAGGGAGAGTGAGAAGGTCGGTTGATGACCCACAAGTATAGGGGATCTATCGTAGTCCTGTCGATAAGTAAGTGTGTCGAACCCAACGAGGAGCAGAAGGAAATGATAGGCAGTTTTCAGTAAGGTATTCTCTGGAAGCACTGAAATTATCGGTAACAGATAGTTTTGTGATAAGGTAATTTGTAACGAGTAAGAAGTAATAAAAGTAAATAAGGTGCAGCAAGATGGACCAATCCTTTTTGTAGCAAAGGACAAGCCTATACAAACTCTTATATAAGGAAATACGCTCCCGAGGACAGATGGGAATTATCGTCAAGCTAGTTTTCAGCACGCTCATACGATTCACGTTCGTTACTTTGATAATTTGGTATGTGGGTGGACCGGTGCTTGGGTACTGCCCTTCCTTCGACAAGCATCCCACTTATGATTAACCTCTTTTGCAAGCATCCGCAACGACAAAAGAAGTACTAAGGTAAACCTAACCATAGCATGAAACATATGGATCCAAATCAGCCACTTACGAAGCAACACATAAACTAGGATTTAAGCTTCTGTCATTCTAGCAACCCATCATCTACTTATTACTTCCCAATGCCTTCCTCTAGGCCCAAACAATGGTGAAGTGTCATGTAGTCGACGTTCACATAACACCACTAGAGGACAGACAACATACATCTCATCAAAATATTGAACGAATACCAAATTCACATGACTACTTATAGCAAGACTTCCCCCATGTCCTCAGGAACAAACATAAGTACTCACAAATCATATTCATGTTTATAATCGGAGGGGTATTAATTTGCATAATGGATCTGAACATATGATCTTCCACCAAATAAACTAACTACATGGAGTAATCAACACTACTAGCAACCCACAAGTACCAATCTAAGGTTTTGAGACAAATATTGGATACAAGAGATGAACTAGGGTTTGAGAGGAGATGGTGCTGGTGAAGATGTTGATGGATATTGACCCCCTCCCGATGAGAGGATCGATGGTGATGATGATGGTGACGATTTCCCCCTCCCGGAGGGATGTTTCCCCGGCAGAACAGCTCCGCCGGAGCCCTGGATTGGTTCCTCCAAGGATCCGCCTCGATACGGGACAGCGGCGCTTCATCCAGAAAGCTTCCTTATGATTTTTTCTAGGGTAGAAGACACCTTATACCAGAAGATGGGCATCGGGGGGCTGCCAGGTGGCCCACGATGCAGGGGTGCACCGAGGGGGTAGGGCGCGCCCCCCACCCTAGTGGACGGTGGGTGGCCCCCCTCTGGAGCTTTCTTCGCCCAATATTTTTAATATATTCCAAAACTGACTTTTGTGGAATTTCAAGACTTTTTGAGTTGTGCAGAATATGTCTCCAATATTTGCTCCTTTTCCAGCCCAAATTCCAGTTGCCGACATTCTCCCTCTTCATGTAAACCTTGTAAAATAAGAGAGAAAAGGCATAAGCATTGTGACATAATGTGTAATAACACCCCATAATGCAATAAACTTCAATATAAAAGCATGATGCAAAATGGACGTATCAACTCCCCCAAGCTTACACCTCGCTTGTCCTCAAGCGGAAGCCGATATCGAAAAATATATCCACATGTTTCGAGATAGATGTGTCGATAAAATAAAATACGGACATGAGGGCATCATGATCATTCTTATAATAGCAACATATATATTGTCATATGATTTCTTATGCTAAAGTAACAATCTATTCACAATGGCAAGTATGAATCAGAAACCTCATTGAAAACTAACAAACTATGATCCTGGACATTGAAGCAATTGCAATTTATCATAACATCAGAAAGAGTCAGTATTAGAGCTTTTCAGCAAGTCCACATACTCAACTATCATTTAGTCTTTCACAATTGCTAACACTGACGCAATACTTATGGGTATGGAGTTTTAGTCGGACATAGAGAATGATAGGGTCTTATAGTGTTGCCTCCCAACCTTTTACCTCAAGGGTAATGTCAATAATAATAGTTTATGATAACTTACATCCAATTGGGTATATATGTCAGGATCTTTCCAACACAATGTGCTTGCCAAAGGATAAAATGTAAAAAGGAAAGGTGAAGATCACCATGACTCTTGTATAAGGTATAAGACAATAACAAAAGATAGGCCCTTCGCAGAGGGAAGCAGAGGTTGTCATGTGCTTTTATGGTTGGATGTACAAAGTCTTAGTGCAAAAGAGCGTCACTTTATATTGCCACTTGTGATAGGAACCTTTATTATGCAGTCCGTCGCTTTATTGCTTCCATATCACAAGATCGTATAAAGCTTATTTTCTTCACACTAATAGATCGTACATATTTAGAAGCAATTTTTATAGCTTGCAACAATGACAACTTACTTGAAGGATTTTACTCAATCCATAGGTAGATATGGTGGACTCTCATGGAAAAACTGGGTTTAAGGATATTTGGAAGCACAAGTAGTATATCTACTTGGTGCAAGGAGTTTGGCTAGCATGAGGGGGAAAGGCAAGCTCAACATGTTGGATGATCCATGACAATATACTTTATTTGAGATATAAGAAAACATAATCCATTACGTTGTCTTCCTTGTCCAACATCAACCTTTTAGCATGTCATATTTTAATGAGTGCTCACAATCATAAAAGATATCCAAGATAGTATATTTGTATGTGAAAACCTCTCTTTCTTTATTACTTCCTATTAATTGCAACAATGACCAAAACTATGTTTGTCAACTCTCAACAAGTTTTATTCATCATACTCTTTATATGTGAAGTCATTACTCTCCATAAGATCAATATGATCTCTTGATTTATTTTTATTCTTTCTTTTATTCCCTCATGATCATAGTGAGATAATCAAGCCCTTGACTCAAAACTAATCTTTATTATATATAGCTCACGGACTCGATAACATAGATAAGGATGATAAAGCAAAGCTCACAACTAGATCATACTAAACTTTATTCTATTAGATCAAGATATAATCAAAAGTATCGAAGTAAGAAAAACGGTAAAGATAGAAGTATTATGGTGATCCGATACCGGGGCACCTCCCCCAAGCTTGGCAGTTGCCAAGGGGAGTGCCCATACCCATGTGTTTATGTCTCTTTCTTCGGAGGCGGTGATGATGGAGTTGTTGATGATGTAGGCTTGTCGTCCATCTTCCAAGGCATAGGCCCACCATCATACTAGGATGATCGAGTCTCCGGGATCCTCAAATCTGCAGCAAACTCATCTTATTGAATCTATATTCATACTCACAATTTTGGTTTTGCAGGTCATAGATCTGGGCTTGGAGGTGCTCGATTTTCTCGTGGAGCTTGAAGATGGTCTCCCCAATGTGCTTGTCATCTATCTTGTGGTTGTTGGTGAACTCCGTGGTCATCATGTGGTTTGCATTGAGTCCTCGTTCCACCATCCCCTGGCACTTGAAAACTTGTTGCTCCATTGCTTCGAGTCTTGTCTCCACGCTTCCGGTCCTCCTTGGTCCGTCAACATCGCGGATGTGCAGCACCCCCTTACGTATCTCAATGGTTTGAGGGTGTTGCAGCAACTTTGTGAGGTAGGGGTTGATGACCTTCTCGAAAAACTTATCCTTAGGGGCGCTAGAAGACATCATGGTGATCTAGATCTATCAGAAAAATAGCGCGAAACAAAAACAGAGAATTTTCACATGATACGGTGGTTAAAACCTTTGGGAGATTATATAATGAATTTTTACCGACCAAAATAAGTATCGTACAAGAAAACGGAGTCCGGAGAGCACACGAGGTGCCCACAAGGTAGGGGGCGCTCCCTCCACCCTCGTGGGTGCCTCATGTCCCTTTCGGACTACTTCTTATTTTCCTATTTTCTTAAATATTCCAAAAGGGAGAAAAAAATGCTATTGGAACTGTTTTGGAGTCGGTTTACTTACCGTACCACGTACCTCTTCCTTATAGGAGTCTGAAACATTCTGGAAAGTGTCCCTTATGTATTCCTCCGGGGTCACGGTTTCAATGACATTAGTTTAAACATTTATGGGATTACCTGAGATATAATATTTGATTCTTTGACCATTCACCACCTTCGGAATTGTGCCTTCAAAGTTGTTGATTTTTATGGAACTGGAATGATAGACCTCCTCGATAATGTAAGGACCTTCCCATTAAGAGAGAAGTTTTCCTGCAAAAAATCATAAACGAGAGTTGTATAGCAAAACATAATCACCTACGTTAAACTCATGTTTTTGTATCCTTTTGTCATGCCATCTGTTAACTTTTTCTTTAAACAATTTGGCATTTTCATAGGCCTGGGATCTCCACTCATCAACTGAGCTAATGTCAAATAACCTCTTCTCACCGGCATGTTTGAAATCATAATTGAGCTCTTTAATGGCCCAATATGCCTTATGTTCTAGTTCGAGAGGTAAGTGACATGCTTTTCCATAAACCATTTTATTCGGAGACATGCCCATAGGATACTTATATGATGTTCTATAGGCCCATAATGCATCATCAAGTTTCTTGGACCAATTCTTCCTAGATCTATTAACAATCTTTTGCAAAATTAACTTAAGCTCTCTATTACTCAGTTCTACTTGACCCCTAGACAGTGGGTGTGTCGGTGTATGTGGATCGACACCTATGGGATCACAAAAATCCCTACTACGATTGCGGGGCGCGGGGTTGAGAGAAGAGCGGATCTAACAATTAGCACACGGTTCCTTTACCCAGGTTCGGGCCGCAAGGATGCGTAAAACCCTACTCCTGCTTTAGTGGATTATATGTTTGTGTTTTTCGCCTAGCGAGGAGCTCCAAAAGCCGAGTCGCGAGGAGTTCTAAAGAGCCGAATCCTTCTCCTGGTCGCCTCGGTCCTCCTTTTACAGGGAAAAGGGGTTGCCACAGTGGCACACAGGAGGTGGAAAGGGTACAATGATGTGGGGACCCCAACTTAGAAGTCGAGATCACCGAATGCACGTGTACAGTGATCCCAGAGATAAATGCTCACTGAACACACAGAAGCTGAAATAACAAGAGTCTTACATCCATACAAATAGTCTTACACGAATTAAGGCCATTATGGCCAAGTCTTACATAGATAAAGCCTCACGGGCTGAATAGCAAATAACTCAGGTAGCGGAAGTCTTCGATAAAACGGGTAGAACCCATGCCATCTGCCTTAACCCTACAGGCATTCTGACTGGGATAGCATCCTAGTTCGCATGGTCGTCTCCAACGAACTCTTCCTCATAATCTTGTTCTTCCATGCCTGGCCAATTAAATAACCAGTGGCAAGCCAATGAGTACTTTGAATGTACTCGCAAGCAACCCATGATGTGGTTCAAGTAACAATGCAATTTGAATAATAATGAACAATCTAGCAGGAGGCTAGGACAATATGCTATCATCAAGTTTATGCATCAATAACCTCGCGTAACCTCGAAGACAGGTTACCGATATCAACATGAATATAATTCATCTCGCCGAGTCAAGTCACCACCTTGACTCACACACACACGCATGGTTTCACAAACATTGGACGTGGCCCAAGAGCGGTTACCCAACTGTCCATGACCGTGGACACGGCTATTCGAATAGTTTGACACTCTGTAGAGGTTGTACACTTTACCCACAAGATCCGGGGAACTTCCGTGTCATTCACGACCCGCGGTACCTCAAGTACCCGGGGTAAGCACCCGGTCATTACCTTTCCTTAGACGACACTAACATAGAGTCCACTCGTTGGCACACGGCCTTTGGGGTACAAACAATAGATCACGGGACTTGCCCTAATTCAATGTCACGCGTACCCGAAGGGACCAACGGTGTGTCCGGTGCCCTGTAAAAACAGTCATGGCTGTCTATCCAAGCACGACCCCGTCCCGGGAAAGACCTCAAGTCTTCCCGTCACTAGTAATGCGGGCACCATGCTAGTATCGACCTAAGTAATCAATAAAGCCCCGTCCCATAAGGGGTAGTGTGGTTGCACATGTATGGTTGGAATCGGGCGGGGCCCGTGGGTCAGCGGCACAGAGGAGGGGAGAGAGGTGGGGGGATGACAGGCGGGGCCCGCCTGTCACCTCTAACCCCTCGGCCACGGCGGCGGCGAGCTCACCGGCGACGATACCGGCCACGGCGACGGCAACGGAGGCCAGGGACGGACTCAGTGGCGTGTTGCGGTTGTAGTGGTGGTAGCGCGGCACGGCGGGGAGCCCTGGTTCGCCGGCGACGAGTTCGACGGCGGAGGCTCGTCGGAGGACGGTGGTCGGGGTCGTTTCCGACTGCAAATGGAGGGGGAAAGAGAGGGGAAAGGGTCAGTGAGGTGCGGCGGTTCCGAACTGAGCGGAAGGAGAGGCAGGGGAGGCCTGTACCTCGAGATCGCCGGCGGCCCGACGCGGCGGAGCTCCGGTCGATCCCGAGCACTGGGGCGCTCCGGGGTCGAACTGAGGGTGCAGGAGGGATCAGTGGAGAGGTGTGAGGCTGGTGGTGGTGTTGGAGAAGCTCGGGGAGGCCTATTTATAGGGGCTCGACGAGGACCCGTGGTCCAGTGTGCCGGCGAGCTCATCGGCGAGGCTACAGCGCACGGGAGGCTTGGGGAATGGGTCCGGGGAGTTCCTGGATGAGTTCCACGTCCAGCTGAGGTAAGAGGAGGAGCGGGGGAGCGACAGAGAGGCGCGCACGTGCGAGGCAGAGGAGTGGCTGCCGCGGGCGGCCAGCGCGCGTGCGACGGCGGCTACTGGAGGGCGCAGGAGGAGGGAGAACAGCGCCGGGGAGGTCGCGGACGTCGAGGCGCCTCGACTGGCGCGAGGGGGAGGCCCGAGGCTGTCGGGGATCGACGATTGGTCCGAGCCAGCGTGCGAGGTGCACTGTTCACGCGCTCTGGAGCATGCGTATGACCGGCATCAGCGTGCTCTCGCCGGTTTGGCCCGTCCCAGCGTGTCCAACAGTGTCTGGGGCGTAGAGGAAGGAGTAAAGAACTGCCCTGAGGCCTTGGATGCTCTGGGGTTGCAGAGAGAGAAGGGGAGGGCTGGTAACAAGGTGAAAGTTGGCTGTACAGCAAGGTAAAGCTGAGGTTTCACCCCCCAATCATGGAGCTGAGGTGCTGGGGGAGTTACTGGAGGTGGCTGGTAACTCAATGAGCCTGTGGTAAGAAGTTGAGGCTATGGAGAAAGGTGAAAGTGGTCAAGTTGGAGGTTTTAGAATTTCTGCAGAAGGTGTTTGATCAGTGTTTGATCAAGTAAATGAGGTCCACTTGACATGGCACTTAACAGGGTTGAAAGACATGAGAAAATAGGGTGCTTCACCAAATTTGGGCTCATTTGAAGAAACTAGCCAATGTAACTTTGGTGAACCCTAGAAATCAATAGAAACAGTTTCATCTTGATTGAGTCAAGCTAATCATCTCTCCTTGATGCACCACTTGGTGTAGCATCATCATTTGGGGTATTGATCATGCTCACAAAGTTTGAGGCTCCAGATAAAAAGTTGGTAATGTAAAGTTGTTCAAATTTGCATTTGAACAGAAAGGGTTTTGAGGTGATCTGATCAAGTTGCTCTATTCCAAATCTTGTGCCATTTGGTCTAGGTGCCTTATTAGGCCATTCTAGCATGTGCACCAAGTTTGAGAGCATTTGGACAAGTTTGGCAATGTAGAGTTGCTCAAATTTCAAATATGGATAGAATGGTTATGAAGGGGTTTGAGGAGGTTTTCTTGCTTCCCAAGGCATGGGACTTGGCAAGATCATCAAATATGTCATATATGACATGATAGAATTTCCCTGGAATTTTTGGAGAAAGTTTCCTTTGTAAATATTTCAAAAGCTTGAAATATCCAGAAAGGGTTTTAGAGGGTTTAGCCCATTATTTTGAACATGACCAAGTGTTGAAACTCTTATATATGGACAATATATGTCCTATGAGTCTCTCTGAATTTTGGCAAATATTTTTGAAATAGTTAAATAATTTTCCCCTATTAAAGACCATTTCTGGCCTTAAGAAAAAAGCTTTTAAAGAAAATAGGAAAATAACTTTTGAAATTATACCTTTGTGGTTTCTGGGAGTCCTAGGACTACTAGATCTCAAATAAACCTTTTGAAATAATTTTCACACCCTTAATCAAGTACTTGCAGTGCAAATCTCAATTCATGGGTTTTTGGAAAACTAAATTTATAAAAATACTTTTTGGCCAAATTAATTTGTAAGAAAATACTATACTGCTATATAACACTTGGCATGATCATTGGGCAGAAGTTTTTGGATAAGGAGATGAAATCTATAAGAGGTCATAGTTGACTTTAATGAGCACATGAAAAAGCAAATGAAGAAAACTCAATTCCAAATAAAAGCCAAATGATGCTAAAAAATTTTGCTGGTCCAAATTTTCATGCTTCAAAGTTACAAACAACATGTTACAAAATGCAGGGTGTGACAGACCTACCCCCCTTACAAGAATCTCGTCCCCGAGATTCCTAAACTAGGGCTTAAAAGAGATCGGGAAACTCGGATCTAAGATAGTCTTCTCGTTCCCAGGTTGCTTCTGCTTCGGTGTGGTTGCTCCACTGGACCTTGAAGTACTTGATGGTACGGCTCCGCGTACGTCGTTCTGCTTCGTCCAGAATACGAATGGGCTTCTCGCGGTAGGTCAAGTCAGGCTGCAGATCAATGGCTTGGTGATCCACATCCCTGTAGAGACTGGGCTTGTCTAGAACTTGGAGACATCTCCGGAGTTGTGACACATGGAATACATTGTGCACATCGGATAGCTCAGGTGGTAGTTCCAACTGATAAGCCACTTCTCCTCGTCGGTCGGTGATCTTGAAAGGGCCAATGAACCTTGGTGCGAGCTTCCCCTTGACGTGGAAACGGTTGGTTCCCTTCAGAGGAGTTACCCGCAGGTACACATGATCTCCAACACTGAAACTCATGTCTCGGCGTCGAGTGTCAGCATAACTCTTCTGCCTTGACTTGGCTGCCTTTAATCGCTCTCTGACTAGTTGGACTTGCTCTTCTGCTGCGCGGAGAATATCCGGTCCAAAGACTAGTCCTTCTCCAGTCTCTGACCAGTTGAGGGGTGTGCGACATTTGCGTCCGTACAACACCTCAAATGGTGCCATCTGAAGGCTTGACTGGTAACTGTTGTTATAGGAGAACTCGGCAAAAGGGAGACAGTCTTCCCACTTGGCTCCATATGCCAGGACACAGGCTCGGAGCATGTCTTCGAGAATCTAATTGACTCGCTCAGTTTGACCTCCGGTCTGTGGGTGGAAAGCTGTGCTGAAAGACAACTTGGTTCCCAAGGCTTCTTGGAATCTCTTCCAGAACCTCGAAGTGAATTGGGTGCCTCGATCTGACACAATCTCCTTGGGAACACCGTGAAGACTTACGATTCGGTTGATATAGAGAGTTGCCAACTGGTTGCCTGAGTAGGTAGTCTTGACAGGAATGAAATGAGCCACCTTGGTCAAATGATCGACTATGACCCAGATAGAGTCATGTCCTCTATTCGACCTTGGTAATCCAGTGATGAAGTCCATTCCGACTTTATCCCACTTCCACTCAGGAACCTTGAGTGGTTGGAGCAATCCAGCGGGTCGCTGATATTCAGCCTTGACCTTTTGGCACACATCACACTTTGCAACATAGGTTGCAATCTCTCTCTTCATACCGTGCCACCAGAATCGTGCCTTCAAGTCTTGGTACATCTTGGTTCCTCCGGGGTGGATGGAATACGGGGTGTCGTGGGCTTCTTGCAGAATCAGCGTCTTCAGCTCGGTGTTGTTTGGTACGCAGAGACGACCTTTGTACCAAACAATCCCGTGCTCGTCTTCGGAGAATCCTGGGGCCTTGCCCATCTTCATCTTCTTCTTGATACCTTCGATGCTTGCGTGCCCTTCTTGAGCCTTCTTGGCGTCGTCCAGCAGGGTCGGTCTGACTTCCAAATGATCCAGAAATCCAGGGGTGACCAATTCCAAACTGAATTGTTCGATCTCCTTAAATAAGGCTGGCTGTCTTTCTTGAATAATGACATTCAAAGAGCAAGCCTTCCTGCTTAAGGCATCGGCCACCACGTTAGCCTTCCCAGGGTGATACTGAACACTGAGGTCATAATCTTTGATGAGTTCCAACCATCTCCGCTGCCTCATGTTCAACTCTTTTTGGGTGAAAATATACTTCAGACTTTTGTGGTCTGTGTAAATCTCACACCGTTTCCCTAGGAGGTAATGCCGCCATGTCTTCAAGGCATGAACTACTGCCGCTAGCTCAAGATCGTGAGTAGCGTAGTTCTCCTCATGGGGTCGTAGCTGCCTGGAGAGGTATGCTATGACGCGGCCTTCTTGCATCAGAACGCTTCCCAATCCGGTTCGAGAGGCATCACAATATATCACGAACTCCTTGTGAATATCAGGTGTTGCCAGAACTGGGGCGGTGGTCAATCTCTTCTTGAGCTCTTGGAAGCTCTCTTCGCATTTTGGCGTCCACTCGAACTTCTTGTCCTTCTTGAGGAGCTGAGTCATTGGTCGTGCAATGCTAGAGAATCCTTCTACGAACTTGCGGTAATAGCCCGCTAATCCGAGAAAGCTTCTGACTTCCTTGACGGTCGTTGGAGATTGCCATTGGGTCACGGCTTCGATCTTTGCAGGATCAACAGATAATCCTTCCTCTGTCAAGACATGACCTAAGAATCCAACTTTGTGTAGCCAGAACTCACACTTGCTGTATTTGGCGTACAGTTGGTGCTCACGAAGCTTGTCTAGGACCATCCTCAGATGTTGCTCATGCTCTTCTTCCGACTTTGAGAACACAAGGATGTCGTCAATGAAGACAACAACGAACTTGTCCAAATATTCCATGAAGACTTTATTCATGAGATACATGAAGTAAGCTGGGGCATTGGTTAACCCAAAAGACATGACCGTGCACTCGTACAGGCCATATCTGGTTACGAATGCCGTCTTCGGAATATCTTGGGGTCTAATCTTCAGCTGGCAATACCCAGATCTGAGGTCCATCTTGGAGAATACCTTGGCTCCGCTGAGCTGATCAAACAGATCTTCGATCTTGGGAAGTGGGTACTTGTTCTTGATTGTAACTTCATTGAGGGAACGATAGTCAATGCATAAGCGGATGGTACCGTCCCTCTTTGCCACAAACAGAACACGAGATCCCCAAGGGGAGGCACTTGGGCGGATAAATCCTTTCCTAAGCTGCTCTTCTAGCTGCTTCTTCAACTCGGCTAATTCTTCCATCTACATTCTATAAGGCTTCTTATAGATGGGTCCTGCTCCGGGCACGAGCTCGATGATGAACTCAATGTCACGGTCAGGGGGCATTCCCGGTAGTTCATCCGGAAAGACATCGGGATACTCACATACCACCGGTACTTGATCTAGCCCAACTTCAGACAGATAGTTGACTTTAGCGGCTTGAGCGGAAGAGGAGTTGGGGGCAAACTTGACTTCTACTCCTTAGTCATTGGTCACAGTGACTGTCCAATTGGCACAGTCTAACAAGCCTTGGTGCTTGCTGAGCCAATTCATACCTAGGATCACATCCAAGCCTTGCGATCTCAGGACGATAAGGTCTGCTAGGAAGTCTACACCGTTAATGGTAATACTGACTCCTTTACAGCCTATCTTGGCTCTCATCTCGGCTCCGGGGGTTTGTACCACCATAGGGTTATTCAGGGGTGTAGGGGTCATGCCACTTTTTAATGCAAATCTTTGAGTGACAAATGAATGCGTTGCTCCAGAATCAAACAAGACAGTTGCAGGTGCTCAGTTGACAAGGAACGTACCCAGCACGACGTCCGGGTCTTCCTGGGCTTCTTCAGCAGTGACGTGATTCACGCGCCCCTTCCCATAGTTCGGTGGATTGCGAGGAGCTGGGTTCCTTGGTGGCATACCACGGCCTTGTCCCTGGTTCTGCGCATTGGGGCGCGAGGCATCAGGCTTCTTGTTGGGGCACACCCTGGAGATGTGTCCGGGCTGACCACACCCAAAGCAAGTGACTTGATTTGGAGTGTTGATCTTGTTGCCACCACTGGTATTGGGGTTGAAAGCTGGCCTGGGGTTGGCATACTGCTAAGGTTGAGGATTGGCACGAGGTGCAGGAGCTCTTGGCTGCTGATAGGTTGGCTTCGCCGGGGCTGACTGCCACGGACGAGGCTTCTGGTTGCTGGAACTTCCCTTACTGACCAACTTGCGCTTGCGAGTGTCTTCCAAAGCAAGCCGCTTGTCTTCAAGCATATGTGCCTTGTTCACCAGGTCAGGGAAAGACGAGCAGTCGCACACGAAAAGCGAGTATTGCAGAGTCTGATTAAGGCCTTCCATGAAGTGCTCCCTTTTGGCAGCATCAGTGCTGACATCCTCAAGGGCATACCTTGACAGAATACTGAACTTCTGCATGTACTCCTTGACAGTGCCACTTCCTTGCTTCAGGGCTCGGAACTCGCGCTTCTTGATAGCCATGACTCCAGAAGGAATGTGGGCCTTGCGGAATTCTGCCTTGAAGTTAACCCAAGTGATGTCTTGTTCAGCATGCATGACCTTGAATTCATCCCACCAAGCTCTTGCGGTTCCCCCGAGGCAGTGGGCTGCATAAGCCACTTTCTCGCGGTCTTCGGTGCATCCGACTAGTTCCAGGATTTCCTCAATGGAACGGACCCAGTCATCTGCATCCAGGGGTTCAGCAGTCTCGATGAAGGTTGGCGGTGCATGCTTCTTGAACTCTGCCAACGTGGAACGTCCATTGCCATTCCCCACCGGCTGGCGGTTGTTGGCGACAGCTTGAGCAATCAGCTGAAGAGCTGCAGTGTTGGCTTGGCGTTCCTCTCGGAAAGCTTGGAGAAGCTGAGCCATGTCCATGCTTGGAGGAGGTGGTGGTGGAGCTTGGTCGTTGGTTTGGTCGAGGTCTGCCTCTGGCTGAGAGGATGCTCCGGCTTCGGGCTGCTGGGTAGAGGTACCAGTACGAGTTACAACAGGCATCCTGTTGGAGCGGTAAAAGGTCTCATGACTCGGAAGAGGAAAAGCAAGATAGATGGGTGCCTAGTAAGGGGGTGGGTGTGAAACTAATTCAAATCATGCAAGGGCCGTAAGGCCAAAACACTTCCATTAAAATCCAAATGGGTGATGTAGTCGTTTACACCTTCCCGAAGGAAGAATACGACATGCATCCAGACACAACAAAAGCAAACGTTAGATGGTTTCATATGAACCATACAAGGACTCGACTGCGCATAGGGGTTACACGACCTATCCTACCGTAGGGGTTACAACTGGCATATCCGAGTAGCGAATAATGCCTAAGCGGCGGAATGCTCGGTCGCGTATTCCGGCTCTTCTGGGTCTTCCTCCTTGTCTTCATCTGTCTGGGCTCCCTTGTCGCTGGAGGGAGTGGGGGAGTGGAGGAGTTGGATACGACGGTGCTTCGACGGTGGTGCAGGGAAAAGCTTGCGGTATTCCCTTGCTGTCATCCGGCGTCGCCGAGGTGGTTCTTCACCCTTGGAAGACACATCCTCGGAGGGCCTTCCGCCTCGATATGCGATAGCGGATTGTCTAGAAGGTGCTCCTTCCTTCTTAATCCTGTTTGCCTTCTCTTGAGCTCGACGAAGAAGTGCCTTGGTCTTGTAAAGTTCTTCTCGAAGCTTCATTGATTCCGAGGCCAAGTCTTGTGCCAGGCTGTCGGCACATAGACTGAAGTAGGTCTGGAACCGAAGCGAGAGTCCATCCGTCAGTGGAGGGGCTAGTGCGCTGCTTTCTTCGTCACCTTCCTTCCGGTAAGGTAAGAAGCGAGTTGCCATCTTGGCTGCCATCTCCGGAAGAAGCTCGCGGAGACGGGTTAGTGCCTTGAGTGCAGCAGCCTCGGCAGCGAGTGGTAGTGTCGTCATCTGGGGTCCCTCGAAGAACCAACTTGTGGGAGGATCGTTTGCCTTCACGATCACTTCCACATGGTACTCCACCTCAGTATCGCTCACCCAATGCTCAAGGTAGGTGAGGATGGGTGCTCGGTGGAACTGACACTCCTGGAGGCTATCCTCGAGAAGTAGGGGAAACCCAGTGGTCAGGTGCTCTTCGGGAACAGCGGCCATCTACAAAGGTGGAATAGGAGGGGTTAATAAACTGAGGAAATCTTAGGTTTAGAAAAGAAGAGAGGTTCAGAAGGTTTTGAAAAAGTGGTCTCATCTAACTAACGCCCATGCTAACTAAGGCTTCCTACAGTCAGGATGGCTCTAATACCAGCTCTGTGGGGACCCCGACTTAGAAGTCGAGATCACTGAATGCACGTGTACAGTGATCCCAGAGATCAATGCTCACTGAACACATAGAAGCTGAAATAACAAGAGTCTTACATCCATACAAATAGTCTTACACGAATTAAGGCCATTATGGCCAAGTCTTACATAGATAAAGCCTCACGGGCTGAATAGCAAATAACTCAGGTAGCGGAAGTCTTCGATAAAACGGGTAGAACCCATGCCATCTGCCTTAACCCTACAGGCATTCTGACTGGGATAGCGTCCTAGTTCGCATGGTCGTCTCCAACGAACTCTTCCTCATAATCTTGTTCTTCCATGCCTGGCCAATTAAATAACCAGTGGCAAGCCAATGAGTACTTTGAATGTACTCGCAAGCAACCCATGATGTGGTTCAAGTAACAATGCAATTTGAATAATAATGAACAATCTAGCAGGAGGCTAGGACAATATGTTATCATCAAGTTTATGCATCAATAACCTCGCGTAACCTCGAAGATAGGTTACCGATATCAACATGAATATAATTCATCTCACCGAGTCAAGTCACCACCTTGACTCACACACACACGCATGATTTCACAAACATTGGACGTAGCCCAAGAGCGGTTACCCAACTGTCCATGACCGTGGACACGGCTATTCGAATAGTTTGACACTCTGTAGAGGTTGTACACTTTACCCACAAGATCCGGGGAACTTCCGTGTCATTCACGACCCGCGGTACCTCAAGTACCCGGGGTAAGCACCCGGTCATTACCTTTCCTTAGACGACACTAACATAGAGTCCACTTGTTGGCACACGGCCTTTGGGGTACAAACAATAGATCACGGGACTTGCCCTAATTCAATGTCACGCGTACCCGAAGGGACCAACGGTGTGTCCGGTGCCCTGTAAAAACAGTCATGGCCGTCTATCCAAGCACGACCCCGTCCCGGGAAAGACCTCAAGTCTTCCCGTCACTAGTAATGCGGGCACCATGTTAGTATTGACCTAAGTAATCAATAAAGCCCCGTCCCATAAGGGGTAGTGTGGTTGCACATGTATGGTTGGAATAACGGTCGCAACTTCAACCAATCCGTTTGAAAAACACACACACTTGCCTTGGCACACCACTTCGTCATCAAGTGGTCACCCAACTCATCATCATCATCACCCTCGGGCATAAATGTCACCCGATGGGGTTTTATGCAAAGACTTCAACCATGAAGGTTCATGTCACACATGCATCACTATCATAACCACTAACCATATGCAAGTCATCTAGCATATAGCAAGATCAACCAATAAGCATGCATCATGTGGTGGTTCATCTAGGATACCATCGTAACCCTAATCATTATGCACCGGAAACCAACGGATTCCGAAGAACAAGTGTATCATGGTCAAAGGGCTGCTTGCCTGGGTTGGCTTGGTCTTCAAAGTCTTCAAGTCCTTCTCCTTCTTCTTCCACAGCAACTTCGTCAAATACGGGATCTATACGTCGCATAATAACCACGGGAAAATAAGAATACAAATAAAACAGAAAAGTCAAAGTGCTCAAAAAAATGTCAACTCATTTTTGTAAAATACTAGAGGGATTTATAAGATAGGGAAAAATCTTAGTTGGAGTTTTGGAGTTACAGAATAGGATATATTGATTTTTGAACAGGAGTTATACTGCTCAAATTTGAACAGTACAGAAAAGTTTCATGGATTTGAGTGAAAGTAGTACCATTAAATAGGTTGGAATATTACAAGATTTTAGGAGTTGGAAATATTTAATTTGGATCAATATTCTTTTCTGCATAAATGTTTAAAACATCAACAGAAAAGAAAAAGAGAAAAAGGGGTCCTGTGCACTGGGCCAGAAGAGGCCACAGTGCACGGCCCAGGCGGACTGGCCCAGCCGCACGGAGCCAGCGCGCGCGCACGTCAGGTTTCAAACCTGACGGGCGGGGCCCGTGGGTCAGCGGCACAGAGGAGGGGAGAGAGGTGGGGGGATGACAGGCGGGGCCCGCCTGTCACCTCTAACCCCTCGGCCACGGCGGCGGCGAGCTCACCGGCGACGATAACGGCCACGGCGACGGCAACGGAGGCCAGGGACGGACTCAGTGGCGTGTTGCGGTTGTTGTGGTGGTAGCGCGGCACGGCGGGGAGCCCTGGTTCGCCGGCGACGAGGTGCGACGGCGGAGGCTCGTCGGAGGACGGTGGTCGTGGTCGTTTCCGACTGCAAATGGAGGGGGAAAGAGAGGGGAAAGGGTCAGTGAGGTGCGGCGGTTCCGAAATGAGCGGAAGGAGAGGCAGGCGAGGCCTGTACCTCGAGATCGCCGGCGGCCCGACGCGGCGGAGCTCCGATCGATCCCGAGCACTGGGGCGCTCCGGGGTCGAACTGAGGGTGCAGGAGGGATCAGTGGAGAGGTGTGAGGCTGGTGGTGGTGTTGGAGAAGCTCGGGGAGGCCTATTTATAGGGGCTCGACGAGGACCCGTGGTCCAGTGCGCCGGCGAGCTCATCGGCGAGGCTACAGCGCACGGGAGGCTTGGGGAATGGGTCCGGGGAGTTCCTGGACGAGTTCCACGTCCAGCTGAGGTAAGAGGAGGAGCGGGGGAGCGACAGAGAGGTGCGCGCGTGCGAGGCAGAGGAGTGGCTGCCGCGGGCGGCCAGCACACGTGCGACGGCGGCTACTGGAGGGCGCAGGAGGAGGGGGAACAACGCCGGGGAGGTCGCGGACGTCGAGGCGCCTCGACTGGCGCGAGGGGGAGGCCCGAGGCTGTCGGGGATCGACGATTGGTCCGAGCCAGCGTGCGAGGTGCACTGTTCACGCGCTCTGGAGCGTGCGTATGACCGGCATCAGCGTGCTCTCGCCGGTTTGGCCCGTCCCAGCGTGTCCAACAGTGTCTGGGGCGTAGAGGAAGGAGTAAAGAATTGCCCTGAGGCCTTGGATGCTCTGGGGTTGCAGAGAGAGAAGGGGAGGGCTGGTAACAAGGTGAAAGTTGGCTGTACAGCAAGGTAAAGCTGAGGTTTCACCCCCCAATCATGGAGCTGAGGTGCTGGGGGAGTTACTGGAGGTGGCTGGTAACTCAATGAGCCTGTGGTAAGAAGTTGAGGCTATGGAGAAAGGTGAAAGTGGTCAAGTTGGAGGTTTTAGAATTTCTGCAGAAGGTGTTTGATCAGTGTTTGATCAAGTAAATGAGGTCCACTTGACATGGCACTTAACAGGGTTGAAAGACATGAGAAAATAGGGTGCTTCACCAAATTTGGGCTCATTTGAAGAAACTAGCCAATGTAACTTTGGTGAACCCGAGAAATCAACAGAAACAATTTCATCTTGATTGAGTCAAGCTAATCATCTCTCCTTGATGCACCACTTGGTGTAGCATCATCATTTGGGGTATTGATCATGCTCACAAAGTTTGAGGCTCCAGATAAAAAGTTGGTAATGTAAAGTTGTTCAAATTTGCATTTGAACAGAAAGGGTTTTAAGGTGATCTGATCAAGTTGCTCTATTCCAAATCTTTTGCCATTTGGTCTAGGTGCCTTATTAGGCCATTCTAGCATGTGCACCAAGTTTGAGAGCATTTGGACAAGTTTGGCAATGTAGAGTTGCTCAAACTTCAAATATGGACAGAATGGTTATGAAGGGGTTTGAGGAGGTTTTCTTTTTTCTTAAGGCATGGGACTTGGCAAGATCATCAAATATGTCATATATGACATGATAGAATTTCCCTGGAATTTTTGGAGAAAGTTTCCTTTGTAAATATTTCAAAAGCTTGAAATATCCAGAAAGGGTTTTAGAGGGTTTAGCCCATTATTTTGAACATGACCAAGTGTTGAAACTCTTATATATGGACAATATATGTCCTATGAGTCTCTCTGAATTTTGGCAAATATTTTTGAAATAGTTAAATAATTTTCCCCTATTAAAGACCATTTCTGGCCTTAAGAAAAAGCTTTTAAATAAAATAGGAAAATAACTTTTGAAATTATACCTTTGTGGTTTCAGGGAGTCCTATGACTACTAGATCTCAAATAAACCTTTTGAAATAATTTTCACACCCTTAATCAAGTACTTGCAGTGCAAATCTCAATTCGGGGGTTTTTGGAAAACTAAATTTATAAAAATACTTTTTGGCCAAATTAATTTGTAAGAAAATACTATACTGCTATATAACACTTGGCATGATCATTGGGCAGAAGTTTTTGGATAAGGAGATGAAATCTATAAGAGGTCATAGTTGACTTTAATGAGCACATGAAAAAGCAAATGAAGAAAACTCAATTCCTAATAAAAGCCAAATGATGCTAAAAAATTTTGCTGGTCCAAATTTTCATGCTTCAAAGTTACAAACAACATGTTACAAAATGCAGGGTGTGACAAATGATGCGAGGTTATCCCTCGCATTACAGGACAAGGCGCATTTAATGTGCTTAGCTTAAGTGTCCTCGCTTTATAGGGGACGAGGGGAGACGTCCATCTTGTCCGTCAGCGCTCCTCCTTGTGTTGACACGCGCCTTGGCCAGCGGTGCCTGGGGTGCCATGTAGGCAGGCAGGCAGCGGAGGCGGCGCAAAGACGGGTCTCCACGAGGATCTGCATGTTGCCACGCAGGTGCCTGCCAAGCTGGTTGGGTCGGTAGTTGCATGGGGCTGTGGAAGCGTAGTTGGCGCGGGCCTGATGGTGGGCCCGCGGACGCCCTTGGCAGGGGACTTGCCGGGGGGCCCGGCAAGGGTCTTGCCGCGGCGCCTGCTGTCATCCTCGCCAAGGTGCCTGCCGGAGGTCTTGTGGTTCTCCTTGGCTGGGATCCCGCCAAGGGTCGTCGTCCTCTTAGTGTGTGTATCTGCTCTTGAATGTCTTCACGAAGATCTGCATGCCACCACGGAGATATCTCCCGAATCCTTGCCCCATGGGGGTAGTGGACTCAAAGGTGATTCGCTCCGTCGGCGTGGGGCGAGCTGCCACGGCAAGAGTCTTGCCGGGGCTGCCAGAGCCGGCCCCGGCAAGGATCTTGCTAGGGCTGCTGAAACTGGCTCCCGGCAAGGATCTTGCCGGGGAAAGCTGCTTCGTCCCTTTGCTCTTTGTGGTCTTGTTCTTGGTGTTGTTCCAGTCTCCATCAAGCTTCGGTCTTACCCCGGCTCACCTCCCTTGCCATGCTTGGTGTGGTGGTGCCCGTGGCTCAGACTACCCGTGCATAGTCATAGGGGTACAAAAAGTGTACCCCTCTTTTTGTACACCGACAGGAGCCCCCGGACCTGGGACACACATAAGCGCGACACGTTGTTGGGCCAGGCCTAGAACGGTGCGCAGTCAGGCGGGGCGGTTTTCAACGTTGTAAGATTTTACGCGCGCTGCGCCTCCGACGACCCGTGAGCATGGCGCGGGGTGGAGGGGCGTGCGTGACGTGGGCGGCATGCGTGGGGCGGTTTCCGCACGCATGCGTCACGTCGCAGTAAATGCGAACGGGGGGCGGCTTCGCGCCTTCCGCGTAAATGGGGGGAGGCGTGGAAGCGCGACCCATTTACTGAACGGGGCCGAGGCGCGGTCGTCAAGGCGTCCACTCCCCATGATCACGGGTTGGGGAGAGGTCGCCTCACCCGTCCCCTCAATTCTGCACGTCTGCCACGTGCCCTTCATGCGCTTGAGGTGGCGAACGGTGGAGGCGGGAAAACAAGCCGTCGCTGGTTGGGGCAGTGTAGGATCGAAAGTAGGTCTAGAGGGGGGGTGATTAGACTACTTGACAATATACAAAAATCTGCTTTTAGATCATGCAATGTTTTTGGCAGTTTCACAATTAGGATCAATTCAAGTATCACCCTACACATGCAATTCTAGAGTATAAGCAGCGGAAAGTAAATTGCACATGTAAAAGAGAGGTGGAGAAGATCAAACGCAGTTTGGTGACACGAAGATTTTTGTCGTGGTTCCGATAGGTGGTGCTATCGTACATCCACGTTGATGGAGACTTCAACCCACGGAGGGTAACGGCTGCGCGAGTCCACGGAGGGTTCCACCCACGAAGGGTCCACGAAGAAGCAACCTTGTCTATTCCATCATGGCCTACGCCCACGGAGGACTAGCCTTACTCGGGGTAGATCTTCACGAAGTAGGCGATGTCCTTGCCCTTACAAACTTCTTGGTTCAACTCCACATCTCAAAGACGGAGGCTCCCAAGCGACACCTAACCAATCTAGGAGGCACCACCCTCCAAAAGGTAATAGACGGTGTTGATGATGATGAACTCCTTGCTCTTGTGCTTCAAATGATAATCTCCCCAACACTCAACTCTCCTCACTGATATGGCTGTGGTGGAAGAAAGGTTTGAGTGGAAAGCAACTTGGGAAGGCTAGAAATCAAGTTTCATATGGTAGGAATGGAATGGCTTGATCTCAACACAAGGGTAGGTGGTTCACTTCTCAGAAAGTGTATGGTAGGAGTGGTAGACTTTCTGATGGCTCTCCTCACGAATGAAGAGGGGGTGGAGGGGTATATATAGCCTCCACACAAAATCCAACCGTTACACACACATTTGACCAATCTCGGTGAGACCGAAGTGAAAACTTGGTCAGACCGAAAGTTCAAATATAGTGAACGTTGGGATTTTCGGTGGGACCGAAAATACCATCTCGGTGTGTCCGAAGTGAGTCAAAGGTTGGAGCTTGCCATCTCGGTGTGACCGAAAGTAACAACTCGGATATTCCGAAATGATGTCAATTGGTTACAGAAGGTTGGCAGTCCATTTTCGGTGAGACCGAAACTCAGAATCGGATGGACCGAGAAATTAGGGTTTGGAGGAATAACTGAGGTGGTTCGTCTCGGTGGGACTGAGTTTGCAGAATCGGTTTGTCCGAGATTACTTATGAGTGTGTTAAGTAGTGAAGAGTGCTGATAGTTGAGGGAGCTAGATCACCAAGCACTTGAGCAACTAGATCATTAACACAACCTCATCCCCTTTTAATAGTATTGGCTTTTCCTATGGACTCAATGTGATCTTTGATCACTAAACCAAAAATAGAGTCTTGAGCTTTTGCCAATGCTTGTCTTAGCATTTTGAGGGGTCCACTTCTTCAGACATTTCCATACCCATATCATCGAACTTTTCTGAAATGATTCTCAAGTAAATATTAGTTCAATGATATATATGTTGTTATTAATTACCAAAACCACCCGGGGATTAGTTGCACTTTCAATCTCCCCCTTTTTGGTAATTGATGACAACATATAGATCAAAGCTTCGACAAAATATATAATCAATGAATGATATCGTCGCTTTGAGAAGTATGTGATAAGCAAGAGCTCCCCCTAAATTTGTGCATTATTTAAAATTTGCGTTTGAATGCAAATGCACAATCGATTAGGATTATGGGTCACTCTTCCATGTCACATACATCTTGGTGGAGCGCACAAAATGATAAGAATGAGTAACATGCACTCAATCACCAAGACAAGAGTAAATAGCCATACAATAAGGAATAGCATATGATAAGCAATAAGCACACATTAAGGCATAGTATGACTAAGCACTCATTAAGGTAGCATCAAACGTGGTAGCAAGCACACTTAAAGTTTCAGGAACCAAAAGAAATCACTGTATCTCAAAGAAAAACCGGCAAAAGAACGAAAGACGAAAGAGCACTCTCTCTCTCGAAGCCCTATGATCTATAACAATTTCTCCCCCTTTGGCAACAAGTTACCAAAAAGTTCGAAAAGGTATAGAGCTAAGCGTCACTGCAGGCTCTGCTGGCGGCTCCCGTCTGGGTAGATGTCGGTGTAGAGATAGCTGCATCGGCGAAGACTTCTGCTGATGTCTGCGGTGGAGGAGTGGATGCTGGAGCTGGAGCAACTGCTGGAGCTGTAGCTGGTGCTGAAGTGGTAGCCCTGGAGTCTGTCACTGGGATAGCTGCAGATCTGGATCCTCTGGGAACCTGAGCAGTCTGGCGATGAGAGTCCTGGACTAGATCATCCTGCATAATCTCTGCTCTCTCCTGCCTTGTCTCCTCCATGTCTGCCTCAAGCTTGTTGACAGACACCTGAATCTCAGTCAGCTTCACGTCCAGAGCGTGGATCTTGTCCTCGACAATCCTCTCAAGGCTCTCCTGAGATTGCTCAATGCTGGCCAGGCGTTGTTCAATCCTCTGGGTAGCTTCAAGAATTTGTTCTCCAAAGCTCTTTGGCTTAGCTGCTGCTGCTGCTGCCTCTTTGTCAGCTTTAGCCTTCTTCGCAGCTTCGATTTTGGCCTGTCCTTCAACTGAGGTAGGATCCTCTTCATCCATCACAACTACGTTGTCCTCATGCTCTGGCTGCAGTGGCAAGTGCTTCCTATCCAACATGAATTTGCCCGTGCCAAACTTGGCGTTGATGAGCATCTGAATCTGCGGTGCAAACCCACACGACCTCTTCTGGTCAGCTGCAGTCCTCTTAATGGTCTCTACCATCAAGTCCATCACCTTAAAAGGTGCTTTCTCATCGAGAATGTGCAGCATGTTGATAGAATAGCCTCGAATCATCCGGTGGTCTCCAGACTTAGGCATCAATGTATGCCTCAGAATAGTGTTAGTGGTGGTCAGACCTGCCTGGAGATAGTACACTGAGCCAAGCTTCCATCCTTCCAAATCAGCAGCCGGGATCTCCTTGTACATGTTCTTCATGGAATCATGACTCTTCTTAGGAATCCCATAGACATTAATGTCGTCCTCTCTCTGCACTGGAGCGTTCAGAAGTTCTGCCCATTCTTCAACAGTCGAAGAAAACCGTTGACCTTCAGTCATCCAGGTGATCTTGCCATCAGGATAGAAGTGGGCTGTGGCATAGAACTGCATGATCATCTCGTCATTCCAAGCTGTCAGCTCTTGACCCACAAAATCAGCAACTCCACATGCAGTAAAGCTCTCATGCACATGGGGAAAGAAGTCCCGATGCTCTTCACTGTCAATATACTTCCAGTCAACATATCTGGTGTCAGCAACAATGGGCTTCTTATCCATCAGCACGGTCTCATAGAAATCCTGCTGCTCTCTGGTGTGGAATCTGGGGTCCACAGCAGTCCTTCTCCTTACAGCATATGGATCAGACTGTCTCCATAGCCTGAGACCTTTGTCCTTTCTTGCCTTCATGTCCTCAGCTTGAGGATGAGCATCATTGTGGAGTGGCAACTTGGGACGGAGCTTAAGCAACACATGCTCTTCATCTGATTCAGACGGTGGCATCTCACCTTTGTTCTTCTCAGAAGCTGGAATGCTTCTGGTTGTTCTCTTGGGCTTGGCTGGAGCTGCCTTGGCTTGAGCAGGCTTCTTGGGCTTAGAGGAGGCTTGAGCCCGAATAGCATCACCCATGAACTTAGCTTTCTGAGGAGGAGGCTGGGGTGCTTCTTCTTCTTCTTCTTCTGCAGCATCATCTTGAGGTTCAGCATATACTACCCTCTTCCTTTTGGAAGTCTTCTTCACCTTGCTTGGAGCAGGCTCTTCCAAGTTGAGCTTCTTTGCAACTGCTGACTGCTTCACTTTGCTTGTGCCTTTCCTTGACTGCTGCCCTTGGTGCTCTTTGGCAACCACATTCCTCTTTGGCTTGGAGGTAACTTCCTCAGCAACAAAGTCAGAGTCCTCATCATCAGAAGTTCTCTTCTTCCTGGTTCTGGTGGCTGCAGGAGGCAAACCACTAGGGGTGCTCCTCTCACCATCATCACTGGAGCTGCTACCAGGACTTGTATCTGCCTCTGGAATTTCAGCAAACGGAGATTCAGACCTGTTCTGGCTGTCACTGACATCTGACATGGCTGAAAAACCTGTGAAAAGATAAGGTATAGGCAGAGTGGATGAGTTATCACAACTGCAGAGGTTTTTGCAAAAAAATGAGTTCAAAACTTAGTTTTGAGTTTTCACAGAATGTATTTCGGTCAAACCGATTTCAAGTTTCGGTGCAACCGAAGTGCTCAACAGAAACCTACACACCACTTTCGGTCAGACCGAAATGGGTTTCGGTCCTACCGATAACTTAGGGTTTCACTGAAACTACGCTTCGGTCATTCCGATTGGCACAACTCGGTTAAACCGAATGATGCAGTGCAATGGCCAGAGGCCAAATCGGTCATTCCGAGTTTCAAAAATCGGCTTCACCGAGATGCATTCCGTGGAAACCTAAACCTAAGAATTTTCCTCGAAACTAGAAGATCTGAACTAATGTATAGGGAATATCTCAAACGTGGATTGAATCATGGCAAGCCTATCGTGCAAGAATCGGAAGGGGAGCACGAAAAGGGATCGGGACACACCCTAACTTGGTGGTGTCCCTCTACGGTGGCAACGGTGGAGATGATTACCGTTGATGGCGGCGGAGACCTGCGGCGAGGGCGCACAGGCGACGACGGCGACGATCCGTAGACCAGGGCGACGGCAGCAGGGGTATTGGGGGCGAACGGTTTGAAGAATTGAATCTCGCGCAGCCCTCAGGTATATATAACCCCATGCTGTCGGTGGGACCGAGTTGAAAAACTCGGTGTCACCGAGATGTATAACTGCTGTGCAGTTACGCATATCGGTCAGACCGAGAGTTTGAACTCGGTTTCACCGAGATGAAACCTAGATCAGTCTAAGCGTTTCGGTTGGACCGAGATTGAGAAGCCGGTCAGACCGAAATGGACTTAGAAGGTTTTGGAAGTCAGCCTTAGACGAATCGGTGGTTCCGAGTGCTCCTCACTCGGACTGTCCGAAAAAGACTTGTTCAAAGTTGTGATATGAGCATGAATAGAATTTGAGACAAGAAAGCATAGATAGCTAGGGAAAGGTGCTTAGGCATTCTTGTCCATCCATTTGGCCAGAAAAAGAAAACAAAACAATCAAAACAACAAATGGATGTCCTTGAATGGATAAAATCATGCATTCAACATGCTCACACAATAAGATAGCAACTGAAATATGTGTCAAACATGCACAACCAATCACACTAGCTACTAGCACACAATTTGTCGATGACTAGGTCATCTATATATGAGTATATTGACTTAGGAGCCAAATGAGAACATTTGATCATAGGTCATACTCATCGTTTAAGCACAAGTGGGGTTACCACTTTTACATAAAGCATTTATGTGTTCACATCATTTGGAGATGCTTTAGCTCAATTTTTAGAGCAAAGCTCCCCCTAGATGTGAGAACCCCTTTTAAAGGGTCAAACTAACCTTGGGTTGTCGTAGAAGACTTCATGTAGATGTTGAAGATGTGGATGCTCAATGTTGATGCAGATCATCAAAAGTTGGGAGCAATCCTTTGGATTAGGGCACTTTCAATACCTACATGGGTTAGTCCCACAAGGAACAAACAAGAATATCCATAGACATAGAGTGAAGTACACAAAAGATGATGTCCATGAAAGCAATGATTACCTCGTCCCTTGACTTACCAACAAGAGGGTTTGTGACTCCATGAACAAGTGCATGATGTGGAAGTTGATTGCACAAGTTCTTGCCAAAATGAATATGAGTGAAGTTTGTTGGCGGAGTCACCCTCAAGAACCTACTAGTTCTTCTTCTTTGGGATCCACATCATCTTGATGGGAATCCTTGGTGTTGTAGTTGAGCTTGACGAAGTAGAACTTGATGTGTCCTTGGGAACCCACTTGACCATGGCTTGAGGTGCTTCAATGAATGCATCAATCTCCTCTTGAAGATTGTCCTTGGCCTTTAGCTTGTGGTCTTGTGGTGGAAGGTCATCTTGAGCTTGTTCCACATTGGAAGAAGTAGGATCATACTTCTCCTTTTGTGAAACAAACTATGGAGTAGGGTATTGACCTTCTTCCCACTCAACACCTTCGGCGTTGAACTTTCGCTCAAAACCAATCCCTTGATTCTTCCGGTGTCTTCCTTGTTTGCGAACAATCTCCTCAAAGTTCTTGCTTCCGGCAAGACTCTTGTAGACACCTTTCTCTATGATTTCCTTCAATAAGCTATTTTCTTGCTCAAGTGTAACTTGGCTTGAAACATTGTTAGTGGAATCAAGAGAACTACTAGAAGCAACAATATTGGATTTAACATTGTCATTGTTACTACTAGAGGAAGAATTTTTCTTATGTTTGTCATGCTTAGTCTTAATAGGTGGCAAGAAATTAGATAAGAGAAGTCGTTTGGCAAGATATGAAGAACTCTTCTTTCGAAGATCGTCATTGATCGCTTTCAGAAACTCATGTTCTTGCTCTAGAGTGAGCTTCTCGAAGCGTAGCTTCTCATGAGATCTTAGGAGCTCTCTATGATCTTCTTGGGTTGTTTCATGAGCTAACTTAAGAGTGTTTAGTTCTTTAGTTAGACGCTCAATCTCCTTCATAGCATTGTCATTCGACTCTTCTCGACTATAAACACTACTAGCATTTTCATCATTACTAAGCTCACTAGATTTATCATGCAAGAGCTCATCTTCACCAAGCAAGTCATCCTCATCACTATCAAAGTCAATGAATTCAGGGTGTGTTACCTTGGGACCTTTAGCCATGAAGCATCTTCCATTTCCCTCATTTGGTGAATCAAATAAGTCGTAGGAGTTGGAGTTGGAGGATACGAGTGCAAGTCCAGCAACACCTTCATCTTGACTATAGTCGGAGTCGGAGTGATAGCTTCCATCGGATTGATTGTCAGAGTCGGAGCCGGAGACCCATTCACCAATATGAGCTTGATGTCTTCTTCTTGTGTAGCTCCTTGATGACTTGTCTTTCCTCTCCGAATCCTTGCTTCTCCGAGAGGGTCTTCGTTCATAACGATCATCTCTACTCCTTCTCTCTCTCCGAGGTGACTCATCTCTTGCTCTTCTTCTTGGAGATTCTTCTCTTCTTTTGTGGGGAGCCGTACACTCATTTGAGAAGTGTCCGGGTCTTCCACAATTGTAGCAATTTCGATCACGACTAGAAGATCTCTTTTCATCATATGATCTAGACTTTGAGCTTCTTTCTTTGCCTCTATTTTTGTAGAACTTGTTGAAGTTCTTGACCATTAGGCTTATCTCTTCATTGGAAATTAGCTTGTCACTTGAGGTAGTAGGAGCATCACTTGTAGCTTTGTAAGCACCACTTGACTTGTTGTGAAGCTCTTCCTTATCCTTAAGTGTCATCTCATGAGCAACAATTCTTCCAATGACTTCAGTTGGCTTGAGAGTCTTGTAGTTTGGCATCATTTGGATCAAAGTGCACACGGTGTCATACTTTCCATCCAAAGCTCTGAGAATCTTCTTGATGATGAATCGGTCGGTCATTTCTTCGCTTCCTAAGCCGGCAATCTCATTTGTGATGAGAGCAAGCCTGGAGTACATTTCAGCGACTCCTTCACCATCCTTCATCTTGAACTTGTCAAGTTGACCTTGAAGAATATCTAGCTTTGATTCCTTCACAGATTCAGTACCTTCATGCATTTCAACCAAAGTATCCCAAATCTCTTTAGCATTCTCAAGACGGCTGATTTTGTTGAACTCTTCGGGACACAAAGCATTGAAGAGAATGTCACAAGCTTGAGCATTGTTTTGCAACATCCGCAACTCTTCGGGTGTAGCTTCGCGATCCGGAACTTTTCCTTCTTCAAAGAAATCACCTTGCATACCAACACAAATAATGCCCCATGCGGCTGGGTTATGACCAAGAATATGCATTTTCATTTTATGCTTCCAACTAGCAAAATTTGTACCATCAAAGTAAGGACCTCTACGATAATTACCCTCACTAGACGCCATACTCTCCTAGGTTGTGAAACCAAGCTTATGGAGTCCAATGCAATGGAAACCAAAACAATGGAGACCAAAGCTCTGATACCACTTGTAGGATCGAAAGTAGGTCTAGAGGGGGGGTGATTAGACTACTTGACAATATAAAAAAAAATCTGCTTTTAGATCATGCATTGTTTTTGGTAGTTTCACAATTAGGATCAATTCAAGTATCACCCTACACATGCAATTCTAGAGTATAAGCAGCGGAAAGTAAATTGCACATGTAAAAGAGAGGTGGAGAAGATCAAACGCAGTTTGGTGACACAAAGATTTTTGTCGTGGTTCCGATAGGTGGTGCTATCGTACATCCACGTTGATGGAGACTTCAACCCACGGAGGGTAACGGCTGCGCGAGTCCACGGAGGGCTCCACCCACGAAGGGTCCACGAAGAAGCAACCTTGTCTATTCCATCATGGCCTACGCCCATGGAGGACTAGCCTTACTCGGGGTAGATCTTCACGAAGTAGGCGATCTCCTTGCCCTTACAAACTTCTTGGTTCAACTCCACATCTCAAAGACGGAGGCTCCCAAGCGACACCTAACCAATCTAGGAGGCACCACCCTCCAAAAGGTAATAGACGGTGTTGATGATGATGAACTCCTTGCTCTTGTGCTTCAAATGATAATCTCCCCAACACTCAACTCTCCTCACTGATATGGCTGTGGTGGAAGAAATGTTTGAGTGGAAAGCAACTTGGGAAGGCTAGAAATCAAGTTTCATATGGTAGGAATGGAATGGCTTGATCTCAACACAAGGGTAGGTGGTTCACTTCTCAGAAAGTGTATGGTAGGAGTGGTAGACTTTCTGATGGCTCTCCTCACGAATGAAGAGGGGGTGGAGGGGTATATATAGCCTCCACACAAAATCCAACCGTTACACACACATTTGACCAATCTCGGTGAGACCGAAGTGAAAACTCGGTCAGACCGAAAGTTCAAATATAGTGAACGTTGGGATTTTCGGTGGGACCGAAAATACCATCTCGGTGTGTCCGAAGTGAGTCAAAGGTTGGAGCTTGCCATCTCGGTGTGACCGAAAGTAACAACTCGGATATTCCGAAATGATGTCAATTGGTTACAGAAGGTTGGCAGTCCATTTTCGGTGAGACCGAAACTCAGAATCGGATGGACCGAGAAATTAGGGTTTGGAGGAATAACTGAGGTGGTTCATCTCGGTGGGACTGAGTTTGCAGAATCGGTTTGTCCGAGATTACTTATGAGTGTGTTAAGTAGTGAAGAGTGCTGATAGTTGAGGGAGCTAGATCACCAAGCACTTGAGCAACTAGATCATTAACACAACCTCATCCCCTTTTAAAAGTATTGGCTTTTCCTATGGACTCAATGTGATCTTTGATCACTAAACCAAAAATAGAGTCTTGAGCTTTTGCCAATGCTTGTCTTAGCATTTTGAGGGGTCCACTTCTTCAGACATTTCCATACCCATATCATCGAACTTTTCTGAAATGATTCTCAAGTAAATATTAGTTCAATGATATATATGTTGTTATTAATTACCAAAACCACCCGGGGATTAGTTGCACTTTCAGGCAGTGGGTCAGTCCCGGCTCCCTCGCCTTCTGCATCTTGATTGGCCGAGCGGGGCGGTCAAGCCCCAGCCCCGCCCCTTTATAAAGAGCGGGAGGGAAGGGACGGCGCCCCGCACTCCTCCATCTTCTTTCTCTTTCTGATTCTGCTCCTCTCTTATGTTTGCCATGAAGAGAGGAAATACCGGCTCTTCAATGGTGGCGGCGAGGGTCGCTGCTCGACAACGCGTCCCTCCTTCTCCTGCACATGCAGTGACCGAACCAGCGACGAGGGGAAGAGGGAGGGGCCGAGGCCGTGGGCGAGGCCGTGGCGCTCAGGGAAGAGGAGGACGGGGCGACCCGCCGGCCTCGCCCCCGCCAGCAGCTCCTCCTCCAATGGAAGGTCATATTGGGGATGACCCTTGTGAGTTCTTCGTTAGGATGCGGGGGGAGCCGCACCGTCGTCTTCGTCTCCCGACTCCATTTGTGCGGGAGATGGAGGTGGATCCGCCGGAGTCGCTGCGGCTGCACATGAGGGGCTGCGGGATCAGTGGCACGCGGGTCCGCGTCGACATCCCTGCCCCTCATGTGATGTATCTTCGTCAAGGATGGAAGACGTTCGCTCGTATCCACAGCCTGACGGATGGGCTCACCCTCCATTTCAAGTTGATGGAGGATGGCCATCTCTCCGTCAAGGTCTTCGGGCACCTCGGGACTCGTGCGAGGTGCTGCGTGGAGAGCTCCTCCGATGGAGAAGACTCCTCCTCGAACGAGGGTGATGAGGAGGATAGCAGTAGCGACGACGAGGGTGGTGGACGGCAGGATGACGGGTCCGACTAGGTGTCGGGCGACGCTCCTAGTGGCACCGGCGACCCCATCATCCGCGTCGCCGGCTCCTTGAACTTCTCGGGGCCGTCTCCTTGGCGGCTGGCGTAGGGAGGCTGCGGAAGAGGAAGAGGAAGAAGGTGGGCGACAAGGTCGTCATGTCAGAGTACGCGGGCAACGACGCGTTCGACGCGTACTGACATCCTGCCGCCTCGTCTTCGAGCTCTGCCTCCGGCGCCGTCATCACCATTCAGCCCTTGGGCGGCCACCGAGATGTCCTCATGGTGTCTTCTACCACCCGTAGCTCGCCTAGGCGCCCCTTTTGCCCTTCTCGCCTCCTTGACCTGCCTCCTGAAGAGAGTGACAAGAAAGGCATTACGGGCATCTTATCTCTTTTTAGTTTGTAAGCCTTCAGGCATCTGTTAACTTTAAAACTTGTAATCTCCTTGTTCATGTTTTTCATTCCCTATGGACTGTATCTGAACGGAATGTTTTTAATGAAAAATGAATGTTTGCGGGGTCATTTGTTCGCAGGTAAAACCCACAACAGGGAATAAATCCCTGATATCTCTAAGATAAACATTTTCTCGCCCGGCAACAGGCCCTGCCATTTCCCTACTTCGCTCTACCTTTCTCACGCCTTTGGCGGAGGTAGGGATGAAGTGGGCTCAGGCTCCTCGTTTCATCCTTTTGCTGCCGCGACTACGACCAAACTTAGTCCCAGGAACGAGCCCTAGGGCCTAGAGTTATGGGAGAACGGTAGCTTAAGGAAAAGAACGAGGTTTCACATACCTCAGTCCATAATGGAATGCATGATAAGGGATAAAGAACTTATCTGAAGCTGCAGCCCCCGGCAACCATGGTCTGCCGTGGGCGAATCTTTGCCCTTGTAGCTCCCGGCAACACTGGCTCGCCGGGGCCTAGGTGCTGGTATGTTCTTCTTTCTTTTCCCCAAGTGGCTTCGGCAAGGATGTCTGCGCGTCCTGTGAACCAAAGAAGATAGAGGAAAAACAAAGACTCGACCTCTAAGCTAGGGGTTAGCCGCCGCTAAGCACTATCAACCATAACAAAGGACGAGACTTGAATCAGCATGCATGCTATAACTTAGGGCGCTAGCGCTTCATTTATTTATGCTCAGGGTCTGCGCCTGGCTTTGCACAAAGGGTTACATGCCTTGCCGGCAAGGCTTGTACAAAAGGGTGGCTTTCCAGGCGGCCCGACAAGCCGCGCCTTATGGGTAAAACTTGCGAAGATGCTCAATGTTCCGAGAATTGCTCACCGGAATGGCATTTTCGGTCTCCAGGCGGACTGCGCCGGGCCTGGTGACTCGTATTACCCGATAAGGGCCTTCCCACTTTGGCGTCAACTTGTTCGTATCCCTGGCCGATTGAACGCGCCAGAGAACAAGGTCGCCTTCCTCAAAGCTTCGGGCACGGACCTTGAGGCTATGGTAACGACGCAAGGCTTGCTGGTAGCGTGCTACTCTCACAGCCACCCGAAGACGATCTTCCTCAAGGAGCGTTGCGTACTCTTGCTACAGTTGCTCTTGCTCAAGCTCATCATAAGCGAGCGCTCGAGGTGACCCGTATATGAGTTCAGTGGGGAGAACTGCTTCTGCCCCATATATCAGGGCAAAGGGCGTCTGGCCGCTGGCTCGATTTGGCGTCGTTCTGATCGACCAAAGAACCGCCGGCAACTCATCAATCCAGCGCCTCCCGCTCTTGTGCAACATGTCAAAGGTCTTTGTCCTTAATCCTCGCAACACTTTAGCGTTTGCCCTCTCAGCTTGACCATTGCTCCGGGGATGAGCAACGGAAGCGAAACAGACTTTGTTGCCGAGGTCTTGGGTATATTGCATGAAGGTGCGGCTTGTGAACTGCGTGCCGTTGTCGGTGATGATCTTGTTGGGTACACCAAAACAGCACACCAATCCCTTGAAGAACTTGACGGCCGACTGAGCTGTGACCTTCCTTACTACCTCCACTTCTGGCCACTTTCTGAACTTGCCGATTGCAACGTACAAGTACTCCTAGCCCCCGACAGCGCGGGGAAAAGGGCCCAGTATGTCGAGCCCCCAGACCGAGAAGGGCCAGGAGAGAGGAATGGTTTGAAGGGCTTGAGCTGGTTGATGAAGCTTCTTTGAATGGAACTGGCATGCTTCACACCTGGTGACCAGTGCCGTCGCATCCGTCGCATCCGGCAAGGGCTCTTGACCCTATGTGGGATCCACATTTGCCTCCATGTATCTCCACCAACAGCTTCAGTCCTTCCTCGCGAGGGATGCACTTCAATTTCATGTCGTTCGGTCTCTTTCTATACACGACGTTAACGACGAACTGGTACATAGCAGACCGACGGGCTACTTTCTCCGCTTCTTCCTGCTCCTCAGGAAGCTCCCCAGTCTGGAGGAAACGAACGGTATGCTGCGCCCACGCTAGAGCCTGGGGCTCGACGGCAAGGACCAAAGGCATTTCCTCCGCCAAAGGAGCGGTCGTCTCGACAGCAAGAGCTTGACGCTCCGCCGGATCTAGCCATCCTGTGGGGGGCTCAGTGTCTCCGGTAACATCCTTGCCGGCGGCTCCGGGGAGCTCGACGGGAAAGTAATTGCCGGGCCCTGATTTCCTTCTCTTGTTCTGCTCTGTTAATGGATCAATGGATGGCTGAGAAAGCTGAAGCACAAAGGTACCTGGTTCCACAGGTAGCTTGAGGGCAGCGCACCTTGACAGGTAATTGGCGATGTCATTCTCCGCTCAGGGAACGTGCTCCGCCTGTATACCATCAAAGCGCTCTTCCAACTTCCTCACTTCATCGACGTAGGCCTTCATCAACGGGCTCTGGTAATCCTTGTTGACTTGTTTGACGATAAGCTGCGAGTCGCCCCTGACAATGAGCTTCTTGATTCTGAGGTCTGCCGCGGTCCTAAGACCGGCAAGCAGCTCCTCGTACTGAGCAGTGTTGTTCGTTGATACCTCCCTGGGGAAGTGCATCTGGACCACGTACTTGAGGTGCTCTCGAGTGGGCGCGACCAGCAGTACGCCAGCCCCGGCGCCCTGCAAGGAGAAAGCTCCATCAAAGTACATGATCCAGTTGCAACTCGCCTCTTTGCCGGGGAGAGAAGTTTCCTGGACTTCTTCATCAGGCGTTGCGGTCCATTCTGCGACGAACTCTTCCAGGACTCGGCTCTGAATCCTCGAGGTACTTTCAAACTTGAGGCCAAAGCTGGACAGCTCCAGTGCCCACTCTACAATCCTTCCCGTTGCATCTGGGTTGTGCAATATCTGTTGTAGAGGGAGGCGAGTGACGACAGTGATCTCGTGCCCTTGGAAGTAGTGACGCAGCTTCCTCGAGGCCATAAGAAGGCAGAAAAGCAATTTCTGCACACCGGAGTACCTTGATCTAGCCCCCTACAAGAGGGAGCTAACAAAGTAGACCGGGTGATGCATCATTTTCTTCTTTGGCTGCACTCCAACCGGCCGTGTCATCTCTGCACCAATGGCATTAGGCTCTGTTGCTGCTATCACCTCATCATCAATTTCTCTCTGCACCACTAGTGCGGCGCTGACCACCTGGTTTGTTGCCGCTAAGTATAGCATCAACGGTTCTTGTGGTCTAGCCGCAACTAGTATTGGCGTGGAGGAAAGATACCTCTTCAGATCTTGTAATGCTGCTTCAGCTTCCGGCGTCCACTCCATTGGGCCCGCCTTTTTCAAAATCGTGAAAAAGGGAAGGGCGCGCTCGGCAGACTTGGAAATTAATCTGCTCATGGCGGCAACGCAGCCAGCAAGCCGGCGTGCATCCTTGACCCGTTTGGGTGCTTCAATCTGCTCTATAGCTTTGATCTTGTCCGGATTGGCTTCTATCCCACGCTGCGACACAAAGAACCCGAGAAGCTTGCCGGACGGGGCGCCGAAGACGCACTTCTCAGGGTTCAGCTTGAGGTTGATCTTGCGTAGGTTTACAAATGTTTCTTGTAAATCCGGTACAAGGGTTGCCCTGTTCTTGGTTTTGACCACTATATCATCCATATAAGCCTCCATATTTCTATGGAGATGGGGTTCAAAACCAATCTGGACTGCCCTTGCAAACGTCGAGCCAGCACTCTTCATCCCGAAAGGCATTCGTACGAAACAGTACGTACCACATGGGGTGATGAATGCTGTCTTCTCTTCATCTTCTCTTGTCATGAAGATCTGGTGGTAGCCGGAGTAGGTATCGAGGAATGACAACAGGTCACACACTGCCGTGGAGTCAACAATCTGGTCTATGCGCGGCAACGGGAAGGGGTCCTTGGGACAAGCTTTATTGATATCTGTGTAATCAATACACAGCCTCCACTTCCCATTCGCCTTGTGCACTACCACTGGATTGGCCAACCACATTGGATGGAGCACTCCTCTTACCAAACCCGCAGCTTCCAGTTTCCGGATCTCCTCGGTGATGAACTCTTGCCGTTCCAAAGCTTGCTTTCTGACCTTCTGCTTGACGGGCCACTGATACGTCCAAAACGTATCTATAATTTCTGCTTGCTCCATGCCTCTTTTGTGTGATATTGCTATGATATTTATGCACTTCCATACACTTTTGATCATATTTGGACTAACCTATTAACTCAGTGCACCACAGTGCCAGTTCCTGTTTTCTGCTGTTTTTCTATTTCGGGTTTCCCCCATATTAAAAGTGCCCTAAAAATTCCGGGGAAAATACAGGAAAAATCAGCGTAACGGGAGCTTCAAGAAAAACCAAAGCAGGGCCAGAGGGGAGCCTGGGGTGACCACCCGGGGCGGCCCCACCCCTGGCCGCCCAGGCGGGGGCGCCTGGGGCCCCCTCTCCGCCTCTGGTGACCCCCCTTCGCATATATATTCCTCGCGTCCCGAAACCCTCGAGGACGGAACCCTTTTTCGCGATCTCGCCTCTGTTCCGCCGCCGCCGCGCTTCCAAGATCGGGAGCACCAGGAGAACTCTTTCCGGCACCCTGCCGGAGAGGAGAACCACCACCGGGAGCTTCTCCACCACCATGGACGCTTCCCGGATGAGTCGTGAGTAGTCCACCTTGGACCATGGGTCCATGACCAGTAGTTATGTGATGTTCTCCTACCCTCTTTGTTCTTCATGGTTTAGACCTCGTGAGCTGCCCTACATGATCGAGGCACATATGTAATCTTTATGCTGTTGCTTTGCTGAGTTTGCTGGGATACGATGGATTATGAGATTATGTTCAAATTGTGTGTGAATAATATATTTGATTCACCTCTTTTATATTTATGTTCTTGAGTAATTCTCGCATGTTCTCCGTTGATGTTTATTGCTTTGGCCGAGTAGTAGGTAGTAACTCCAAGAGGGAACGTTATGCTTGATTGTGGGTTCATGCCCCTTGATGACTAGTTTGAGTGACAGAAACATGAGTCTAGGGGATGTGTTGTTGCCACAAGCGGGAAAACAACGGTGCTTGTACTTGCAGGTGCAAGGATTGTTTACTTTACGCAAAGTTCTTTTAATGCAGTTGTCTGTTGCTTTGAATATACACTTTGGGTGGGATTCGCAACTTAATACCAGCGAGATGTTCTGGATAGATATCTCAAGGTGGATGATTAGTAGTAGATGCAGATGGATTTCGGTCTACTTGCCTTGGCGTACCGCCCATGCTTTTGAGCCTCTACCTTTCTTTACAGCATAGTTAGCATTGGTTTGCGCACATAATCCTGTCAATTGCCCAGCTGTAATTTGTTTACCTCGCTTTGCTGTTTTATCGTCTTTTGGGAGAGAGACATCACTAGTGAACATCATGGGACCCCGGTCCATATTACCATCACTGATCACACCCGCTATTTACTTCCTGTTCTTATTTCCTAGTTGCAGTCATACCTATCACTATTATCTCTTGTGTTTGATCCTTTGTAAACGACAAGGCCAGAGGGATTGACAACCTCTCTGTACTCGTTGGGAGCAAAGTTATTTGTATCTGTGTGCAGGTCCTGTTAACCACTAAGTTTCTGGCACCGTTGACACCTTCTTGTCGACCCTCGGAGTCTCACGGGATTCGATCCTTGGTACCTTTGCCAAGGGAAACTTGCTACTACGCTACATCTCAAACCTTCCACTTGGGGTAACCAATGAGGGGCGAGAAGCCATCAGCCACGCATGAGGACAGACAGCAAGGTGGTGCTCAATCACCTCCCTCGGAACGCCGGGGATGTCGGATGCTTGCCAGGCAAACACGTCGACATTCGCCTACAGGAAGGTGACAAGCGCGTCTTCCTATTTGTTGTCAAGGGCGGAGCTTATGGTGAAAGCCCCTCCCGTGCCGTCCTCCTTGACAGAAACCTTCTTGGTTCCCGGCGGTGTGGCCCTGGATCTCTTGTTTCTGCCGGTGGAGCTCTCTGGCACGTCCTCGACGGGAGCGCGACACTCCGAAGAGGTGCGCTTGCCGGAGTGGGTGTCCGAGGTCTCACCGGTCTTCTTCTTTCCAGTGGAGCTCTCTGGCACGTCCTCGACGGGAGCACAACACTCCGAAGAGGTGCGCTTGCCGGAGTGGGTGCCCGAGGTCTCACCGGTCTTCTTCTTCTTTCCTCCCGGGGTTCCAGTGGCAGGAGCAAGTGCCCTCGTAGCGACAGTTGCTGCAACCGCTTGCTGGTACAATTGGTCAGCGCAAATCAGTGCATCTTTCTTATCGGAGGGGATGGTGATGATCGTCGCAGGCCCTGGCATCTTCAGGGTGTTGTAGGCATAGTGTGACGCTGCCGTGAACTTGGCCAGTGCTGGGCGACCAAGGATCCCGTTGTAAGGCAGGGTGATCTTGGCAACATCGAACACGATCCTCTCTGTCCTGTAGTTCAGATCACTTCCAAAAGTCACGGGCAGCGTGACTTTCCCCTTCGGTTGACTTCTCCCAAGGTTGACCCCCTGAAACTTGCCTGTCTCTTCGAGGTCTCCATCAGGAACTTGCATCTTCTCGATCACGGTGGGCGAAAGTAGGTTCAGACCGGTCCCGCCATCGACTAGCATCTTTGTCACCTTGAGGTTGCGTATTGTCGGTGAAACCAACAATGGCAAGCACCCGACCGCAGTAGCGCGATCAGGGTGATCCTCGGCGTCAAAGATGATAGGTGTGCTGGACCATTTCAGCGGCTTTTGGGCACCGGACGATGGCACCGCCGCAATAATCTCATGTGCCCACTGTTTAAGCTCGCAATGAGAAGTATGCAGCGCGGCGCCACCATCGACGCACATGGCGTCCATAGCCTTCTGAAATTCTTGGTCGCCGGACTCGTCGTCCTCTTCGTGATCGTCGTCTTCGGGCCTTCTGTCGCGGCCCTGAGCGGGCCTTTCCTGCTGTTTCTCCTTGCTACGACGGCTTGCTTGGCCGTCACGCTTCCTGCCGGACCCCTCAGCGCCGTCCTGGCCCTTCTCCTTGTCCCGCCTCTCGTATTCAGCCCTTTGCTTCTCGGCAAGGAGCTCAACCTGGTGGCAATGCTGGAGATCATGGCCTTTGGTGCGATGGATCTTGCAGTATCGCTTGCCGGAGTTCCCTGGCTTCTCGGCAGCCGCCAAGGCACCGCAGGCGACACACCCGGCAATTTCCTTGCTGGGGTCACCCGCCTTGGTTTTCTTGGCGGAGCCGGTGTCATCAGATCCCTCGACGGCAAGCATAGCTTTTCCCTTGCGCTTCCTGTTGTGGTGCCGGCCCTTCTTCGCCGGGGCGGCAGTATCCTCGTCTGAAGAGTCGGTTTCCGCACCGGCACCTTCGCAGGGGTACTTCCTTCCCTCTTCAGCCCGGGCACATCTGTCAGCAAGAACATAGAGTTCCATCACATCCTTCACCTTGGTCATCGCCAGTTCTTCGCGCATCTTGCAGTTGCGCACGTTCTGGTGGAACGCGCTGATGATGGCGGCAGGGTGAACATCGAGGATATTGTACTGTACCCGGCTGAATCTCTGTATGTACTTGCGCAGACTCTCGCCTTCCTTCTGGGGTATGACATGCAGGTCATTTGCTTGGCCATGGGCTTGGTGGCCTCCAGTAAAGGCGCCAACAAACTCATGGCACAAGTCGGACCAGGAGGAACTAGAGTCTACTGGCAAGTGCATCAACCACGACATGGTGTTAGGTTTAAGAGCCAACAGAAAGTAATTCGCAAGCACCTTATCGTCGCGAGCCCCGGCAGCTTGCATCGCGATGGTGTAGATACTGAGGAACTCCGACGGGTGGGTCTTGCCGTTGTACTTCTCGTCAATGTCGGGCTTGAAGGTGCGGTGAGAGGGCCACTGGAACTGCCGCAGCTCACGGGTAAAAGCTGGACAGCCTACCTCGTAAGGTAGACCTCCAGGGCTCTCCGGTGCTGGGCGGTCTGCAGCAGGCCCCACTCGCCTGTCTGACTGGTGGCGCGCTCCGCGCCGGCGCTCGATGGTGGTTCGAGTGTCTTCATGAGCTCGCTCCTGAAGAACTCGACGCTGGTCACCGTGGGTCCGTGGGTCGGACGACGCGATGGAGATGGCGTCGCCCGCGATGTCCCAACAAGTCGACACACGCGGTATCGGGCGAGGAGGAGGTGAATGCACCGTAGCCATGGCGCTGCCGGTCCTCCCGCCACCGGTGCGTGGGACTCCATCGGAGCGTCGACCTGGGAGCTCCGCTGGATTTGGTTCATCCTTGTTGGCGACTGTGACAAGGCTTCGGATGGTGGCTCTCCATTCGTCGAGTTTCCCCGTAAGAGGGAGGAAAGTCGAGGAGCAACTGCGCGCGCGCCAGGGCTTCGGCTGGGGTCAACGGTAGCGAAACCTGCACGGATCGCGACGCGCTTCGACCCCTGAGCGTGTCAGGAGGAGCCCCATCACGATCCCGTGGTCGCGTACCGTCTCCACCAGTGCTTTGGTGGGCGGGCAGGTCTTCTACGTCCCGGGAGTGGCGCTCGAGGCTCTTCCCATGGCGACGCCCGGGATCTTCGGGGTGACGACGCCGTTCATCGCGTGCTGCTTGAGAAGAGCGCGCTGTTGGCGCCGGCGTGGGAGTTCTGGAGGTCCTTGCGTCGCCTTCGGGTGATGCGGCAGTGACCTTGGAAGGCCCCGCGCCACCCGCGGAGGGCCGGGCTCCATCTTTGGAACTGGCAGCGTGTGGCCCGTTACCAGGCGCACAAACATCGCCACCTCCCAAACTCCGGCTGCTGGGACGGCTTTGGTGTTCGCGAGCAGTGCCCCGTGTTCTTTCCGCGACCTGTCCGCTGCTCGCCCGTGTCGGGAAGGGCTGTCCGTCTTCCGACTGGCCAACCGCCGCCGTCGTCTTCTTCTTGGGCGCCATGACGATGAAGAAGCGTCGAACTGACTGCTAAAGCCAATTCTCACAACTGTGCCCCCTACCTGGTGCGCCAAAGATGTTTGTGTATTTGGATCGACACCTATGGGATCACAAGAATCCCTACTACGGTTGCGGGGTGCGGGGTTGAGAGATGAGCGGATCTAACAATTAGCACACGGTTCCTTTACCTAGGTTTGGGCCGCAAGGATGCGTAAAACCCTACTCCTGCTTTGGTGGATTATATGTTTATGTTCTTCAGCTAGCGAGGAGTTCCAAAAGCCGAGTCGTGAGGAGTTCTAAAGAGCCGAATCCTTCTCCTGGTTGCCTCGGGCCTCCTTTTATAGGGAAAAGGGGTTGCCACAGTGGCACAGAGGAGGTGCAAAGGGTACAGTGATGCGAGGTTATCCCTCGAATTACAGGACAAGGCGCATTTAATGCGCTTAGCTTAGGTGTCCTCGCTTTATCGGGGACGAGGGGAGACGTCCATCTTGTCCGTCGCCGCTCCTCCTTGTGTTGACACGCGCCCTGTCCAGCGGTGCCTGGGGTGCCATCTAGGCAGGCAGGCAGCTGAGGTGGTGCAAAGGCGGGTCTCCACGAGGATCTGCATGTTGCCACGCAGGTGCCTGCCAAGCTGGTTGGGTCGGCAGTTGCATGGGGCGGTGGAAGCGTAGTTGGCGCGGGCCTGATGGTGGGCCCACGGATGCCCTTGGCAAGGGCCTTGCCGGGGGCCCCGGCAAGGGTCTTACCGCGGGGCCTGCTGTCATCCCCGGCAAGGTGCCTGTCGAAGGTCTAGTGGTTCTCCTTAGCTGGGATCCCGCCAAGGGTCGTCGTCCTCTTAGTGTGTGTATCTGTTCTTGAATGTCTTCACGAAGATCTGCATGCCACAACGGAGATATCTCCCGAATCCTTGCCCCATGGGGGTAGTGGACTCAAGGGTGATTCGCTCCGTCGGCGTGGGGCGAGCTGCCGCGGCAAGAGTCTTGCCGGGGCTGCCAGAGCCGGCCCCGGCAAGAATCTTGCCAGGGCTGCTGAAATTGGCTCCCGACAAGGATCTTGCCGGGGAAAGCCGCTTTGTCCCTTTGCTATTTGTGGTCTTGTTCTTGGCATTGTTCCAGTCTCCATCAAGCTTCGGTCTTACCCCGGCTCACCTCCCTTGCCATGCTTGGTGTGGTGGTGCCCGTGTCTCAAACTGCCCGTGCACAGTCATAGGGGTACAAAAAGTGTACCCATGTTTTTGTACACCGACAGGGTGGTATGGGGATGCAATTCTATGATTAACATTATACTTAGCAAGCATTTTATGGAAAGCACGATGAATAAAATTTGAACCACCATCCGTCATTAAGTATCTAGGGACTCCAAACCTCGGAAAAATAACTTCTTTAAGCATCTTAATAGAGGTGTTATGATCAGCACTACTAGTTGGAATAGCTTCTACCCACTTAGTAACGTAATCAACAACAACTAAAATATGTGTATACCCATTGGAGGAAGGAAACGGTCCCGTATAATCAAAGCCCCAAACATCAAATGGTTCAATAACAAGTGAATAGTTCATAGGCATTTCTTGACGTCTACTAATGTTACCAATTCTTTGACATTCATCACATGACAAGACAAACTTAAGGGCATCCTTGGAGAGAGTAGGCCAATAAAAGCGAAATTGCAATACCTTATGTGCAGTTCTATCTCTAGCATGGTGTCCTCCATAAGCCTCGGAGTGACACTTGTGTAAGATCTATTCCTGTTCATGCTCAGGTACACAACGTCTAATAACACCATCTACTCCTTCTTTATAAAGATGTGGGTCATCCCAAAAGTAATGTCTTAAATCATAGAAAAACTTTTACTTTTACTGGTATGTGAAACTAGGTGGTATAAATTTAGCGACGATGTAATTAGCATAATCAGCATACCATGGAGTAGAACGAGAAGTATTTATGACAGCCAATTGTTCATTAGAAAAGCTATCATCAATAGGTAGTGGGCCATCAAGAACAAACTCTAACCTAGACAAGTTGTCTACAACGGGGTTCTCAGCTCCCTTTCTATCAGTAATATGCAAATCGAATTCTGGTAGCAAGAGAACCCATCTAATAAGTCTAGGTTTAGCATCTTTCTCTTCCATAAGATATTTAATAACAGCATGATCAGTGTGAACAATTACTTTAGAATCAACAATATAAGGCCTGAACATATCACAAGCAAATACTACTGGTAAATATTCTTTTTTCAGTAGTAGCATAATTTCTCTGGGCACTGTCTAGAGTTTTACTAGCATATTGGATAACATTCAATTTCTTCTCAACTCTTTTTCCTAGAACAGCACCCTCAACATAATCACTAGCATCACACATAATTTCAAACGGTAAATTCCAATCAGGTGGCTGGACAATAGGTGCAGAGATCAAGGCTTTCTTAAGTATTTCAAATGCTTCAACACAATCATCATCAAACACAAAAGGAACATATTTTTGTAAGAGATTAGTTAGAGGCCTAGAAATTTTTGAGAAGTCTTTAATCAACCTCCTATAAAAACTGGCATGACCAAGGAAACTTCTTATACCTTTGATGTCCTTGGGACACGACATCTTTTCAATAGCATCAACTTTAGCTTTATCAACATCAATACCTCTTTCAGAAATTTTATGCCCCAAGACAATACCTTCATTAACCATAAAGTGGCACTTCTCCTAATTCAAGACAAGATTAGTTTCTTCACATCTCTGTAAAACTCGATCAAGGTTGCTCAAGCAATCATCAAAAGAAGTTCCATGAACGGAAAAATCATGCATGAAAACCTCAACAATCTTTTCACAACAATCAGAAAATATAGCCATCATGCATCTTTGAAAGGTAGCAGGTGCATTACATAAGCCAAAAGGCATACGTCTATAAGCAAAGGTACCGAAAGGGCAAGTAAAAGTGGTCTTTTCTTGGCCCTCTTTTGACACAGGTATTTGAGAGAAACCAGAATAGCCATCTAGAAAGCAAAAATGTGTATGTTTGGATAATCTTTCTAGCATTTGACCAATAAAAGGTAAAGGGTAATGGACCTTTATAGTATCTTTATTTAATTTGCGGAAATCAATTACCATCCTATAACCTGTAACAATTTTTTGTGGGATCAATTCATCTTTGTCATTGGGAACAACAGTAATACCTCCCTTCTTCGGGATACAATGGACGGGACATACCCACTGACTATCAGCCACAGGATAAATTATACCTGCCTCTAGAAGCTGTAGTATTTCTTTCCTTACCACTTCTTTCACCTTAGGATTAAATCGTCGTTGGTGATGAACAACTGGTTTAGTATCCTTCTCAAATTTTATTTTGTGTTGGCATAGAGTGGGACTAATGCCCTTATGATCATCAAGAGTATATCCAATAGCAGCACGGTGCTTCTTCAGAGTGTTCAATAATTTCTCTTGTTCATGCTCTAAAAGGTTAGCGATAATAATAATATGATATATCTTCTTTTCATCAAGATAAGCATACTTAAGAGTATCAGGTAATGGTTTGAGCTCAAGCACGGGATCACCCTTAGGTGGAGGAGGATCCCCTAGGATTTCAACACGCAAGTTGTGTTTAAAAATAGGTCCCTGTTTAAAGAATACTTCATCTATTTACCTTCTTTCATCCATAAACATATCATTTTCATGGTCCAGCAAATATTGTTCTAAAGGATCGTTAGGAGGCACTGCAATAGAAGCAAGACAAATAATTTCATCCCTACTAGACAATTCTTTATCATGGGGTTGTCTACGAAATTTAGCAAAGTTAAAATCATGAGACATTTCCCCTAAACCAATAGTAACAATATCCTTTTTGCAGTCTATCTTAGCATTAACTGTATTCAAAAAGGGTCTACCAAATATAATGGGGCAAAAGTCATCTTGTGGGGAACCAAGAACAATAAAATCAGTAGGGTATTTAACTTTCCCACACAAGACTTCAACATCTCTAACAATCCCCATTGGTGAAATAGTATCTCTGTTAGCAAGCTTAATTGTAACATCAACACCTTCTCACTCAACAGGTGCAATATCGTGCATAATTTCTTTGTATATGGAATGAGGTATTGCACTCGTACTAGCACCTATGTCACACAAACCATGATAACAATGATCTCCTATTTTAACAGAAATAACAGGCATGCCTACAACATGTGTATGTTTATTTTCAGTATCGGGTCTAGCAATTCTAGTAGCTTCATCACAGAGGTAAATAACGTGCCCATCAATATTATCGACCAAGAGATCCTTAACCATAGAAATACTAGGTTCAACTTTAATTTGCTAAGAGGGTGTAGGTGTTCTAGTATTACTCTTATGAACCACAGTTGAAGCTTTAGCATGATCCTTTATTCTAACAGGGAAGGGTGGTTTCTCAATATAACCGGTAGGAACAATAGGATCAACATTATAAGTGATAGTCTTTTCTTCAACTTCAACAGGTTCAACTACGTTTACTTCAATGCGAGGATGATGTTTAAACCACTTCGTCTTAGGGAGATCAACTTGAGAAGCAAATGATTCACAGAAAGAAGCTACTATCTCAGAGTCAAGTCCATATTTAGTGCTAAATTCATGAAAAACATCGGTATCCATAAAAGATTTAACAGAATCAAACTTAGGTGTTATACCTGAATCCTTACCTTCGTCGAGATCCTAATCTTGAGAGTTGCATTTAATTCTTTCCAATAAATCCCATTTGAATTCAATAGTCTTCATCATAAAAGAACCAGTACAAGAAGTATCGAGCATGGAGCATTATTGAGAGAAAGCCTCCCCCAAGCTTGAGCGATACTTTCTCCTTCGCTAGGCCAAAAATTATATATATATATATATATATATATATATATATATATATATATATATATATATATATATATATATATATATAATTGCGATCACGATGAACCTGATGCATAGGATAGAACTTCTGATGAAATTCCAATTTCAGCCAGTTGTAGTTCCATTATCCAATATCATCGCATAGCCTAAACCATGTCAATGTCTTTCCCTTCAAAGATAAAGGGAAGACCGTCTTCTTGATAACATCCTCGGGCATACCTGCATGCTTAAATAATCCACAAACTTCATCCACCTAGATTAGGTGCAAATCAGGATGCAATGGTCCATCTCCTGTAAAGGCATTAGCTAGTAGTTTCTGTATCATACCCGAAGGAATTTCAAAGTAAACATTTTCAGTAGGTTTAGTAGGTTGAGGATCAACTCTTTGCTCTACTGGTCGGGGTGAAGATACCCCGAACAAGCCCCTCAAAGTATTATGTTCCATAGTAACTAGTGACTGTAAATTTCACCACACTATATAAATTTTTCCTTACCAAATTCCACTTACCAAAGGCGCTTCACTCCTCGGCAATGGTGCCAGAAAAGAGTCTTGATGACCCATAAGTATAGGGGATCTATCGTAGTCCTTTCAATAAGTAAGAGTGTCGAACCCAACGAGGAGCAGAAGGAAATGATATGCAGTTTTCAGTAAGGTATTCTCTGCAAGCACTGAAATTATCGGTTACAGATAGTTTTGTGACAAGGTAATTTGTAATGAGTAACAAGTAATAAAAGTAAATAAGGTGCAGCAAGATGGCTCAATCCTTTTTGTAGCAAAGGACAAGCCTGTGCATACTCTTATATAAGGAAAAACGCTCCCGAGGACACATGGGAATTATCGTCAAGCTAGTTTTCATCACGCTCATATGATTCGCGTTCGTTACTTTGATAATTTGGTATGTGGGCGGACTGGTGCTTGGGTACTACCCTTACTTGGACAAGCATACCACTTATGATTAACCTCTATGGCAAGCATCTGCAACTACAAAAGAAGTATTAAGGTAAACCTAACCATAACATGAAACATATGGATCCAAATTAGCCCCTTAAGAAGCAACGCACAAACTAGGGTTTAAGCTTCTATCACTCTACCAACCCATCATCTACTTATTACTTCCCAATGCCTTCCTCTAGGCCCAAACAATGGTTAAGTGTCATGTAGTCGACATTCACATAAAACCACTAGAGGAAAGACAACATACATCTCATCAACATATCGAATGAATACCAAATTCACATGACTACTTACAGCAAGACTTCTCCCATGTCCTCAGGAACAAACATACCTACACTCACAAATCATATTCATGTTCATAATCAGAGGGGTATTAATATGCATAATGGATCTGGACATATGATCTTCCACTGAATAAAGCAACTAGCATCAACTACAAGGAGTAATCAACACTACTAGCAACCCACATGTACGAATCTGAGGTTTTGAGACAAAGATTGGATACAAGAGATGAACTAGGGTTTGAGAGGAGATGGTGTTGGTGAAGATGTTGATGGAGATTGACCCCCTCCCGATGAGAGGATTGATGGTGACGATTTCCCCCTCCCGGAGGGATGTTTCCCCGGCAGAACAGCTCCATCGGAGCCCTAGATTGGTTCCGCCAAGGTTCCACCTCAAGACAGCGGTGCTTCATCTTGAAAGCTTCCTTATGATTTTTTCTAGGGCAGAAGACACCTTATACCTGAAGATGGGCATCGAGGGCCTTCCAGGTGGCCCACGAGGTAGGGGGGCATGCCCAGGGGGTAGGGCGCGCCCCCCTCCCTCGTGGACGGTGGGTGGCCCCCCTCTGGTGCTTTCTTCGCCCAATATTTTTAATATATTCCAAAACTGACATTCCTGGAGTTTCAGGACTTTTTGACTTGTGCATAATAGGTCTCCAATATTTGCTCCTTTTCCAACCCAGAATTCTAGCAGCCTGCATTCTCCCTCTTCATGTAAACCTTGTAAAATAAGAGAGAAAATGTATAAGTATTGTGGCATAATGTGTAATAACAGCCCATAATGCAATAAACATCAATATAAAAGCATGATGCAAAATGGACGTATCATCGGCCACGTGGGGAGGATAAGGTAGGGTTAGTATTAGCGCGGGTTCGAGAAAGGTGTTGCTGCTACGCAGCATAGCAGTAGCGCTGATTATGGATACGCGCTACTACTATGTGGGGCTAGCCATTTCGCCCAATTCAAACTTAGCGGCAGCGTGTTTTGCTAGTATGCACTACTTCTATAGTGATAGCAGTATTGCGGTTTATTTACACGCGCTACTACTAAGTAGCTGTAGCGCATGATTTTGACTAGCACTACTACTAAGATGCTATGTATAAGGTTTTCCCTAGTAGTGGTCGGGAGGTCTTGCTGGTTTTGTTTTACCATTTTTAAAATTTCTTGTGAACCTAGATTCCGAGCTTGATCGGGTTGCTCCGGAATGGACGATATTCCTCAGCGGATCATGAGAGTTTGCGATGGACTAAGTTGGGACACCCCTGCAGGGTTAAATCTTTTCGAGAGCCATGCCCATGGCTATGTGGCAGATTGGAAATTTATAATATCTGGTTGTAGAGAACTTGACACTAAACCCGAATTAAAAGACACCACCCGTGTGCGTAACCGTCACTGTCTCTTTTCAAGGGATTTCGAGAAGTGAACACGGTGGGTTTATGTTTGACTCATAAGTTATTTAGGATCACTTCTTGATCATTATTATGTTTGACTACTGTTATGCATAGTTTCTTTTCTTATTCTTGTACTCGGAAGTTAGCCACCATACAAATGCTTAGTGATTTTTGCAACCTGACCACTTATCCATTCCATACCTATTAAGCTTTGCTAGTCTTGATACCCATGGTAATGGGATTGCTAAGTCCTCATGGCTCATAGATTACTACAACTACAGTTGTAGTATAGGTGATGCGATAATCTGACGTGAGAGCGATGCATGTTTTCTTTTGGAGTTCTTATTCTGCTTCTTCTTCTTCGATCGAGGGACAGGTTCGATGTCGGGAGCCTGGGATTAGCAGGGTTGATGTCGTTCTTCTTTTTCGTTTGATTTCATCCATAGTCTGATCTTGTTCTTCTGTATGATGATTGCTATGTATTGATGTATTCATGTATTGATTTTGTAGCTTGTGGCGAGTGTAAGCCCTTATCTAGTATTCTCATCTATTTGGTACATGGTATGTTGTAATGATATCCACCGTGCTATGCGCTCGAAATGTGGTTGTTCCCCAATCATGAATTCATCACGTGATCGGGATAGATTCGCATCTTGGGCGCTACAAGTTGGTATTAGAGCAAACCTTGGGCGCTACAAGTTGGTATTCAAGTTGATTTGAGGTTGTGGTATTCGAGTTGCGTTGCTGTCAAGTATTGATTCCTTACATTCCCTAAGCAATGTTCTCATATTTCTATGAGAGTGTTAATCCTTCCTGGTCATAGAGATTTTCATGTCAATTCTTTTCCAACCGGTGCACTTCTCTTAAAGTTATTCCATACGAGCGCCGTTGAGAATCCTAAGGATTTGTCCGTTTCATCCGTCCCAAGTTGCCTTTGTTTGTCCCACCATCCCACCCTTTTCTTCAAGGACTCAGATATCTTAATGAAGTATCCATTATATTCATGTGAAGTCTCTTCATTCCTTCCTTCAATGTTCTTTATCCGGTGATTCTCAGGAAGATGCTAAGGAAGCTTCAAGTTTATCATTTCTTGTTTTTTTTTCTTTTTCTTCGGTGCACTAAATTGAAGCTTCGGTGTTGATCATATCTCTTCCTTTTGTTTCACATGTTTTCCCATGTTGGAATTTCTTATCCAACGCTCTCATATTTTTTAGATCTCTATGTTCATCCGTTTCCATTGTTAATCCGTTCAATCTATTTCGAGGTTGTCATCTCATTCATTTAATTCAACCAGTGTAATCTCTCTTTAAAGTAAACATTTCAACGGTGTTTCTTTTGAGTGGGCGCATAATCCACAGATCTTTTCTGAAGAGCTTACCCGACTCTTCTATTTTTCCTGGAGTTATTCTCAAATTCTTTTCAAAGTGTGTCGTAAGAATGGATTCCATCAGTCATACACCTTCTCCCAGACCGCTTTCAAATTCTTTTCATAGTTCGTTAAACCTTTACATTCTTCATTCTTCTGGAGTATCTCAAAATTCTTCAAGGTGTTTCTCATCGTCATTCTTAACATTTGAAAACCGAATAAGAGTTTTCCTCTAAATTTTGTGTGTTCTCTTCAAGATTCATGGTTCTAGCTTCATGCTATCCTCTCAAATTGTTCCGATTGTGAGAAATTCTTTTCATACTCATCCGAAGCATTTCATGAGTTATTTCCATTTTATTCCTCTGAAGGCCATCATCTAAGCATATTTATTCGTTCTCATCGTTGATCACTTGTTCTTCGGTTGAACTAAATTGTTGTTTCTTCATTAATCTCCAAATTCTTCCGGTGCTTCGTTCAAGTATTCTTTAGTTAGCTTGTGATCTCTCTGTTCATCAAAATTCCCTCAATTATCTTCGTTCATTTTGTAATTCTTCCCGGCGACCCCTTCTCTTTTCTTCCTTCATTTTCAATTCTTCTGGTGGTTCTCTCAAGTTTCCTTTCATTTGTTATCATATCAATTCATTTGTTCTTTCCAAAATACTATTGGTGGTTCGTTGAAGATTATCCCAAGTTGTGTTATTTATCTCCTTAATCCTTTCAAGAGGAATACGTAGTATGCTAAATCCATTGCTTCGTCAATTTAAGTTGATGAAGGATAAGCATAACATAATTCTTATTCTTGTTTCATCAAGGTGATTCAATTCCTTCTTGTATAGTTTATTCATGATGGCGAACTAATTCTCGATTTCAAGTTGTTCATCTTTCTTCACAGAATTGAAGTTTTTTAGTTATCTTGTCACGAAGCTCCATCTAAATCATCGCAATGTTTCATCTTGTTCTATCAACCTTCACTTCCTTCCTATCAATTATTTTCTTACCGGAGTTCTTCATGGAGATTCTACATGCTGGTTCATCAAAGATTTATTACATTCTCGAAGATTTCTTCTAGATTCTTGTTGGAGGAGCTCAAGTATTCTTATTCTTGCATTTCGAAGTGCAATTCTTTCTACCTATTGTTTTGAGGTGTTGTTATGTCATTCTTGACAATTCCACTTCACGTTTCATGATTCACAAGTTGTCGGGAATGTGATATTGTAAAACCATAATTTTCTCTTCGATTCCGAGTTGTTTCAACACATAATAATTTCTTCATTGGAGTATCTTGGTATGGATTTCACCAAAAGCCCTCCCAAAGTATTTTTGCTATTTATGGTGCTTATAAATGACCCAAGTTCCCCATTTATCCTCTCGGTTAAATAAGCTTCTCATCTCTTATTACTCTCGGTCAAATTTTTGTTTCCGTCAGGGGCCGGTTGTCACCTCATAATTTTGAGATGTTTTCCATAAGCCCATGAGAAGCATATCTTTCGCTTGTTAATTCTTCCAACAACTCCGTTCAACCCTTCTTTGTAAGGTTACTCTTCCAAGTTTATCATTTTGGTGAGTGATGCCATGTTCTTCTCCGTTCATTTTATTCCATTATTTCGTTTCTTCCAGAGGCATTGTGTCGTTGCTCTCGTCAAATATCATCTCGTCTTGTCCACTTTATGTTAAATTTCTTCCATTTTCAACTGGAGTGATGTCCAAATTCTGTCAAGCTTATTCCTTGGCTATCTCGTTACACCAGTGCAGTTTCATATTGTTTTGGTTCGTTAAGCTCGTGTTTCATGTCTTTCAACCTATAAGGTTCTTGTAATGTTCCTTGTTACAAATTTCTGATGGAGTGTTTTCAACTTCGTTCATCTCTGTTTTATTCTTTTCTTGAAATTGTCAAACCTCTCACGGTTGTTGGTTTCACTCATTTGTCAAGAAGCAACTTTAATTTACCTCTCCCTCTTCCGTTCCATTTTCATCCCTAGATCTCGGAGCGAGATCTCTTGTGAATGGGGGAGTGTTGTGATGACTCGAGATCGATGCTCAGAAGCCTTCCAGTTATTTCGTTGTCGTCGTGTGTTTTATTTTTGTTTGTTGCATTTCATCATGGCAATATGCGCATCGCATCCGCTTGTTTTCATAAAAATGTAGTCATTCGTTGTTTCCGCTTCTCTTTTGTCTCCGTTGACCTTTTGTCAAGCCCCTTGTCTTTGTCGATCTCTCTCAAACCCCCTTGCTCGCTTGTCCGAAACTTCCCGAACCTAAACCGAGATGTCGTTACCGTTGGGCCCGGATCATCCCCAAATATCCCTAAAACATCTTTTGTTTCTTATTTGGACTCCCTAGCCTATTTTATCTCGACCATCTGATTTTGATCGGATGATCTAAACTCCCATATTTCCCATATATATAGCCCATCCCAAGTCCATTTTTGGAAAACCCTAGACCAATTCCTCTATTTTAGTGCGCCTCCTCCTCCCGCTGTCCATCCTCTCCTCGAGATCCCGACTGACCCATCGAGCGGCCTCCGACCACATCCCTTATTTCTGCCCCTGTCCAATCCCGCAGCGACGGACGCATCCACCATCCTCCACCCACGGAAGGAGCCTGAGCTCCCGATCTTCCCCACGCCCTATCCAGCTTCTCGCCTGGACTTTGACCTTGCCTGACCACCGGATACCGGGCCTCGCAGGAGCCACCACACGTTGCATCAGGCCGACCCGTGCCCACCTCCTGCCTCTACATCGAGTAGAGGAAGACGATGCCTACTCGATCCTTAGGTCGTGACCATGTTTCCCCTGCCTCGCTCTATTTCGCTCCTCCTCATTTTTCCATCTCTCCCTCTCTCTCTCTCTCTCTCTCTCTCTCTCTCTCTCTCTCTCGCCGCTACTGTTTGCGCCATCGCCGGCCACCAAGTCCCCTGCATTGTGCCTGATCCACCACCTCAATCGTGCCCGGGCCAACATCCTCCAAGGCCCAGCCGCAAGCCCCGCCAAGGCCCAGCGTTCACCTTGCCCGTCCTGCTTCTTTACCGGCCCGGCCAAATTTGGCCCGTGGTCACACTACTAGGAAAAGGGCTATAGATGAAATTGATACTAATGGCGCACCATACAGCTAGTGCGCCATTAGTATATAGTGATGGCGCACTAGAGACAGATACGCCTTTAGAGTTGGAAGTACTAATGGCGCACCTTGCCCGGAGTGCGCCATTAGTATCAAGAAATTTTTTTTTTAACTAGCGCGCCTGTCCAAACATACTAATGGCGCATCGATTAATAGTGCGCCATTACTAGTTGTAAATAGTAATGGCGCACTAGCAGCAAAGTGCACCATTAATTGTCTTTTTTTTATGATATTTTTTATTCTGTTTTTTACAAAACTACTAATGGCGCACTTTCACTAAGTGCGCCATTACTAGATTGAACTAGTAATGGCGCACTTTGCGGAAGTGCGCCATTAGTATGTTTTTTTTTCCCGGAATGTTGATTCATTTCTGTTTCGACACCCCCAGCCGGCGCACCTCACCCGACGCCCCCGCCCCCATGCCCCCCTCTCCCCGACGCCGCCGCCAACGACACCCCCGACGCCGCCGCCCCCGACGGCGCCGCCCCCGACGCCCCCCTCTCCCCGACGCCGCCGCCCACGACGCCCCCGAC
>LR738709.1:182573975-182740791 GCA_902687465.1 Secale cereale | reverse complement strand
ATTACGACATTCGTGCATGTTTTGCATTAGTTCTTCTCGAACTGAACTACAATGCTAACTACGAAGTCTTACTATATGTTTTGCAACAGATTCTCCCTAGTGACTGTGTGCCTCCTGTCATGTTTCAATCTGGTCAACTACACGTTTTAAACATTCTGCCAGGTGAACCTACAAATCACATGTGTCCATATCGGATTTCTTCTGAAAATGAAGGAATGAGAATCAAAGAATGGCGAAAAATAATGAAAACTCGTAAGGAGGTACTTGGAAGCAATAAAGTGAGAAGGGCAAGAAATGGAGACAAGATAATCTGCGTTCTTCATAATGGCCCTTTAAATCTAATTGATTTAGAGACAAACGCCATCTTGTTTTATGCCATTTTATCTTAGAAAATTGCTACGTAGTAGAAGTTGTATGGTCGATAATGATGTGTAAGACTTATTATTTAATACCTATGTTGAGTTTTTATTATTATTATGATCGATGATGCATGATGCTAAGTTGTTCTATGAGATATTATATACTCCCTCCGTTCCGATTTACTCGTCGTGGTTTTAGTTCAAAACTAAAACCACGACGAGTAAATCGGAACAGAGGGAGTAGATTCAAATAGTTTCGATGTGCGTACCATATATGTTGGCTCCACGAGAAATTATATTTATATATATGCATAACCTGTGCAAAAAACAGAAAAAAAAAATTCATACTAATGGCGCATCACTGCAGAGTGCGCCATTAGTATGCCAAAGCACCTGGCCCCTGGGAGGCATACTAATGGCGCACCACTGTGCGTACTGATGGCGCATCAGTGGTGAGCCATTAGTATACCAGATACTAATGGCGCACCAGTGGTGCGCCATTAGTAAAGTATACTAATGGCGTGCTAGTAATGGCGCACCACCAATGCGTCATTAATGGCCAAACTAGGTGCGCCATTAATAGGCCTTTTCCTAGTAGTGTCAGCACCCACTCCTATTCCGCACCCTTTAGCGATGCATATCGACCTGCGCCCGCTGCTGGGTAACGCAGTTTTGGCCCAACATGTTTAATTCCTGCCTGCGAATTTCCTAATTATCCAGAGCGCGTGTTTTATAGAAAAGTCCCTAGTGGTCATGCCTATAATATCTCGCAAACCGTGCATCGGATTAAAACAAACTTTATATGTAAAATGCTTAGAATTTAATGTAGATTAAGAATTTCTAACTTTCATCCATGCTAAAATGTTTAAACTTGCTATTTGAATAAATTTGCATATATGACATGCTAAAATGGTTTATTTCATACCTTAATAAATGTAGCTCGGATTTAAATATACTTTATATGTAAATGGGATGGAAAATGTATAGGTCAAGAAGGTGCACTTTATTTTTATATTTAACAACTCTAAAATACGATTTTAGGCAGAACGATACCAAATCCAAAAATTCCACATGGGGATTTTCTGAAATTGTTGTTTGTTGTGTCCGGCCCCAATTAAATTGCTTAGATCATGGAGTTTAAATGTGTTGAACCTCTTGGCATGTTAAGAACATTTAAACTTGTTGGGTTCATGAACAAGGGCGAACTAAATAATTGAAGGTGGTGAACATTTAAACTTGCTGGGTTTATGAACAAGAGAAAACTAAATAATTGAAGGTGGTAAACATGTTAAGAAATTTAAATTCGTTGCATATTGAGCTCCACTTAATTTGTTGTATGTTTGTTGCACTTGGACATGTCATGCCTATTTTAAACTTGACATGTATCATACTTTATTGTGCATCATGCCATGGTCATGATATGTGTGTTTACCATCTTGTTTGCTTCTTTCCGGTGTTGCTTCTTAGGTTTCAATAACGTTGATATTGCGAGGATTCGTTCGACTATGCCCGTTCGTCTACTTCATAGACTCGATATTCTTACGAGCGGGATTTCAGGAAAGATGACCGCTACCTTGAATATCATTACTATCTTTGCTTTGCTAGTTGTCTCGATGCAATCGCTATCTTGTTTGTAAAGCATATGAAATTTCCATGATACAACCTCTAACATTTTCCAGCATGCCAGCAAACCGTTGTTTGGCTATGCTACCGCTTTGCTCAACCCCTCTTATAGTGTTGCTAGTTGCAGTTGCAATTGCAGGTTGTTCCATGTTGGGAAATGGATATCATCATGTGATATCACAATATATCTTATTTAATTAATGCATCTACATACTTGGTAAAGGGTGGAAGGCTCGGACTTTTGCTTGGTGTTTTGTTTCACTCTCGTCGCCCTTGTTTCCATCATACTGGTGTTATGTTCCTTGATTTGCATTCCTAACACGGTGAGGGTTTATGGGCCCCCCTCGACGGTTTACTTTGAATAAAAGTCTTCCAGCAAGGCCCAACTTTGGTTTTACCATTTTCCTAATAATAACTAAAACTTGCATAGGGACCGGCTAGCACCCGAGGATTATTAATCAACAACTCGGGCCAGTGCTCCTCAGGAGTGTTGGTCCAAACTGTGCAGCCTGCGGGGCCACCACGGGGCAATTGGAGGTTTGGTTTTACTCATAGCTTGTCCCATCCGATCGTGGCCTGAGACGAGATACGCACGGCTCCTATAGGGGTGTCGGCACGTCGGGAGGTCTTGCTAGTTTTGTTTTACCATTGTCGAAATGTCTTGTGAACCGGGATTCCGAGCTTGATCGGGTTGTTCCGAAATGAAGGACTTTCCTCCATGAATCGTGAGAGTTTGTGATGGACTAAGTTGGGACACCCCTGCAGAGTTAAATCTTTTCGAGAGCCGTACCCGTGGTTATGTGCAGATTGGAAATTTATAATATCTGATTGTAGAGAACTTGACACTAGATCCGAATTAAAATACACGACCCGCGTGTGTAATAGTGACCGTCTCTTTTCAAGGGATTTTAAGAAGACAACACGATGGGGTTATGTTTGACCCGTAAGCAGTTTATGATCACTTCTTGATCATTACTAGTTTGCGACTGTGATGCGTAGTTTCTCTTCTTATTCTTGTACTTGTGAGTTAGCCACCATACAAATGCTTAGTGCTTGCTGGTACCTCACCACTTATCCATTCCATACCCATTAAGCTTTGCTAGTCTTGATACCAATGGTAATGGGATTGTTGAGTCCTCGTGGCTCACGGATTACTACAACAACAGTTGCAGGTATAGGTGATGCGATGATTTGACGTGAGAGCGATGCATGTTTGCGTTTAGAGTTCTTCTTCTTCTCGATCAAGGGATAGGTTTCGGGTCAGGAGCCTGGGATTAGCAGGGTGGATGTCGTTCTTCTTTTTTGTTTGATTTCATCCGTAGTCGGATCCTGCTCTTCTGTATGATGATTGCTATGTATTGACGTATTCATGTTGTAGCTTGTGGCGAGTTTAAGCCTTTATATGGTATTCTCATCTATTCAGTACATAGTATGTTATAATGATATCTACCTTGCTATGCACCCGAAATGCGGTTGTGCCCCAATCACGCATTCATCAAATGATCGGGATAGAATCGCATCTTGGGCGCTAAATATTATTACCTAAAGTTAAAATTCTTCCAAATCCACTTTCAATATTATTGCAAACACCATTATCAATCCCATATTCATCATGGGGCTTAAATAAATTTTCGATCATAAGAAGAATCACCCCAATCAAGATCATTGCAACAAGTAGTGGGCATAACAAAATTAGTATCCCCAGGCTTGGGGTTTTGCATATCATTAGCACAATTGACATTCATAGAATTAATAATAACATCATTGCAATCATGCTTTTCATTTAAGGAGCTATCATTGATCGCTATATAAATTTATTTTAACACTTAATCAAAATTTTCAGATTCATGAATTTCAAGCAAAACTTTATAAAGATAATCTAGTGCACTCAACTCACTAGCAATTGGTTTATCGTAATTGGATCTTTTAAAAAGATTAGCAATTGAATGAGGATACATGACACTTTACTTCTGAATTCTAGTAAATACAATTATGATAATCAAAAGAGCAAACAAACCAAGTAAGACATAAGGCAAAACGAAAAGAAGGCGAATAAAAAGGCAAATATTTTTGTGTTTCTCCAAAAATGTTTTAGAATTGGGGGAGATGAAAATGAGAGGCAAATGGCAAATAAAGTAAGTGCAAGAGATGAGAGTTTGTGACAAGTACTAGGTAGGCTTGTTGTTGAACCTCCCCGGCAACGGCGCCAAAAATTCTTCCTACTACTTCTTGATCTTGCGTTGATTTTTCCCTTGAAGAGGAAAGGGTGTTGCATCAAAGTAGAGATAAGTATTTCCCTCAGTTGAGAACCAAGGTATCAATCCAGTAGGAGGCACAAGAAAGTCACCAATCAATGTACCTGCACAAACTAACAAACTCTTGCACACAACACAGAAAAGGGGTTGTCAATCCCTTCACACTCACGAACAAGAGTGAGATCTGATAGAGATAGATTTAAAACAAAATTATAAAGAAAAATAAAGTAAACACAAAATAATTGCAGCAAGGAATTTTTGGTTTTTTATAGATCTGAAAATATATGTTGGAAAATAGACTCGGGGGCCATAGGTATCACTGGAGGCTTCTCTATCGAAGAAACCAAACGATGGGTAAACAAATGACTGCCGGGCAATTGATAGAAAAACAGAAAGTTATGATGATATCTAAGGAAATAATCATGAATATAGGCATCACGTCCGTGACAAGTAGACCGACTCCATTCTTCATCTACTGCTATTACTCCACTCATCGACTGCTATCCAGCATGGATCAAGAGTATTAAGTTAAAAACAGACTAGCGCCTTAAGCAAGATGACATGATGTAGAGGGATAAACTCTTGCAATATGATATAAACCCCATCCTTTTGTCCTTAAGGACAACAATACAATACATGCCTCGCTACCCCTACTATGTCACTGGGTGAGGACACCACAAGATCGAACCCATCGCAAAGCACCTCTCCCATTGCAAGAAAACCAATCTAGTTGGCCAAACCAAATCGATCGATCGAAGAGAAATACAATGCTATCTTAATCATGCATAAAAGAGTTCGTAAAAGACTCAAATAATATTCATAGATAATCTGATCATAAATCCGTAATTCATAGAATCTCGACAAACACACCACAAAAGAAGATTACATCAAATAGATCTAGAAGAATATCAAGGAGAACATTCTATTGAAGACCAAAGAGAGAAGCCATCCAGCTACTAGCTATGGACACGTAGGTCTGTGGTAAACCACACACATCATTGGAGGGGCAGCAAGGTTGATGTAGGTGCCCTCCGTGATTGAACCCCCCCCCCCTCCGGCGGAGTACTAGAAATGGCCCCAAGATGGGATCTCACAGGAACAGAGACCTGCAGCGGTGGAAAGTATTTTCATGGATGGCTCTAGGGTTTCCGAAATATCTCTTAATTTATAGGCCAAAGAGTAGGGTCTGGGGACTCTCGGGGGGTGGGGGGCACAAGCCCAGGGGGCGCGTCCCTATGGCTTGTCGCCTCCTCAGGGATCTTCAGACTGGAACTCCAAGTCTTCTAGATGTCTTCTGGTCCAAGAAAAATCATCGCGAAAGTTTTATTCCATTTGGACCCCTTTTGATATTCCTTTTCTGAAAAACTCAAAAACAAGGACACAAAAACTGGCACTGGGCTCTAGGTGAACAAGTTAGTCCCAAAAATAATATAAAATATCATATTAATGCATATAAAACATCCAAAGTTGATAATATAATAGCATGAAACAATCAAAAATTACAAATGCGTTGGAGACGTATCAGAGTGTCGAACCCAACGAGGAGCGAAAGGAAATGACAAGCGGTCTTCAGCAAGGTATTATCAGCAAGAACTGAAATTATCAGTATCATATAGTTTGATAGGAAGGTAATTTTGTAACAAGCAACAAGTAGCAGTTGTAACAAAAGTGCAGCAAGGTAGCCCAATCCTGTTTGTAGCAAAGGACAGTTCAGAATAAACTCTTATAATAAGTAAAGCATTCTTGAGGACACACGGAGATTTCATGTAGTCACTTTCATCATGTTTGTTTGATTCACGTTCGTTGCTTTGATAATTTGATAGGTGGGTGGACCGGTGCTTGACTATTTTTCATACCTGAACAAGCCTCCCACTTATGATTACTCCTCTCACAAGCATTTGCAACTACGAAAGATGAATTTTTAAGATAAATCTTACCATATCATGAAACATATGGATCCAAATCAGCCCCTTATAGAATAGCGCATGAACTAGGATTTAAACTTCTATCATGTGACACCCCGAGACCGATGCGCCATGTGTCTCCCTCTTATTCGCCGTCCTTGCCATGTCACTCGCTTGGGTGTTGCACTTTGCCATGTCATCATGTGAATTTCATCCGCATCTTTTCAAACTTGCATCCATTCGCAGTTGCCCGATCCCTCGTCCTGTCCGTTGTCCGTTCTGAGTCCAGACACACTCCAACGCGCCCGTGGTGCCTCCGAATATTTATTTTAAAAGTGTACAGAAAATGTTCTCGGAATGGGTTGAAACTTGGCATACGGTCTTATTATAGTGTAGGTAGACCGCCTGTCAAATTTCGTCGCATTCGGAGTCCGTTTGAAAGCCCAACCGTTAAACTATAGAGGCACTATCGCCAGACTAACGTCGGACGTTTTCGGCCTCTGGAAACCCAGTGTCGGGCTGCCACCTTGATATGTCTCCAATGTATCTATAGTTTTGATTGTTCCATGCTATTATTTATGAAGTCTAGGATGTTTAACGGGCTTTATCATTGACTTTTATATCATTTTTGGGACTAACCTACTAACCCAAAGGCCCAATCCAGATTGCTGTTTTTTGCCTATTTCAGGGTTTTGCAGAAAAGGAATATCAAACGGGTTCCAAACGGAATGAAACCTTCGCAGGAGATATTTCTGGAGGAAATCACGCACGAAAGACTTCGGGGCCAAGCCAAAGGACAGAGGAGCCACCCTCGAATGCGGGGGGCGCGCCCCCCTGCCTCGAAGGCAGCCCCTGTGGCCCTCGGTGCCCCTCTTCTTCTTATTTATACCTACGTACCCCAGAAACTCCATATGCTTTGAGAAAACCCTAATTCCACCGCCGTAGCTGCTGTTCCCGTGGATATCCCATCTTGGAGCCTGTTTCGGGAGGGGGATCCATCACGGAGGCCTTCATCATCATCATCATCGCCCTCACCATGAGTTGTGAGTAGTTTACCTCAGACCTTCGGGTCCATAGCTTGTATCTAGATGGCTTCTTCTCTCTCTATGGATCTCAATACAAAGTTCTCCTCGGTCTTCGAGGAGATCTATTCGATGTAATCTCTTTTTGCGGTGTGTTTGTCGAGATCCGATGAATTGTGAGTTTATGATCAAGGTTATCTATGAAAGATATTTGGTTCTTCTCTGAACTTTTTATGTTTGCTCATAGTATCTTTGCAAGTCTCTTCGAATTATTGGTTTGGTTTGGCCTACTAGATCTATAGTTCTTGCAATGGGAGAAGTTCTTGTCTTTGGGTTCAATCTTGCGGTGTCCTTTCCCAGTGACAGTAGGGGCAGCAAGGCATTTGTTGTATTGTTGCCATCGAGGATAAAAAGATGGGGTTTTCATCATATTGCTTGAGTTTATCCCTCTACATCATGTCATCTTTCTTAAGGCGTTACTCTGTTCATATGAAGTCAATACACTAGATGCATGCTGGATAGCGGTCGATGTGTGGAGTAATAGTAGTTGATGCAGGCATGAGTCGGTCTACTTGTCTCGGACGTGATGCATATATACAATGATCATGCCTAGATAGTCTCATAATTATTCGCTTTTCTATCAATTGCTCGACAGTAATTTGTTTACCCGCCGTAGAATATCGCTATCATGAGAGAAGCCACTAGACAAAACTATGCCCCCCGGGTCTATCTTTATCATATTACTTTCCCGTCAATTTATATCTCCGTTGTTTATTTGTTGTTTTATTAAACTAAAAAATACCAAAAATAATATCTTATCATCTCTATCAAATCTCACTATCGTAAGTGACTGTAAAGGGATTGACAACCCCTTATCGCGTTGGCTGTGAAGTTCTTATTTGTTTGTGCAGGTGCGAGGGACTGGCGCGTGGTCTCCTACTAGATTGATACCTTGGTTCTCAAAAACTGAGGGAAATACTTACGCTACTGTGATGCATCTCCCTTTCCTCTTCGAGGGAATACAACGCAAGCTCAAGAGGTAGCACACCTCCCTCTCTTCTCAACCCAATCACCCCTCTACACAGCCCACTAGGCCCAGCCTAGCCCCCCCTCTCGACATGGTCCGTCCGATTGAGATCGGAGGGTTCGAAAACCCCTCCTACCTATAAATGGACATCCCCACATCCAAATTTGGACCCCTAGACCCCTTCCCCTACCTCTAGCCTCCCCTCCTCAAAATCCATGCCAGGCCAGCCCCTCCTCGCCACTTGTCGCCGCCGCGCCGTCGTCCTAGCCAATCATGATGTGCCACCTAAGCCTCCACCACTACATGCAGCGAACCGGTGCCCTCCATGTCGCCTTGCCCCACTCCGCGCCACCCATGGCCCACGAAGCCCAACCGGGGCCCGCACGGGCCTGGAACTGCGCCGCCGCCATGCGCCCAGATCTCCGCTCGTCCCCGAGCTCCCACTCGGACCCGATTCCCCTTCCCGCGCCTCTTCGCCTTGTTGCTCTCCGGAGGCAGTGACCACATCTCCGACCAGCAGATCAACAGCTCCGCGCCACTCCTCGTCCTCACCCCATTTTCCCCTGGTCCTCGTCCTAATCCCTGCATTGCGTCGGCATGCAAGAAGCCGCTGCCATGGTCAACTGTCGCCCGGAGCTTCGCCGGCCACCATCGTTGCTGGATCCGGGACCCATGTCCCCAAATCCGTTCGTTCCGCCCCGCTCGAGCCTCCGTCATGCCCCTCAGCCTCTCTTGCGCCACGGAATCGTCGGTCTCCGCTGCCCCTACCTTCCCTCGTGCGGGCATGAGGAGGAGGACAACCCCGTTAGCCTCGCGGGCCCGACCTCCTCAGCCCAGCTCCTCCCCGTTGGCCTGAATCGCCTCCTCTTTGCTTGGGCCGAAGCCCATCTGGTGAGGCCCCATGGGTGAGTCCTACTATTTTGCGCTCACTCTGCTATCCTCTGTAAAAATGACTAAGTCCATGATTTTAAATCTCATGTGTGCATGTTTGAATGAATTTATCTTTGTGCATGTTGATCCAGTTTGGGTGTATAATATGTCAAATTGTTCATCTCAGAGTTGTCTTCATGATAATTGCATTTTCATTCATGTTAGGATGCATTTTGCCATGTTAATCCCTGTTGCAAAAGTGCTTTTTGTTGTTAAGATGCTCAAACTGTTATAACATGTCTTTTTGTCATTTTCATATCTTTTTGTGTGATTTTCATTTGAGCACCATGTCAACATGTTTTAGGAGCACAATCATGTCATATTTGCAATGCTATAATCCATTTATCATTATATGCCTTGTGGTGGGTGCAACAAGGTTGCAAAGTGACCTACTCATTGTTTGTTATTTTATAGACTTAGTAAATTCTGCAAAGTCTAAAACTGTTATACTGTGATGCCATGTTTGCTTGATGATATAGTCAAATCCATGCATGTTTTGGAATGTCCAGTGACCATGTCTAGAATTCCATGTTATGCTCTATCCATCCATGCCTATGTTTGCAATAATAGCCTCCTATAGCATGTTGTTTCCTTGCTCTCAACTTGCTGGAAAATGTTTCTATGAGCCTGTTAACATCATGTTCCATTTGGCAAAGCTCATTGTTATTAGTCAATGCATCTTATGGAGTTATGTCAATGGAGTGATTTGGATTATGACATGCCTAATACATTTTGATGACCTTTACATGCTTATTACGATTACCATGCTTGCTGTTATGTGTCTCCAAAGTCAGCATCATAATGTTGTGTTTGCGTTCCCAGATTTTCATGAAGTCTGAGAATTTCCTATATCATGTTTCCATCTTGTTTTGATGAATGCCATGAACCTGTTGCTCCCATGTATATGTCATGTTGTGTTATTTGAGATCCATGCGATGGAATAGCATGCCATGCTTTTGTTTGCCATGTTATTGTGTTGTAGCATCTTTGTTTCTTGCCTCCAACATGTCAACATATTAACTCTGGTCATATAAATGCCCTGTTTTTCACAGTCATACTGTGTGATATAAAGTTTGCTTGTTGCCTTGATCATGTTGGTTTACTCTTGATGCCTATGAACCTGATCCTTGTTGATATTGGAAGAATGTAATCTGTACTTTGAGCGCATGCCATGTTTGTGCCTCTCTTGTACTTGTAGCATGTTGTTTTGATGCTTGCAATGTGCCTAGTTGCTGTTTTGGACAGCTTGTCCTTTAAACTTGTTCGGTGTGTATGTGCTGAACCGTTGCTCCGTTTTGAGCGTGCCTGTCAGTGTACAAAAAGGAGGGTGCACTTTTTGTACCCCTATGACTGTGCACGGGCACCGCCACACCAAGCAAGGCAAGGGAGGTAAGCCAGGGTAAGACCGAAGCTCAAAAGAACAAGACCACAAAGAGCAAAGGGACGAAGTGGGTTCCCTCGGCAAGATCCTTGTCGGGAGCTAGTTTTAGCAGCCCCGGCAAGATCCTTGCCGGGGCCGGCTTTAGCGGCCCCGACAACTCGCCCCACGCCTGCGGAGCCACCCTTGAGTCCGCTGCCCCCATAGGGCAAGGATTCGGGAGACATCCCCGTAGTGGCATGCAGATATTTGTGAAGACATTCAATTTCAGATACGCACTAAGATGACGACGACCCTTGGCGGGATCCCAGCCAAGGAAGACCACAAGACCTCCGGCAAGCACCTTGCTGGGGATGGCTGCAGGCGCCGCGGCGAGACCATTGCCGGGACCACAAGACCTCCGGCAAGCACCTTACCGGGGATGGCAGCAAGCGCCGCGGCAAGACCCTTGCCGGGTCCCCAGCAAGGCCCTTGCCAAGGACATCCACAGGGCCACCATCAGGCCCACGCCGACTAAACTTCCACCGCCGTATGCAGCTGCCGACCCAACCAGCTGGGCAGGCACCTGCGTGGCGACATGAAGATCTTCGTGAAGACCCACCATTGCGCCACCTCAGCTGCCTGCCTACCTACATGGCATCTCAGGCATCGCTGGCTAGGGCGTGTGTCGACACAAGAAGGAGCGGCGACGGACAAGACATGTCTCTCCCCCGTCCCCGATAAAGCAAGGACACCTAAGCAAGACGCATTAAATGCGCCTTGTCATGTAATGTGAGGGATAAACTCGCATCACTGTACCCTTTCTACCTCTTGTGTGCCACGGTGGCAACCCCTTTTCCCTATAAAAGGAGGCCCGAGGCGACCAGGTGAAGGATTCGGCTTTTTGGAGCTCCTCACGCCCCATAGCTATCTGAGGAACACAGATATACAATGCACCAAAGCAGGAGTAGAGTTTTACGCATCCTCACGGCACGAACCTGGATAAACGAACCGTGTGCTATCTGTTTGATCCGCTCTTCTCTCAACCCCGCGCCCCGCTAACCGTAGTAGGGATTCTTGTGATCCCATAGGTGTCGTTCCAATACACCGACATCCTTGGCGCGCCGGGTAGGGGGCGCAGTTGTGAGAATCGGCTCTAGTAGTTAGCCTGGCACTCCTTCGTCTTCCTGGCTCTTTGAGAAGGAAGGAGGCCGGAAGATCAGCACTCGAGCGGCTACAAACAGGAGCTAAGTTACATTGAACCCCGGATATTTCCATTCAATTATATAAAGTTATTATCCTCGGAGATGTCGTTCTTTTTACAAAAAGAAACCTGTACGCAAATTGGGCCCTTCCCGATCGGCAATGCCTTTGTTCTGTTTCGAGTCCGCTCAACGGTTCAAATGGCTGCGTTGGAAATGGTAGGGTAGCCTTCCGCAATTGGCAAGGCTCACGAATCTGAGTCGAGTCAAACTCAACAGTTCGAGCGGCTGCGTTAAGGGTGGTAAGGTGAAACACCCGGTAGCATGTTCACCTGGCAGGCCAATGGGGACCCGTCCCCAAAGTCGCCGCCTTGGGTTTCCGCGCCGGCAAGCCTACCAAGCTAGCGTAGGGTGGACGTACAAAGAGGCAACAAACAGGGAAATAGCATGCATAATCCCAAAAATACTTCAAAGTTATGTTACATCATATCATTGTTGCGGTTCTAACTAAAGATAAAACTTGTCTTGGTCGGGAACCTGCAGCGGCGAAGAAGAACGGGATGCATAATCCCGGCGCTGGCCTTCCACCCTCTTGATTTCGTCGATGCAGCTGATGACGGGCTTGATGCGCTCCTTGAGCACCGTGAGGTCAGTACCATCCGGCAAGCTATCCATCGCGGATTCGAAGTCAAGGTCGGGAATCCAGTACGCCATCTTGGTGAGGACCTTGGTCACGACCCCCCGGCAAAGTCGCCGGGCCTCCCCGGCCAACGTGGCCGCTCTGTTGGAGTGAAGAGAAGCCAAGGCTCCAAGGACGCCCTCGAAGAACTGGGTCAGCTTGGCGTTGACGGTCCCGCTGCGCTCAGGAGCATACCTCACGTTTGGCATCCCCATGATGGCCAACTGCGAGGTAACCTTGCCGGCGACGTCCTCCAGGCGGCTGATCCATCGGTTTACGCCCGCCACATATTCCTGGTGGGAGGCGGCCTCGTTCGCCCATAGCTGCTTCTCCTCCTCCAGGCTCCTGGTCAAGGTCTCCTCCCGAGCCATGCTTTCCGACAACATATTCTCGAGATTCTCCAGCTTCAGCTTGAGATCTCTGATGGAGTTTTGCGCTTCGAGAGCTCCCCAGCCCTGCTGATGACCGCTCCTTGTGCCTCTGCAAAGGCGCAGTTGAGCGTGCTCTTCTCGTTGGACAGCATGAGGGCCTGTTCCTTCAGCTCGTCCCGCTCTACCTCCAACTCCTTCACCTTGCCGGCATGGGCCAGAGCCTGGGCATCGAGTGCCACTTTGTGCCTCTGCTCCAGCTCGCGAGTCTGCCGCACGACAAGGGCCTCGAGCTCCTCATCCTTGCCGCGGAGCGTTGCAGCAAGCTTCGCCTCACGCGCGGAGAGGTCTTCTTCTTGGGAATCCAATGCGGCTTGATGCTGGTTCCGGGCGGCCTCGGCCGCAGCAGCCAAATTTGCTGCCTCTTCCTGGGCTTTCTCGATGTCAGCCATATTCATGGTGAGCTCTACATCGCACTTGGCCAATTCCCCCGGAAAGGCCCTCTGCTTCTCGCGGGTCTGGTGAAACCAGGTCTGCACCTTAGAAACGTGCGCCTTGAAGTCCACCTCCGCCTTGTCTACCGTTGCCATCGTGGACTTAACCTTGTCCAGACAGGCACGGTAGAGCACTTGGAGCTTTCGGAAATTGGCCCCCATAGCACGAAATACTGCTCTTCTGGAGAGCCATCGCCGCCAACGCCCGGTTCATCGACCACCTCGAGCCCGGTTGCGGCGAGCACCTCGCCGTCGAAGACTTCCCTCCGGCGGGCGCTCGGGAACTTGACGCCCCTGGAAGATGGACGGAAAGATCGTTGCCCACCTTCAGATATCTGCCGGGGCCCGAGGTTGTGGAGGAAGGAGGCTGTTCATCAACCACCTCTTCCTTGGTTGTGGCCTTGCCGGCCTCCCCGGTAGGCCCACCGCTGGCGCCCTCGGCAGAAGCCTCGCCGGTCGCTTTGGAGGCACCCGCAGCGGTGTCCTCGGCAGCATCCTTGGCGGCCTCATCGGCGGCGGCCTCGTCAGCGTCCTTGGCGGCCTCCTTGGCGGCAATCCTGTCGGCATCCGCCGCGGCCTCCTCAGCAATATTCCAAACAACAGTATCCATGTCCTCCATATCTGTTGAAGGAGGGCCTGAGCAGTAATAGGAGCAATGAAGCCAAGAAAAAGAATAAGGGAAAAACGGAGACGGAGGACAGGCGACTCACCAGTGCCAGGCTGTGAAGTAGAAGTCCCCTCCCCGCCAGTATTTGGCGCCGTGGTAGAGTCACCAGCGCCCAAGTTCCCCTCTTCCTCCATGGGTGTAGGCTCCATGCTTGATGCCCTTTCCGGGGACACCCCTCATGGCGGCGTAGTCGATGGGGGTGGTGTGGTGGGGGTAGCCCTCTGCGGCTCCTCCTGCTGCCGCTTCCTTCTTACAAACCCAACAAGGTCAGCACCATAGCATCGAACACCTACCACATGTCGAGTAAGAGGAGGGTGACGAACTTACGTTGGGGGCTGTGCCGGGGGCTGCTGTCCGTGCTGCTCAACACCACCAGTGGCGTCTCCGAAGCCCCAGCCGAGGGCTGACTGCTCGCCGAGGCCTTCGCCCTCTTCACCCTATGGGCCAACGTCTCTGCCTTCGTCTGCCTCTTCGCTGCCGTGGCCCTCGTGTGACGCCCGGACCCCTCCAGGGTCAATTGAGGCTGTGAAGCCCTGCCGGGCCGGACCGGCTCGCCGGAACTAGCCCGCCGCAGGACTCGCCCTCTTCCCCTAGCTGGCGTCGAGCCCGCCGCCACGTCCTCCTCCGACGATGACTCGTTGGCCGCATCTTCGACAAGCGGAGCTCCAGTGCCGGCGCTGCTAGCCTCCCCGGCGGCCGCCGCCCACTGGGTGAGCTCCTCCTCCTTCGTAGCCGTTGCGGCCTTGTCCTCCACACCCCCGGCACTGCCGGCCTCCATGGCAAGCTGCGTCTCCCTCGCCCTAGTGGCGATGTAGTCCAGCTCTGCCTGGGTGGTGTCCATGACAAGCCAACGCTCGGTGTCAGCATTGACATATACCTCAGTGAGGGTGTCAAAGAATTGCTGCACATCCGCGTCCGTTGGCTTCTTCCAGCTCGGGACAGGGCCGTGCGCGTTACAGTCCGGCATCATGGCGATGATCTCGGACCGACGTGAATTATTGCACAACAGGACCACCCCCGCTGGCAACTTGAAAAACGGTCCCTTGAGGGCCTTGCCGGCCCTTGCGGCAGCCCTCGCGGCCTTGCCGATCCGTTCGACCTCGCCAGCACAACCCACATCAAGATGAAAAAGCCGCTGGTAGATATGGGCATGTGCCATCACCGTGAAAATCGTGGTCGAGCCCAGGACGGAGCCGCATAATGTCAGCCGGATTCGTAAAGAGCCAGGCTGGTTTCCCCTTGTTGTGCAACGGGGCGATCCGACGGTGAATAAAGTCCGCCCCAATCATCTCAAGGGTGAGTCCAGCCCGGGTGAACCAGAGAATCCTGGTAGTGGCAACAGTGAGCCTCCCGTCGGTGACATCGACATCGCTCCAATCACTGCCACGGACATGCGGCACTCGGTGGACCTTGTAGAATTTTGGCGGGTCTTCGTCTTCAATCCAGCACCACCGGCCAAGCCATTCATCCCACCTCTCCTTCACGGCATCGCTCGAGTATGCCCCCTTGGATCTTGGGATCCAGGTGACGCATCCAGAGACGGCACCTCCCGGCTGGATCCAAGGGGAGAAATAATGGTGGAAAAGCGCCGTGTTGGGTTGCACCCCGACGAAGCCTTCGCAAAGATGCGCAAAGAAAGCCATGCATGCCACCGCATTCAGAGTAAAATCCAAGAGGCGAAAGCCGAAGGTATGCATAATGTCGCAGAAGAAGTCGGAGAAAGGGGGACATAACCCGCAAGAAAGATAGTCGACGAAAAAGGGATACCGATTTGGGCCAGGATCGGCGCAAGCGGCAGGAATGACGCGCGTCGCCGGATGTCCCAAATTCTCTCCCCCCGTCTTCACCCCCCATAGAGGCTTGAAGGAGGGCCGGAGCTCGTGGACATCAACTGTCGAGGGGAAGAAGAAGGCGGACTTCATCCGGTCCCCCAATAGCGCATTCTCCGGCGGCTCCATGGTCCCAGCGCCCTTGGCCACCCCCTTGCCCTTGATGGATTTGGATGCCATGGCGGCTAAGAACGTTAGAGGACTGAGGGAGGGAGATGGCGAAGCAACTACAGCAGGCGACGGCGGAAGCTTAGGAAGGAAGGAAGAGAGGAAACGGCGGCTCTGAGATTGGAAGAGGCACGAGGAAAGAGGAGAAAGTGAGCAGCGCGCCCGCGGTTATTCCTTCTTATGGGGGAAAATGCGGGCCGCCTCCTTTCACATTAACTATGATGTGACGCATGCCTATGGGAACCAACCCCACGCATGCCACCCACATCACGCACACCCCTCCATGCCACGCCACGCGCATGGATCGTGGGAGGCACAGCGCGCGGAAAATCTTACCGCGGCAATAACCGTCCCGCCTGCCCGTGCACCGTTCTAGGCCTAGCCCAACAACACGTCGCGCTTATGTGTCGCCCAGGCCCGTGGGCTCCTGTCGGTGTACAAAAAGGGGGGGGTACACTTTTTGTACCCCTATGACTGTGCACGGGCAGTCTGAGCCACGGGCACCGCCGCACCAAGCAAGGCAAGGGAGGTAAGCCAGGGTAAGACCGAAGCTCAAAAGAACAATACCACAAAGAGCAAAGGGACGAAGCAGGTCCCCCCGACAAGATCCTTGCCGGGAGCCAGTTTTAGCAGCCTTGGCAAGATCCTTGCCGGGGCCGGCTTTAGCGGCCCCGGCAAGACGCTTGCTGCGGCAACTCGCCCCACGCCTGCGGAGCAAATCACCCTTGAGTCCGCTGCCCCCATAGGGCAAGGATTCGGGAGACATCCCCGTAGTGGCATGCAGATCTTTCTGAAGACATTTAAGATCAGATACGCACTAAGAAGACGACGACCCTTGGCGGGATCCCAGCCAAGGAAGACCACAAGACCTCCAGCAAGCACCTTGCCGGGGATGGCAGCAGGCGCTGCGGCGAGACCCTTGTTGGGACCACAAGACCTCCGGCAAGCTCCTTGGCGGGGATGGCAGCAAGCGCCGCGGCAAGACCCTTGCTGGGGATCCGGCAAGGCCCTTGCCAAGGACATCCGCAGGGCCACCATCAGGCCCACGCCGACTAAACTTCCACCGCCGTATGCAGCTGCCGACCCAACCAGCTGGGCAGGCACCTGCGTGGCGACATGAAGATCTTCGTGAAGACCCAGCATTGCGCCACCTCAGCTGCCTGCCTACCTACAAGGCATCTCAGGCATCGCTGGCCAGGGCGCGTGTCGACACAAGAAGGAGCAGCGACGGACAAGACATGTCTCTCCCCCGTCCCCGATAAAGCAAGGACACCTAAGAAAGATGCATTAGATGCGCCTTGTCCTATAATGCGAGGGATAAATTCGTATCATTGTACCCTTTCCACCTCCTGTGTGCCACTGTGGCAACCCCTTTTCCCTATAAAAGGAGGCTCGAGGCGACCAGGAGAAGGATTCGGCTTTTTGGAGCTCCTCACGCCCCATGGCTAGCTGAGGAACACAGATATACAATCCACCAAAGCAGGAGTAGGGTTTTACGCATCCTCGCGCCCCGAACCTGGATAAATGAACCGTGTGCTATCTGTTTGATCCGCTCTTCTCTCAACCCCGCGCCCCGCTAACCGTAGTTGGGATTCTTGTGATCCCATATGTGTCATTCCAATACACCGACAGTGCTCTATATGTAACTTGCTTGGTTTTGTGTGGAGATGCATCATGTCATGATGTATCCATATTTTGAGAGTGTGTGCTTGATGTTTGAATGCATTTTGCATCAATGCCATGCTTAACTTGTTTTGCTCATATCTTCTAAGTCGTAGCTCCGAATTAAATGAACTTTATATGTAACTTGACTAGAAATTATTGTAGATCATCATGGTGCATGTTAAATTACTGTTTAACAACTCTAACATAAGGTTTGTTCAGATCTGGACCAATTTCGAAATTTGCATATGAGGACTTACCAAAAAATTTATATGTTGTTTCCGGCCTCATTTAAACTTGCTTTGTGTGATGTTCTTGTTTACATCATCTCTTGCCATGAATAGCATCATGTAGCCTTGTCATGCATCATACTTGGTTGAGCATCTTCTCTTGTTTAAGTGTAGTGTGTTTACCATGTTGTTTGCTTCTTCTCGGTAGTTCCTGTTTCGTTGCGATCGTGAGGATTCGTTCGACTACACTTGGTTCGTCTACGTGGCTTCGTCTTGTTCTTGGACTCGTTTTTCTTCCTCGCGGGATCTCAGGCAAGATGACTGTCACCTTGGATCTCATTACTATCATTGCTATGCTAGTTGTCTCATTGCTATCTCTATATGTCGCACTACCCACCACTTCTTCCTCAAGCCTCCCATTATGCCATGAAACAACCTCTGACCTTTGTTTCCATCATTCGAGCAAACCGTTGTTTGGCTATGTTACCGCTTGCTCAGCCCCTCTTATAGCGTTGTTAGTTGCTGGTGAAGATGAAGTTTGCTCTATGTTGGAACTTGAATGTTAGCATATCACAATATCTATTACTATAATTAATGCACATATATACATGGCAATGGGTGGAAGCTTTGGCCTTTTTCTCGGTGTTTTGTTCCACTCATGCCGCCTTAAGAACCGATAAACCGGTGTTACGTTCCTTGATTTTGCGTTCCTAACGCGGTTGGGGTTTATGGGCCCCCCTCGATAGTTCACTTTGAATAAAACTCCTCTAGCAAGGCCCAACTTTGGTTTTAATTCGCAACATAATAAAACTATTAATTAATTAATTAATTTGCATAGGGGGTCGTGTCCCTCAGGATTCTTAATTCCACATAACTGGGGGTCAGTGCTGATGGTGGGGTGGTCCCAAACTAGAGCACTTTGTGGGGCTGCCCCTTGGCAACTTGGGGTATGTTGGCTCCCGTACGCGTCGCTCATCCGGACATGGCCTGAGACGAGATACGTGCGGCTACTATCAGGGTGTCGGCATGCCGGGAGGTCTTTCCCTTGGTGTCAAAACCGGTAGATCTTGGGTAGGGGATTACAAACTATGCGTCTTAGGATCAATGGTAACAGGAGACTAGGGACACAATGTTTACCCAAGTTCGGGCACTCTTGATCGAGGTAATACCCTACTTCCTACTTGATTGATCTTGAGGAATATGGGGTTACAAGAGTTGATCTACCTTGAGAACGTAATGGCTAAACCCTAAAAGTCTAGCCTATGTGATTACTAGGATTCGTGTGCCTCTACGGACTAAACCCTCCGGTTTATATATGCACCGGAGGGACCTAAGGTTTGTACATGATCACCTTGTAGAGGAAGGAAAGTATTACACCCGGACTCTAAACTTGCTATTTTACACATATGGGAGTCCTATTCGGATACGAGATATATTCTTCATCAATAATCTTCACGGCCCACCTGTCCGGCCCATAACGAGCGATCTGGCCACCCGAGGACCCCTTAATCCAGGACTCCTTCAGTAGCCACTAAACCAGTCTTCAATGACGATGAGTTCGGCTCGCGTACTGTCTTCGGCATTGAAAGGCGGGTTCCTCCTCCCGAACATATTGGAGAAATATCCCCTACAAAAAGGTACTATGTCCGGCTCTGCATGGTCAGTACAACACTTAGCCTCAAAGGCAAGGTATCAAAAAATGGATAGTGTGTCTTTACTGAAAACTTTTCACCAAAGCATCATGTCTGTCCCTTTAATATATCGAACCGTTTTCTGGCTCCAGTTTCGCGTTTCGAGGTATAGCCCCATTGGCACGTCATGTCAAAACAGAGATCGTGCCTGCTTATTACGGGATCCTTATCAATGTGATGTGAGCATCTTAAACGCGCCTTACGCACGACCTCGTTGGGAACCGGCGAGGTTTATGGCTAGAGTGGGGGGGCATTTAGCATTCACCGCTTATAAACGAACTCAAATCTTTCCCTTTAACCCCATGCTCTCCTCAAGTCATTGCTATCCAATCTCCCCAGCCCAAGCACCCACATCTCTTGCGCCCTCAATTCTCAACTCCTCCACCACCGCCTCCCTTCCTAGCCATGGCCGGATCCGGTTCTAAGGGCAAGTGGGAGGCATCCACGGTCACGGAGAAGACCGTAAAGAGCCTTCGGAGCGCGGGCTATCTATCCGATGATGTAGCGCACCGGGTCCCCGAAAAGGACCAAGTGATACCCATCCCTTAGGCGGGTGAGAGGGTTGTCTTCCTCTCGCACTTTATTCGGGGGTTGGGATTTCCTCTCCACCCCTTTGTACGGGGCATCTTATTTTTCTATGGGCTAGATTTACATGACCTAGCCCTGAATTCCATTCTTCACATATCTGCTTTTATAGTGGTATGTGAGGCGTTCCTCTGTGTCCCCCACACTTTGGCCTATGTCTCAAAACCTTCGATTTGAAGCCGAAGGTGGTCAACGGGTAGCACGCGGAGTGTGGGCGCGCCATGGTGAGCAAGCTCCCCAACGCCACCTATGAAGGAAATATGCCCTAAAGGAATAATAAAGTTGTTATCTATATTTCCTTATATCATGATAAATGTTTATTATTCATGCTAGAATTGTATTAACCGGAAACTTAGTACATATGTGAATACATAGACAAATCAAAGTGTCCCAAGTATGCCTCTACTTGACTAGCTCGTTGATCAAAGATGGTTATGTTTCCTAACCATAGAAATGTGTTGTCATTTGATGAACGGGATCACGTCATTAGCAGAATGATGTGATGGACAAGACCCATCCGTTAGCTTAGCACTATGATCGTTTAGTTTTACTGCTATTGCTTTCTTCATGGCTTATGCATGTTCCTATGACTATGAGAGTATGCAACTCCCAAATACCGGAGGAAAAACTTTTGTTTTATCAAACGTCAGAACGTAACTGGGTGATTATAAAAATGCTCTACAGGTGTATCCAAAGGTGTTTGTGGTGTTGCAATACATCAAGAATAGGATTTGTCACTCTGAGTGTCGGATAGGTATCTCTGGGCCCTCTCGCCAATACACATCATAACAAGGATTGCAAGCAAACGACTAATGAGTTGGTCACGAGATGATGTATTGCGGAACGAATAAAGAGACTTTTCGGTGACGGCGTTGAACTAGGTATGATGATACCGACAATTGAATCTTGGACAAGTAACATGCCGATGACAAAGGGAATACCGTATGTTGTTAGGAGGTTTGACCGATAAAGATCTTCGTAGAATATGTAGGAGCCAATATGAGCATCTAGGTTCCACTATTGGTTATTGACCGGAGATATGTCTCGGTCATGTCTACATAGTTCTCGAACCCGTAGGGTCCGCACGCTTAACGTTCGATGACGATATGTATTATGAGTTATGTGATTTGATGATCGAAGGTTGTTCGGAGTCTCGGATGAGATCACGGACATGACGAAGAGTCTCGAAATGGCCAACAGGTAAAGATTCATGTATTGGAAGGCTATATCCGGACATCAAAAAGGTTTCGAGTGATTCAGGTAGTTTTCAGAGTATCGGGGAGTTACGGGAATTCGTCCGGGGAGTCAATGGGCCTTAATGGGCCTTAGTGGGAAGGAGAGCTAGCAGCCAGGAGGTGGCACGCGCCCCTCCCAAGCATAGACCAAATTGGACAAAGGGTTTGGGGCGTGCCTCCCTCTCCCTTCCTTCTCCCCTCCTCCTCCTTTCCCCCTTCTCCTAGTTGGACTAGGAAAGGAGGAAACCTACTCCTACTAGGAGTAGGAATCCTACTCCCTTGGCGCGCCCCTCCTAGGGCCGGCCTCCTCCTCCCTCCCTCCTTTATATAAATGGGGAGGGGGCACCCCGTAAACTCACAAGTTGATTCGCAAGCCGTGTGTGGTGCCCCCCTCCACAGTTACACACCTCGGTCATATCATTGTAGTGCTTAGGCGAAGCCCTGCACCGGTAACTTCATCATCACCATCACCACGCTGTCGTGCTGATGAAACACTCCCACGACGCTCAACTGGATCAAGAGTTCGTGGGACATCATCGAGCTGAACATGTGCTGAACGTGGAGGTGTCGTACATTCGGTGCTTGGATCGGTTGGATCGAGAAGACGTTCGACTACATCAACCGCGTTACTAACGCTTCTGCTTTCGGTCAACGAGGGTACATGGACGCACTCTCCCGCAAGTTGATATGCTTCTCCTAGATAGATCTTGCGTGATCGTAGGTAAATTTTTGAAATACTACGTTCCCCAACAGTGGCATCATGAGCCAGGTCTATGCGTAGATGATATGCACGAGTAGAACACAATGAGTTGTGGGCGATAATAGTCATACTGCTTACCAGCATGTCAAACTTTGATTCAGCGGTATTGTGAGATGAAACGTCCCGGACCGACATTACGCGTACGCTTACACGAAACTGGTTTCACTGTTACGAGCACTCGTTGCTTAAAGGTGACGGGTGGGTGTCTGTCTCTCTCACTTTAGTTGAATCGAGTGTGGCTACGTCCGGTCCTTGTGAAGGTTAAAACATCACACTTGACGAAAAATCGTTGTGGTTTTGTATACGTAGGTAAGAACGGTTCTTGCTAAGACCGTAGCAGCCACGTCAAACTTGCAACAACAAAGTAGAAGACGTCTAACTTGTTTTTGCAGGGCATGTTGTGATGTGATATGGTCAAGACGTGATGAGTTATACGTTATTGTATGAGATGATCATGTTTTGTAATTTATCGGCAATCGGTAGGAGCCTTATGGTTGTCACTTTATTATATGAATTGCGAAGGCCATGTAATGGCTTTACTTTATTACTATGAGTTAGCGATAGTAGTAGTAGCAATAGTTGCTGAGACGACCACGACGCTATCATGAAGATCATGGTGTCAAGCCAGTGACGATGGAGATCATGACGATGCTTTGGAGATGGAGATCAAAAGCACAAGATGATGATGGCCATATCATGTCACATATTTTGATTACATTTGATATTTATCTTATTATGCTTCTTATTTTGCTTAGTATGACAGTAGCATTATAAGATGATCCCCTACAAAATTTCAAGGTACAAGTGTTCTCCCTGAGTATGCACCATTGTGAAAGTTCGTCGTACCGAGACACCACGTGATGATCGGGTGTGATAAGCTCTACGTTCAAATACAACAGGTGTAAGACAGTTTTGCACATGCAGAATACTCGGGTTAAACTTGACGATCCTAGCATGTACAGACATGGCCTCCGAACACTGGAGACCGAAAGGTTGAGCATGAATCATATAGCAGAGATGATCAACATAAGATGTTCATCATTGAAAACTACTCCATCTCACGTGATGATCGGACATGGTTTAGTTGATTTGGATCACGTGATTATTTAGATGACTAGAGGGATGTCTATCTAAGTGGGGGTTCTTTAGGAATATGATTAATTGAACTTCAATTTATCATGAACTTAGTCCTAATAGTTTTTGCATATCTATGTTGTTGTAGATAAATGGCCCATGCTACCATTCCCTTGAATTTTAGTGTGTTCCTAGAGAAAGCTAAGTTGAAAGATGATGGTAGCAATTACACGGACTGGGTCCGTAACTTGAGGATTATCCTCATTGCTGCACAAAATAATTATGTCCTTGAAGCACCACTAGGTGACATGCCTGCTGCAGGTGAAACTTCAGAAGTTATGAACGTCTGGCAAGCTCGTTTTGATGACTAGTCGATAATTCAGTGTGCCATGATGTACGGCTTAGAATCGATACTTCAAAGACGTTTCGAACATCATGGAGCATATGAGATTTCCAGGAGTTGAAGTTAATATTTCAAGCAAATGGCCAAATTGAGAGATATGAAGTCTCCAATAAGTTCTATAGCTTCAAGATGGAGGAGAACAGTTCTATCAGTGAACACTTGCTCAGAATGTCTGGGTACTACAATCACATGACTCAACTTGGTTGCAAAATTGACGAAGATAGTGTTATTTATAGAGTTCTTCAATCACTACCACCAAGCTATAAAGACTTCTTGATGAACTATATTATGCAAGGGATGCATAAGATAATTCTCGAGCTCTTCGCTATGCATAAGGTATATTTGACATACATTTTATTGATGTGTACCTTACTAATGCTCGTAGTAGCACCTGGGTATTTGATACTGGTTCGGTTGCTATTATTTGTAACTCGAAACAGGGGCTACTGATTAAACGGAGATTAGCTAAGGACGAGGTGATGATGTGCGTGGGAAATGGTTCCAAAGTCGATGTGATCACCGTCGGCACACTACCTCTACATCTACCTTCGGGATTAGTTTTAGACCTAAATATTTGTTATTTGGTGCCAGCGTTAAGCATGAACATTATATCTAGATCTTGTTTGCTGAGAGACGGTTATTCATTTAAATCATAGAATAATGGTTGTTCTATTTATATGAGTGATATATTTTATGGTCATGGACCCTTGAAGAGTGGTCTATTCTTGTTGGATCTCGATCGTAGTGATAAACATATTCATAATATTGAATCCAACAGATGCAAGGTTGATAATGATAGTGCAACTTATTTGTGGCACTGCCGTTTAGGTCATATTGGTGTAAAATGCATGAAGAAACTCCATGTTGAAGGGATTTTGGAATAACTTGATTATGAATCACTTGGTGCTTGCAAACCATGCATCATGGGCAAGATGACTTAAACTCTGTTCTCCGGAACAATGGAGCAAGCAACAGATTTGTTGGAAATCATACATACTGATGTATGTGGACCGATGAGTGTTGAGGCTCGCGGTGGGTGTCAGGGATATTACTAGCAGGTATGAACCGGCTAGGGGGATCCGGATTACTCTTACATAATTGTGTTATCATAAGCCCAGTAGAATATGAACCGGAGGTTACGGCCCATAGAAGCTTAGGGCCCATGTGTAAAGTTTACGATTTATAAACCGTCATATCATGTAACTTGAGGTATAAGATAGAAAGGGTAGAGACCGAGGCGTACACGACTATGAGCCGGCCTCGGGATTCTGTAAACCGGACCGGGCGTCGCCTCCTATATAAAGGGATGACCCGGCAACGGTTCAAGAACAAGAAACAACCCGTCGAGACACAGGCAAGCAATCCGCTCCCTGTTCATCGACGCCCAAGCAATACTACACCAAACTAGGCATAGGCTTTACCTTCATTGAAAGGGCCGAACTAGTATAAACTCTCTGTGTCCTTTGTGTGCTTTTAACCTCTTCAAGCTAACCCGCGCGATGGCCTCACACCTAAGTCCTCTAAACCGGACATCTGCCATGCCAATTCCACGACAGTTGGCGCCCACCGTGGGGCTATCGCACGATGCTTTTGAGTTCTTGAAGGGCAGCTTTGAAGGACTCAAGGGTTATGCGGTTGGCCGGATGACCAAGAGTCGCCGTGGCCGAATCTACATTGACGATGCAGGCTGGGGCCCCGAGGCCGATTCAATCGAATACGGGCACCGGGTCCCCTTCGGCCGCCTTCCACATCTTCATCGGCAAGATTGGTGAACCGGTATGTGAGCCGGACATCTTCCCCAACATCATCGAGCCGGCTCAGCATGCGAGATCGTCCCGGATTCAGCCCGCCGTGAAGCGTGTTTTCGTTGGAGCAGTACATGGAGTCCAAGACGAGGACGGATCGCATTCTGGTGGCGAGACAGTTGTCTATTCTGACGATGAATCTTCATCCGGGGAGACCGAATCTTTGTATCTGTTTCAGGACGGCCGATCCGGGGGTGTATCCGATGGTGACCGTATTCCGGACCCCTTTGATCCGCCAAACCGGGTGGCTGTCTTCATGGCCGGATCACAGTCTATGCAACAGCCCACGGTGACCCGGGCGTTCACAGAGGTAGCTTGTGTGGGGGCGAGCAGCCAAGCCCTCTCACCCTCTGACGCTCTATCCACCTTGGTCGAGGAGTTGACAGCATGCGCAATAGCAGAATTAGCTCCTACCAACAAGGCGCAGCATGATTCGGAGATCCTTCAGCTGAAGGGCCGGATTGAGCAAGCTAAACGGGATCTGGACGCAGAGAAAGCCATGATGGTTACAAGGCAAGCAGAGCTGGACTCCCAAGCTTTCCGGCTCAGGATTAATCAGACTTCTGCGTAGGAGGTAAGGAACAGAAGGCAGCAAACTCGTCTACCGCCGGTCTATGAGGCGATGAATCTCTTCGGCACACCAGGAGCGGGAGCCGGCAATAACCTAGAAGTAAACCGGGGAGGAGCCCCAGGAGCAGGCGCGCCGGTTCAACAGCCGGCCGCAGAGCGAAATCGTCAAGTTATGCCCACGCCGCACATCGCCACCCCTCATGGCCATTATTCACACCTGTTGGACAGCATTGTTGCCGCCGCTTCACGACTGGCCGCTTTACCTATTGAGGGGACATCCCCCGTGGCGATGGAAGCACGCCGGGCTAAGGAGTTGCTGGACACGGCGCTGACAGAGCAGCAGGCGTACTCTTACAGCAGGGAGAGGATTCATTCAACCCCCCGCCACAGCCGGAGCTACATTAGGCATTGGGATGAACCAGAAGTGTCTAGCAGCGAACGGAGACGTCACCGTCACAGGCAGGATAATCCGGCAGGAGCGGAAGCGCACTCCCAGGAGGCGATGAACTGGACCAGACCTAGCGCCCGCGAGGATACCCGTCAAATGACGCCGGTTCACCCAACCACAACAGAGACAGGAGTCACGGCAAGTTCCTTTGGAGTACAGTGTCTTGTCCCCGCTTTACGAAGCGTAAAGTTATCCAAAGACTTCAAGGGTCCGCGCAAGGTGCCCAACTACACGACAGACCTGGCTCCAGAGGCGTGGGTTGAGAGCTATGAGATGGCTATGGAGATGCTAGATGTGGATGAAGCGGCATGCGCCAAGTATTTTATCATGATGCTTGAGGGTACAGCCCGGACATGGTTAAAGGGCTTACCACCTAACTCCATCGGATCCTGGGGTGAGCTGCGTCGCTAGTTTATCCAAAATTTCAAAGACACGTGCAAGCAGCCAATGTCAGTAGTAGACTTAGCGGCATGTGTTCAAGGAGAGCAGGAGCCTACGAGCACCTGGGTGCGGCGAGTATCAGAAATCCTGCACTCTTCCAATAGCATCAATCCCAGTACAGCGATAGTGACACTGGAAAACAATTGTCGGTTTGAGTCTCTAAAGCTGAAATTGGGACGGCTCAAGCGGGATTGTAATGACATGGGGACACTCATGAGCGCTCTGGTGAAATATGGTGATTCTGATAACGCTTAGTACCCAGAGGCAGATGGAGACAAGTCCGGGAAAGCAAACAAGGCTCGTAAACCGGTGCAAGCTAATCCGGCAGGAACAAGTTTCAATGGTAAGCGAAGGGTAGAGGGCGGCTCTGATTTTGTGGCCAATACCAATGTTCAAGGAAACTTTCAGTGCCGCCAGGGTAGGCCACCTCCACGGAGCGGAGGAGGATCCGTCAATCTGGATCAACAGTTGAATGAGCCTTGCTCGAAACATAGCACGCCGGAACACCCAGCTAAACATACATGGAGGGAATGCCGGATCATGATAGAGGCCATGAGACAAGCCAAATACAACAATGGACCACCGGGCGGCGGCTCGAGTTCCGGTTTTCAAGGTCCGGGTCACCAGGGTAATGGGTCCGGATCAGGATATCATGGTGGCAACAATAACTACAACCAAGGCAACCACCAGCATGGTCAGGGTGGTTACAATAACCAAGGCAATCAGCAGCGTCAACAACAGCAGCAATCCGGATATCAGAGTAATCCGAAGGAGCTAAGTAGTGGACAGTACCATGTCTTTACTACGAGTTTGTGCAAACGAGATCAAAAAATCCTGAAGCCGGCGGTACACGCAGTTGAACCGGCAACACCACGTTTTCTGCATTGGTCGGAACAACCTATTGTGTGGACCAGAGAGGATCACCCGCCACGGATTGATAATCCGGGCCAGTTGGCCTTAGTGGTGGCACCATAGGTGGGTGGCTACAAATTCACAAAGGTACTCATGGATGGCGGCAGCAGTATCAACATCTTGTATTACGAGACTTTCCGTCGTATGGGGTTGACAGACAAGAAGTTGAGACAGTCCAACACGGTGTTCCATGGAGTGGTGCCAGGTAAATCGGCTTACCCAGTTGGGAAAATTGATCTGGAAGTCACCTTTGGAGATGAGGAGGACTCCAGGTCAGAGACAGTGACCTTTGAGGTCGTAAAGATCCGGAGCCCATATCATGCTCTGTTTGGAAGGCCGGTTTACGCCAAGTTCATGGCTAGACCGTGCTATGTTTATCTACAGCTCAAGATGCCGGGTCACAAGGGAACCATCACGGTTCACGGAAGTCGCAAGATCGCATTGGAGTGCGAGGAAGGAGACGCAGCCTATGCAGAGGCAGTGTGTGCTACAGAGGAGTTGAAGTTCTACAAAGAAAAAGTTGATCCGGCAGATATGTCCACGTTAAAGAAGCCAACTACAGAGCATGATCCGGCGTTGAAGTTTAAATCGGCAGAGGAGACCAAGCAAGTTGACTTTGTGCTGGGCGATTCATCCAAGCAGTTCACTATCAGCGCTAACCTAGACCCCAAATAGGAAAGCACGCTCATCGAGTTCATCCGTGATAATCGAGATATCTTTGCATGGAAACCTTCTCACATGCGAGGTGTACCGAGGGAACTCGCTGAGCACAGTCTTAATACTGATCCAAAGTTCAAACCGGTCAAGCAGTATCTACGCCGTTTCAATGAAGAGATGCGCAAGGCTATAGGTGAGGAAGTGGCCAGGCTTTTGGTCGCAGGGTTCATAGTTGAGGTGTTCCATCCGGAGTGGTTGCCTAATCCGGTTCTGGTGTTAAAGAAAAATAGAACATGGAGGATGTGTGTAGATTACACAGACTTAAACAAAGCTTGTCCAACTGATCCTTTTGCTCTCCCCCGTATTGATCAGATCATTGATTCTACGGCAGGATGTGAGCGGCTAAGTTTTTTGGATGCATATTCAGGGTATCATCAGATCAAGATGACAGTTAAGGACCAGGAGAAGACAGCCTTCATAACTCCCTTTGGAGCCTTCTGTTATGTATCTATGCCCTTTGGGCTCAAGAGTGCCCAAGCAACTTACCAGCGTTGCGTACAGAACTGTCTTAAGGGGCAGATCGGGAAATATGTCCACGCTTATGTGGATGACATCGTCGTAAAGTCAAGGAAGGAGGAGATGCTGATAGAAGACCTAAGGGAAACCTTTGACAACCTCCGGGTTTATAAGATGATGCTTAATCCGGAGAAGTGCGTTTTTGGTGTTCCGGCAGGCAAGTCCTTGGGTTCTTAGTATCAAACAGAGGAATAGAGGCTAATCCGGAGAAGATCAAGGCGATCACATCCTTCACTAAACCGGCTTGCATCAATGATGTCCAGCGCATAGCTGGCCGAATTACAGCGTTAAGTCGGTTCATCAGCCGTTTGGGAGATAAAGCAATTCCACTTTATCATATGCTGAAAAAGACAGATCGGTTTATGTGGAGTGATGCAGCAAACGCTGCATTTGAGGACTTGAAGCGACAATTAGCGGAACCGTCGGTTCTTTCCACCCCGGTTGACAACGAGCCGCTGCTGTTATACGTGGCCGCCAATGCCCATGCAGTTAGCGTGGCAATTGTGGTGGAACGCAAAGAAGCAGGCAAGGAATATCCGGTTCAGCGCCCGGTTTATTACGTTAGTGAGGTGCTAATTGAATCAAAGCAAAGGTACCCACACTGGAAGAAGCTGGTGTATGGCGTGTTCATGGCAAACCGGAAGCCGAAGCACTACTTCCAGGGCCACCCAATCACCGTGGTTAGCTCAGCCCCGTTGGGGGATATAATCCAAAATAGAGAGGCCACGGGTAGAGTAGCAAAGTGGGCCATTGAGCTTAGCCCACATGATTTGAAGTATGTACCCCGTACTGCTATTAAATCACAAGAATTGGTAGATTTCATCAATGACTGGATAGAATTGCAAGCACCAGAGGAAAAGCCGGATCATACATACTGGACTATTCAGTTCAACGGTTCAAGGCAATTAGAAGGATCGGGGGCTGGAGTCGTGTTAACTTCCCCACGAGGTGACAAGTTTTGTTATGTCCTCCGACTAATGTTCCCTTGCACCAACAATGCTACTGAATATGAAGCTCTCCTTCACGTGCTACAGATGGCTAAGGAGATGAACTTGAGCCGGGTCAAGTGTTTTGGTGATTCATATCTAGTGGCGCAACAAGTGTCTCGCAAGTGAGACTCTAAAGACCCTCTCATGGCAGCTTACAGGCGAAAAGTGAAAGAAGTTGCAAGATATTTCAAAGGATATCAGATGGATCACATAGACCGGCGAAAAAATGAAGCGGCCGACGCTCTAAGCCGGCTGGGCTCTTAGCGTAAACCGGTGCCACCAAATACCTTCTTGGCTGAATTACACAGTCCATCAGTTCAGGTACCATCGGAGGAGGATTTGGCTATTCCTGATCCGGAGGCACAGCTCGTGGCAGCGCTTCATGTTATTCCGGATTGGACACTGCCTTACTTAGCGTACTTGAGCCGAGGAGAGTTGCCAGAGGATGAGGTTGGAGCTAGGCAGATAATCCGGCGATCCAAATATATGACCATCGTTAATGGAGAACTTCATCACCGCAGCGTTTCTGGGGCATTTCAGCGCTGCGTATCATCGGAAGAAGGAAGTGATATTCTTCGAGAAATACACGAAGGAGATTGTGGTCGTCACGCCGGTTCAAAATCGCTGGTAGCCAAGGCTTTTCGTCATGGGTTTTACTGGTTAACAGCCCATGCTGATGCGGAGGATCTAGTCCGGAGATGCGACGCTTGTCAGAAATTTTCACGGCGTGCTCTTGTTCTGGCGCAAGAGCTAAGGATGATCCCAATTACTTGGCCGTTTGCGACTTGGGGGCTTGATATGTTTGGGCCTTTTAAACGATCCCAAGATCAAAAAACTCACCTGTTGGTGGCAGTAGACAAATTTACAAAGTGGATTGAGGCAGAGCCTGTCAGTAAGTGTGATGCGGCAACAGCGGTTAAATTCATCAAGAAGGTAATTTTCCGGTTTGGCTTTCCACACAGCATTATTACAGATAATGGCACCAATCTATCTAAAGGAGAGATGGAAGAGTTTTGCCAAAGGGAACATATTCGCCTGGATGTGTCTTTAGTAGCTCACCCTCAATCCAATGGTCAAGCTGAAAGGGCCAACCAAGAGATCTTGCAAGGAATCAAGCCCCGGCTTATGACACCCTTGCAGAGAACACCAGGGTGTTGGGCTGAGGAGTTACCTTCTGTCCTCTGGAGCATCAATACGACACCTAACAGATCTACAGGCTATACACCCTTCTTCATGGTGTACGGTGCTGAAGCGGTTCTTCCTAGTGATTTCCGGCACGACTCCCCACAGGTGGCAACTTATGTTGAAGCGGCTAATGAGCAAGCAAGACAGGACAACTTAGACCGGCTGGATGAAGAGCGTGACATAGCAGCAGCACGATCTACAATTTATCAGTAGGACCTGCGCAGATATCACAGCCACCGGGTTAAGGCCAGAACGTTCCAGGAGGGGGACCTGGTACCCCGGCTCATCCAAGACCAGACAGATATGCACAAGTTATCCCCACCTTGGGAAGGGCCCTTTGTGGCCAGCAAGAACCTACACAACGGTTCATACTACCTGGTGGACGTTCGAGAACATAAAGACTCACGGACAGCAGAGGAAGAGATGAAGAGGCCGTGGAACATTGCTCTTCTGCGACCTTACTACACTTGAGCCATGAGCTCCGCTTCATGTATCCTATATATATTATGATTAATAAATAAACCAGCACCCCTGGTAAACCGGGGGATCAGCCATTTTCTTCTAAATAAGTGTCTTATGGGAGTTAACTCAGGTGATATCCATCTAAAGTTTATTCTCTTGATATATATCATGCTCATCAAGAAAACAAGATGCTTTGATCAGTCTATTTTGCAATGCAGGACAATTCTATAAGGGACCAAGCAGGACTTGCCGTACAAGCGCAACTCTCTTATAGGTACCCTGCCTCCACGGTCACTAGGGGCCTACGGATCGCATTTGAATCCTAGCTTAACCCCTTTTTGGACCGGTTTATATGATCGTATTCGAATCATAAGCTCCTTGGATCGCATTCGAATCCATTGATTGGCAAAATAAATCATAGCTCCTTGGATCGCATTCGAATCCATTGATTGGCAAAATAAATCATAGCTCCTTGGATCGCATTCGAATCCATTGATTGGCAAAATAAATCATAGCTCCTTGGATCGCATTCGAATCCATTGATTGGCAAAATAAATCATAGCTCCTTGGATCGCATTCGAATCCATTGATTGGCAAAATGAATAATAGCCCCTTGGATCGCATTCGAATCCATTGATTGGCAAAATTTCTGGTTTACTGATCGCATTCTAATAAGAAGCCTCGATTTGGAGCCTGGCAGCTAGCAAAAGCCTCGATTACATGGTTTTATTTGCCAACAATGCTTTGTTTTTTGCGATTTTTAAAGCTTTCCATGGGTAACCAAGTTTTTTGATCCGCAGCTGGGCAACTTCAAATTGACCACATATCTACAAAAGTCTGGGTCATATAACACCAGCACGATTTAAACCGGCGTTTAACAAAACCCGGAACAGTCATCAGGCAAACGCCAAAAGGGCCAAGAGCCTCATCAGAATCTACACTTTCAATAATGCCTACCGGATTAAGGATGTCAGGCTCACTTAATCAAAGGTATGAAGTATTTTTGGGTGTAAAACAGATACTCTTTCAATATATGCCTATGGGAGCAATATAATACGTCCGGTGGTAAACCGCCAGGACATCTTGTTAGCATTGTTTATGCAGATACAGATAACATAAACGGATCAACCATAGCAGACAAGGGATTAAAATGGGCAGACGCCAAGTCAAGCTGTGACATCCGAATTGAGACAAAGACAATGTTTCGAAATATCCTATTACAAGGCACTTGCAGGCCAGAACGGATTAAAAATTTTGGCAACATTTTTTTAGCAACTATGAGTTAAACCGGGCGGTTCATTCTTCTTCCTGCTGCGAAGGCTGAGGTTCGGCCTGTTCCGGATCTTCTTCATCTTCAGGAAGTGGCTGGAAGTCGGGAACGCGCCAGTCTATCTTGGAGAGTGCACGGAAGTACATTTCCTTAGTAATAAGATCGGACGGATCAATATCTGGAGCGAAAGTATGGGCACGCACTAGCGGGATCAGATTCTCGGTATCATAAACCGGCCGGTCCACCCGTTCATTTTGTAAGTCATATGTCGGATGATACCTAGTCAAATCCGCTTCATCGACAAGTTTGCTGGCAAGTGGGCACATCTCTTTCATTAAGTCTCGGAGGTCCTCGGCAGAGAAGGGGGGTCCATCTTCCTTATTACTGGGATATCCGTTCATAGCCTCCTCCGGATCAAAGTCTGGGACCCATGCCTTGGCCCGAGTCAGTGCTACAAGTGAACCGGCCCGTGCAACAGATTTCTTCACCTCCACCAAGCGTACAAGAAGGACAGATAGCTTCTCCAAAGTACCTTGAATAGTAGTTGGGGCCGCTTTCTGATGGGACATTGCACTTATAACCCTTTGAGCGCCGGAATACAGCTGCTCCACCAGGGTATAAGAGGCCTTGAGCTTCTTTCGGATGTCATCCCCAAGATGAGTTATGCGTCGACCTGAATATGATTGTTAAAGTTAAACCGAAGCGGAACAAAGATTGCAGAGATGAAAACATATACAACCGAGTGCTTACCAAAGATAGCAGAGGTCATGCATTCTATTTGCTGCTTTAAACCGGTCAGCTCCTGCGTAACCGGGTTAAGGGCAGCTTCAGCATCTTTTGCTCTTTTCTCAAGAGCATTCCTCTGTACCTCCCAGGTGGATCGCTCCGCTTCAAAGTCCTTTTTCAGTTTTTCCGCGCTGGTTAACTTCAGCGCCAGCTCTTCTTTGGCTTTGGCAGGAGCAGTTTCAGTAGCAGCCAATCTATTCCGGAGCTCAGTTATCTCTGCAGCCCTCCGTGTCAAGTCAGCCTACAAGGAAATCAAATGGAGTAAAAGACAATTCAGACAAGTCTCAAGCATATAAACAAATTATCCACTTGACACTTGGAGGCTAATATACAGTTGATGTATCAAAAAAGAAATTCAGACAAATCCCAGGCACATAAAACTAGTTATCCCCCTGGCACTTGGGGGCTAATGTAAGTTCATTTCAGGGCTGGTATGAAGCCGGTTCAAATACCCGAAATAAACTTCCTGGGCACTTAATTGGGCATAGCTGGATAAGTCCGTGCTCCACTTGCCTTTCTCTTGTTGAAGCTTCTCCTCTTTGGCAGTGTGTTTGGCCAAGACGATAGGCTCAGCAGGAGCGGTAAAACCTGACCCGGTTATCTGAATATCCGGGGAAGAAGCAGCAATTGGTTTAAAAGGGGCAGTGGTAGGCACCGGGCTAACAGGAGCCGGGCTAGCCCAAGTAGGGCTAACCCGGCCAGGACTAGCTGGTTCAACTATATTCTCCGGAACAGCAATATCGTCACGATCCATGGGAGTAGCGTCATCAAACTGAGCTACAGGATTATCTTCTAGAGGGATAACTTCGTCCGGATCAGCGGCCGGTTCAGCAGTAGCAGTCTCGGCAGCCGCTTTGGTGGCTTTCCCCTTCTTGCTAGGCTTTGGCTTGCTGAAGAAAATCAAAGGAACAATGAGAATCATCAAGATACAAATATAAAGCTAAACCGGATGTTGGAAAGGACTTACCCAGGCACGGTCTTCAGTACAGGGACCTGTGTAGCAGTCGACTCACCAGAAGAGGACAAAGGAGCCTCCTGATAGTTAGGATCAGACGGTTTAAGTGGTTTACGTATAAGCCCGGCCTTTGGATGAAGAAGAGTTGGAAAAAGTAAAACCTCAGAGCGGCGCCTGCGAGCCGGGGTAGGAGGTATTCTGGAGGACTCCACTACATGGCCACTATGGCGCGTAGTCCAGCGCGCTTCATGCTGTTGTTTCTTCAAAAGAAATTTAGGATCCAATTGAGCGTAAGCATGATAAAAAGGGTATTTTTGGGACGCCCGACGGATTCTGGGCGCCGGCGGTTCTGAATCTGAAGAAAGAGAGATTACCTCAATTTCTGCCGCTTTACTTCCCTCAGCCAGATCCTGTGGAAAGGCACTGTTAAACATAAATTTGGACAAAAAAGATTAAAACATATCAGGATCAACTCATACCTCAGAATCCGGATCATCTTCCTCAGGATGTGAACCGAAGGCAGCAGCCGCCTTCTTCTTCTTAACGACAAACGTCTTCCGGCGTGGCTGTTTGGCCGATTTATCTTGAGGTTTCCTCTTCCAGAAAGGATCAGTGGCCTGTGTGGAAGATAAGAAAATGAATAAAAGACAATTGATATAGCCGGATCAGAATAACAGGAAAAGATTAGACTTACTGATGGTGGTTCGTTGATTTTGCAGAACGGCGCTAAACCGGTGCGGCTGCACTCTTCCAGGGTAACGTTGAGCATTTTCTTGGCAGATTCAGCGACTTCTTTTTTCAGGAAGTATTATATCAATATGACGCAGAGGGTCATCTGGTTTACCAGTATAATCACACATCAGGCCTGGGCGCCGGCTCAGTGGAAGAATGCTCCAAGCAAGCCAGCAGCGGAGAAAGTATGTTCTGGTTAAGCCATTGGCCACAAAGGCCCTGAGCTTAGAAAGCTGAGGAGCAAACCGGGCACGATCCGGGGCACTAAGATGCTGCGACAAAGGGCGATCCGTTGGTAAGCGATACGCACGGTAACCCGGTAGTGGGTTTTCTCCTTCAGGCGAGGTGTCTTTAAAATAGAACCAGGATTGGTTCCATTCCTTGGGGTGCGTGTGGAAAGCAGCGTGAGGGAAGCTCACGTCTTTTCTTTTTTGGATGCTGACGCCACCCAATTCTTAATGGGGCCCATCTGAAAATTCAGTCCATCGGTTTAAGTGGAAAAAATCTCTGAACAGATCCACTGAAGGTTCCTCTTGAAGATATGCTTCGGAGAAGACTTGAAAATTGCAGATATTCGATATTGAATTTGGACCTACGTCCCGAGGATGGAGCTGAAAAGCGGCTAATACGTCCCGGAAATTTTTTGAACCGGGAGGGCTAAAACCTCGGGCCAGATGATCAAAGAAAACAATAACCTCTCCTTCCTTAGGAGTAGGTGGACATTCATTTTCTGCAGCCCGCTAGTGCAGGACCTCTTTAGGACCCAGAATACCGATTGAAGCGGCATTCGTTAGATCCTCTTCAGTAATGCAGGAAGGAGCCCAGTTGCAAGCAACAAACTGCTTGGCAGTCATCTTGACTAAGGAAACGCTGAAAAATACAATACAAAATCCGGTTTACCAATTGCTACAATTAAGCTGGAACATTATCTAATATTGTGGATCTAAATTGCCGGTTTATATAAGGGGCTAATGGCGTTACTAGCCCGGGAGCATATGAGAATAAGGTAATTACCGGATTATAATAGAGAAGGCAGAAACTAAACCGTCAATTACAAGGTACAAGTTTACATCTAGACCGTCGAAGGGAGCATATGATTGGTTAAACCGGTGAGTAAGCTACAGATATACAAGATGGATAAACAGGTTTCATAGAAGACTGAAGTAAAAATGGATCTAAAGCATAAGAAAAAGATGAAATATATGCAAGTCTTATACAGGAAGAACTACAGAGGTTTGCTACAGATCAGATCTAAGCTATTAAGCGGGAGGAACTAAAAGTGTGAGCGCGGAGCAGGAGCGCACTAAAAACGAATCTAAGGTTTGAATCTACGGTAAGGGTAACGCACAGAGATGAACAACAGAGCTTCAAAGTTTCATGGCGGAAGCTATGGAAGGAACCCTAGATTGAGATCTACAGTGAGAAAGAAGGAATACCTGAGGAGGAAGAGGACGGCGGCAATGTGCTCTGGACACGATTCAGGGTGATGCAGCGGCCTGGCTCGACGATGGCGACGGGCTCGAAGAGTGGCGGCAGAGCTTCGGGCGACGGAGGAAGACGATGGAAGAAGGAAGAAAAGAAACATGCCTCAGCGGTATTTATAAGCTGATGAGGTGAAATGGCAAGCGCGGGAATCGAGTTGGACAGAGATTGGATAAAGATTACGTTGTCGCCTCGATCTTCGAGATAACATTTAACAAAGGTAACAAACAGAGGTGAGCAATAAATGCGGAGGTGATGTCACGACAGATTAAGATGATTTCCGGAGATGACGTCATAGCCGGTTTACGGAGCAAATGAGCTGCAGATAAGAAATTCATGCAAGGCTATAAAAGACTGACATGAACAAGTTCAAATCAATCTGGGGCCTAATGTCAGGGATATTACTAGCAGGTATGAATCGGCTAGGGGGATCCGGATTACTCTTACATAATTGTGTTATCATAAGCCCAGTAGAATATGAACCGTAGGTTACGGCCCATAGAAGCTTAGGGCCCATGTGTAAAGTTTACGATTTATGAACCGTCATATCATGTAACTTGAGGTATAAGATAGAAAGGGTATAGACCGAGGCGGACACGATTATGAGCCGGCCTCGGGACTCTGTAAACCGGACCGGGCGTCGCCTCCTATATAAAGGGACGACCCGGCGACGATTCAAGAACAAGAAACAACCCGTCGAGACATAGGCAAGCAATCCGCTCCCCGTTCATCGACACCCAAGCAATACTACACCAAACTAGACGTAGGCTTTACCTTCATTGAAGGGGCCGAACTAGTATAAACTCTATGTGTCCTTTGTGTGCTTTTAACCTCTTCAAGCTAACCCCCCGCGATGGCCTCATACCTAAGTCCTCTAAACCGGACATCTGCCATGCCAATTCCACGACAGTGGGTATCGTTATTTTCTAACCTTCACTGATGATTTTAGCAGATATGGGTATATCTACTTGATGAAGCACAAGTCTGAAACATTTGAAAAGTTTAAAGAATTGCAGAGTGAAGTAGAGAATCATCCTAACAAGAAAATAAAGTTTCTACAATCTGATCGCGAAGGCGAATATTTGAGTTATAAGTTTGGTCTTCATTTGAAACAATGTGGAATAGTTTCACAGCTCACACCACCCGGAGCACCACAGCGTAATGGTGTATCCTAAAGTCGTAACCATACTTTATTAGATATGGTGCGATCTATGATGTCTCTTACCACTATCGTTTTGGGGTTATGCTTTAGAGACAGCTGCATTCACGTTAAATAGGGAACCATCTAAATCTGTTGAGACGACGCCTTATGAACTGTGGTTTGTAAAGAAAACCTAGTTGTCGTTTCTTAAAGTTTGGGGCTGCGATGCTTATGTGAAAAAGCTTCAATCTGATAAGCTCGAACCCAAGTCGGAGAAATGTGTCTTCATAGGATACCCAAAGGAAACTGTTGGGTACACCTTCTATCACTCTCACATCCCCAGCTTCACCCTGCATTAGGATAGCACTGTCTGTTGCATCATGTTTATTTTCAAAGGAAACCTGAAATGGGGATTGTTCAAACCCTAGCACTTTAAATCTCAAATAGGTCCAGTCAAAAAAATGCATTCAATGTTTCCAAAATGCTCCTAATATTTGTTGGATATTTTTGGCAAGGCTTTTGCAGCAAACCAAAAATAATGGACATTTTTGTGGAATATTTTGGGCATGGAATTTAATTTATTATTGTATTTGAATTTGGAATTATATTCATAATATATAGAATATATTTTCAAATAACTTTGAAATGTTTTATGTGCTTCTGGAAAAGTCCATCTAGCAACATAAAATTGTTCAGAGGATTTTTGGCACTGGTTTGAAATTGTTGAAATTTCAAACAGTGGCAAGATTTAAATCAAAACAAAAGCAGAAAAATAGAAAACAGAAACTTTTTTTTAGAAAAGAGAGAGAGAGTGGAAGTACCTGGGCTTACCTCACCTGGCTTTCTCCTGTAGCGGCCCACAGGCCCAGCCCGCCACCGCGCCCCCCCCCCTGTCGTCTTCCTCCTTGCCAGGGGGACGAGCGTGTGCTCGCCGCGCGTGGCCACACGCCGGCCAGCTCCAGGCTGCCTGCCTGCTCCTCGACCCCCCTGGACATGCCACGCACCCCCCTGGACTTCTCCCACTCTCTTCGGTGCCTTCCCCCTCCTCTGCTCTCTCTTCCTCTCGCGTCCGAGCGGAGCTCGTCGCCGCCGTTCGTCGCACGCATAGCCACCGCTGCCGCCTCGCCCTTCTAGCATGCCCCCGAGCTTCGCCTCGTCCCTCTCTTCCTCCTCGCCGAGCCGCCCGACGCCGGAAGCCCCAAAACGCCGCCGTCTTCGTCTTCTTCAACCTTCGGCCGCCGACAACCTCACCATCGAATTTGTCGTCTTTAGCGCCTCCCCGAGCCCGCTTGTCTGCTCTGTGTGTCCAACGTGAGCTCCCGCGTCCAACCCCTACTTCTCCCTCTCTCGTTGCACTCGCTAGCCCCGATCCCAACCACGACCGTGAGCTCGCCGCCGCCGTCCATGGCGCCGTCGTGGCCAGAGCTGCTGCCACGCTCCTTCGAGGCCATGAGCGAGCTCAGCGCACCCCCAGGAGCACGCCGCACCCATCAGCTCATCTCCCCGTGCCCCGTAGCGCCTAACCCGACCGAGCCCGTACTCCGGCCACCGCCTCGCTCGTCGCCGGCCACTTTTCCGGCCACCCCAGGGCCAATTACCGCCACCACTCGACGCGGAAGAGTGCCCGCGTCACGTTGATGCCTTCCACCGGCCGTTTGGTCGCCGGAGGAGGATTTCCGCACCCGCCGCCGTGTTTGGCCTCGCCGGCGTCGAGCCGCCGGTGGGCTTGACCTCTTTGACCCGAGGTTTGACCCCCCTGGGTCTATGACATGTGGGGTCCCGCCCTGTTAATTAACCTGGTTTAGTTTTAATTATTAGGTTAGTTAGTGAGTCACTGACACGTGGGGCCAACCCCTGTTAAATTAATTTAGTTAAAACTAAACTTAATTAGGCCCTGAGACACTGACATGTGGGCCCAGGCCCCACCAACAGTTTAGTTAGTGTTAGTTTAAAAACTAACTAACTCTGCTAGCTAGTGGGTCACTGACCAGTGGGCCCCACTGGTCAGGTTTGACCCGAACAGCCTCTGTTGACTTGCTGACGTCACACAGACGTCATGCTGATGCAATAAAGCCTTTCTAGAATTTTTTATATAAATCTAAATTATTTATTTATTTCAGAAAATAGCCAAAACTTCTAAAAATCATATAAAATCAATCGTAGCTCAGATGAAAATAATTTATATATGAAAAATGATCAGAAAAATCCAAGGAATCTGTTTATGGCATTTTCATGCATGTTTGAACAAGTTAAACCTGCTGATCAGGTCAAATCAATTAAATGGCATTTAAATAATCACATATGGAGTTTGAATTTGAATCTTGGATTCAAACCAACTTCATTTAATTGTGTTGCTAGTTGCATTAGCTCAACCCACAGCATATTGCCATGTCATGTTCATGCATCATATTGTTGCATTGCATTGATTGTGTTCTTTCTCTGTTTGTCGGTTTTGTCCCCTTTCAGTAGACGTGTTCCGACGATGAGTTCGATGACACCGATGAAGACTCAATGTTATCTTCAGAAGTGCCAGGCAAGCAAAACCCCATTGAGCATTCCGATACAATCCCACTCTCTCGCTCTTAGTCTCTTTTACTGCATTAGGACAACAACGCTTCAACTGTTACCTTCTGCGGTAGTTGAACCCCTTTCCACTGCATGACCCGTCATTGCCACAGTAAATAGTTGAAACCCACTAGTATGAGTAGGAGTTGTTTGAGCCATGTTTTGCCTACTCATTCATACTTTCTGGTTATGCCTGCTATTGCTTAGAGTTGTGTCGGGTCTGATTCATCGGGGATGAATTGGAATGTGGTGAACATGTCCTACTGTTGAGAGCTAAGTGTGTGAACACGATTTGGTAAAGGTAGCGATGAGAGGCCATGTAGGAGTACATGGTGGGTTGTCTCATTGCAGCCGTCCTCAAGAACTGAGTTCTGTGTTGGTTGATCCCTGAAACAGCTACTACCACACATTGGGCCCTGAAATATGACCCCGCTCGACTTATTGACTGCCCTTGTTCTCTGTCCAGGAGTTGCAACTAGTTTCTGGTGTTTGTAGTTTACTGGAGGTCGTGCGCAGTGCTGACCCTCGGGGTGGGCTGTGACACGGCAGGTACGTGGCACGGTGTACCGGTCGCCCGTTTGGTGACGCGGGAACCCTGTACACATCGTTTGGGGCCGTGAGCGACACCCCGGACGGATCTCCCCACGGATGGAACCCAAATAGGCGATAAACCTGGACGAGAGACCTGTGTGGTTGGTTAGGTCGTGGTCTACACCCACGTCGGCTTTCGCTTGAAGTCTACCGAGCACATGTCATGTGCAGACGCTAAGTGGTGGAAACATGTGTGAAGAAGTACACCCCTGCAGGGTTATATACATGATCTATTCGAATAGCCGTGTCCGCGGTAATGGACTTCTGGGTTGCCTATTACAGTTCATAGACAAGTGAAAGTGGATACTCTAAAACGCACAAGATAAGCGTGAGTGCTATGGATGGCCTTCTCATAGGGAGACGGGAGCGGATCCATAGTGGTGTATTGATTGGTGAATATGTGGACTCGTGTGCGCCACCTCAAAGAGTTACTTGCAATCGTAGATCAGGATAGCCACCGTGTCAAAGCTGGCTTGCTGCAGTCAAACTCCACCACCCCCTTTGTTGATACTGATGCATATAAAGCTAGTTCTGATGTAAGTCTCGCTGAGTACCTTTGTACTCACATTTGCTTAATTTATGTTTTTGCAGAGAGACTTCAGTCTCGCTAGTGGTTCCGCGTGGACTTCGACGTTTAGCTTGTTACCTCAGCTACGGTCTTGTACCCTTGTAGGATCTTGTAGATAGTCAGGCTTCTCAGCCTTTTTCATTTGTAGTTGTCTGTACTCAGACATGTTATGCTTCAGTGGTCTGTATGCTCTGTATGTTGGGTCATGTGACCTCTGTATGTAATAAATGCTATGATGGCTCTTCTGGGCCTTTATCTATATGAGTTGTTGAGTTATGTTGTGATGCCATGTTGTACAACACATACTTGCATATTATGCGTACGTGTAATGTGTATTGTTATGTGTGGGATCCGACACCTAGTTGTTTACCTTTGGTAGCCTATCTTACAGGGAAATGTCTCCTAGTGTTTTCCACTGAGCCTTGGTAGCTTGCTACTGCTCCGGAACACTTAGGCTGGCCGGCATGTGTCCTTCTTCGTTCCTGTGTCTGTCCCTTAGGGGAAATGTCATGCGTTGTTCCTTTAAGTCCTTGTAGCTTGCTACGACTTGGGTTCATACGTTGATGACCGACACGTTCGTTGCTGGGTCATGTATGCCTGGCTCTGTAATTTAGTGCCACTTTTGGTTTATAACTGGTCATGTCGGCCCGGGTTCTCTGTCATATGGATGCTAGCGACACTATCATATACGTGTGCCAAAATGCACAAACGGTCCCGGGCCACGTAAGGTGGCACCCGTGGGATACCGTGCGTGAGGCCGCAAAGTGATATGATGTGTTACTGGCTAGACCTGTGTGACTTAGGATCGGGGTCCCGACAGCTTTGGTATCAGAGCCTGACTGCCTGTAGGATTAGCAAGCCAAACTGGACGAAGTCGTGTCTAGAAACTCTTTAGTTATGTAAGGGAATTGTTTGTGGAAGGGAACGTAAGGCTCTTTTTACTCCTTTGCCCTATGACCTTCTGATCTGAGTCACCTTCTTCTTTCTACGGGGATTAAGAACTAGGATTCTCATTCTATTTATCAGGATCACGTTATTGTGGATTCAACTCTCAGTTCAGTTTACTCTACTACTTTGTGTTCAATTGTTGGTCTCAGAACCTTGACAAGATAATGTTATGCTACCCTTTTGCTTGGATCTCAAAAGTATTTTCGAGCAATTACAGCCGTTATGCTGTCCGAGTCATCCCAGGTCTCTAAACAATCTGATGCATTTGCAAATCATTCCTATATGTTCTTAATGTCCTTGTAGGCCAGATTAACCACACTAGACGGTGAGTTGTGGTACTCTGTTACCTCGACACATATGCTGGAGTTATTATTATGACCCTAAGTATCTTAGAAGATCACCCAGTAATCCAGCAATGTTTTATATTCCAGTGTGATGATTTTGGCCATCATTCTCGAAAGCATCCCGTGATGCTATTTAGTTGGTAGGTATTCTATTTCTGGGTTCTTGAACCCAAGATTCACTCTACTTACTTCATGTTGATAGTATTGCTCGTTCCTTTAGGATATTAGTAACCTTGTGATAGTCCTCGAGGTCCGTGGTATATCCTTCTTCCAAATACCATGAACCACCATTGGCAGAAGTTCTCCCGAACCAAAAGATCACAACCCGAGTGCTCTTGAGTAGTACTCAATTCATATGTGACTCTGCCAATTCTACTTTCTGCATGGGTTATCCGGAAGAAATATGTTGAACTCGTTCGACATGTTAATCTATGCATCCAGAACTCAGAAATTATATGTTCCTTGAGTTGTCTCCTTTTTAGTTGTATTTTGACCCTCGTCTATCAGTTGATAGTCAGGAGTAGTTGTGCACTCGTGTTCATCGATGCCTTTTACTCTTGTGGTCTGTCAAGCCATTCTATTCTGGAATGACTAGGAGAAACAAACTCCAGTACCCTATCCATATCCCGGATTTGGTCAAAGAAGTTGTACTTCGCAGATGAAGAATGCTAACGCAGCTTCTAAAGTATTCTATCCTGGAGTATTACCATCTTTATATCAAGAATGTCATGAGAATTGCACAACCTTCTATGAACTCTTGATACAGTGATACTTCTCGCCATTATCGCTCATTCCTTGGTCTCCGCGTTGTTATAACCGGAATACCGACAAGTGAATTGTGATGTGTGAAATCAATACTTCTAGCAACTTCGTTGCTTGGTAGTTAATGGACGATAATATCATTCTTAGCATGACGGTTACCGAATCATCATCCTAAGATTGATCGTGCTACCTAGTCCACTTTCTTGGTGCAATCCGGGATTGATGAGTTAGGATTTTGTTAAGTCCTCGCTCATTTGAGCATATCGTCTTGCCTTGAAAGGCAAGATTGTTCTCGAGCTTAGTAACATATCGGTGGCTCGTAATATTATGAATTTCTTCTCGGAAGTATTACCGGGTTGTTCCCTGACTATTATGTTGAGCTCGTGATCAAGTTGGTTTCTTATAAACCACCACTTCTCCAAGAATCTGTGCTGGATACCCCGAACTAGTTGGTTAAGCTAAACAACAACTTGGAGAGTTGGAAGATAAAAGCTTAACCCACATAGCTCACTCCAAAGGGATATCTTGTGTGTGTATTGAAGATAGATGATATCTTCTCCAATTGATCCCCGTGATCATTTGTGGATTTATTATCTTGTCCAAAACCTTGATTTGAGTGTGGGCTATCCTCGAATCTAATCAGAACCAACGATATTAGTAACGTTGTCTTAATCATGGTTGATCCTTCGAGCATACACCGTTATATCTTCTGGGTCTGACCAATGCTATCACTTTGTTCACATTGTCATGGAATTCCATCTCCATGGAAACCTGGATGAATTGTTGTTGAGCCCATCAGCAACATTGCTATCTTCTCCATGATCTATGTTGAACATCCAGTTAGTACTGGAAACTTTTATAAGCATTATCTCCATGACCCGTTCGTGAAGCATGTGTACGGAAGAAAGAAGTGACTTCCTCTAATTCATGAGCATTTGATGCAAGTTGCCGCCGTGAATTCGAGAAAGCATGTTTCTACCTCCTCTGGAGTCATCCCAAGTCAGTCATGCATACGTGCGAAGTATTCTATGGTCTGATAGACTGATCATCTTCATTCTGTATGTATCCCTAGCACACCAAGCCACTGATTGATTTGTTCAAAGAAAAGAAGTTCAAATGCTATTCCCGAAGGGCCCGGACGGACATGCACAAGACTTCGTTATCTCCAATGATGATTCCCAATCTGAAATCGATAGTATTTTATTATAAGACTACTATGTGGTCACGTTTTTCTGGGACAACGTGTTCACAGGTTTTGTAGCAGAACCAGCTCATGTTTTGGAGCTTGCTATCGTAGTTCATTCCTGAGAATCTCGCAACGCCGTCTCGTGGATTTGTGTTTCAAACTTTCATCTTTCTTCTAGACTCGATAAGTCTGGAATATCCTGACACAAACCAGAACTGAATCTCAGGCAGATATGTTGGTTGGAGCATTTTCCCAAGATCTATGATATTGGTCTCTCGATAACCGATAAAGTGGATGCCGTGGCCAACCCACCCAGCCGGAAGACCTATTGTTGTAGAATCTTGATTGAAGAAGTTGGCCACCTCCCCATAAGGATTTCGTAGGATATACTCCCTAGTTGTTCCCTATGGATTCTTGTGCTTCCAAAGTCCGACCTTTACTTGATGTTCAAGATGCTAAACATATCCATGAATGGTTTACGCTAACACATCAAGGAGAACATTAGAAGCGGAGTGCTGAATGTCTCTCGGTTGATCATCCAGATTTCGTCCCCTTGGCCTCGCTAAGGTGAAATCTGAGAAAGTGTTATCTTCCTTTGCATCTACATCGTCCCTCATTATTCATCATGGTAGTATGTGGTGGTGTTGCCAGGATCCTTGACACGGATATTGGTAAAACCTTGGTGAATATGGGAATGCTCAAGTTCTTGAGAGCACGCACAAGCACTAGGTGTTATCCTCGACACCAACCGGGATTGCTCCCAGTGCTCTTGGTTATGCTATAACCCCTCAAGAGTAGATTTACTCTCTACTGTTGGGATTCTTCCCAGTTACCAGAATCATTTCCAACATTTGCATTTTGTTCCAGCTTGTACCACCATCATGCCAATTTTCCATGGATTGCCCTTCTCAGCAACTGCTGTTCAGGATTATCTTCAAAAGTGGTCCTACCATAGGTTCCATCCATTTCCGATGATAAGAAAAATCATCTGTGGTGTTTTCTTCAACAAGGAAGTTCACATCATCCATTCTGGCCCGAGAATGTCATTATCTCGAACTCCGTCAAACGATCGATTGTGTTTGCCTTAGGCTGGTAAAGGGAATTTCAATGATCTCTATATCAAAAGTAATTCTTTTTGCCACTTAAGGGAGTAACTCTACGAGTCACCTTCTCTAAGGTACCCCGCCTGTTGACATCGATCACCATCTTCTTAGGTGTGGAATTATTGCCACTAGGTGAACCTTCATCGTTTGTTTCACTCCATCCCCTTGGAGGTGTACTCCGTGTCTCAGCTCAAGAGATGTTTCAACGTCTCACTCCATAAGTTGATCTTGAATTGCTCGATCTTTCGGAAGATCAATTTTGTAGAGTTTCTCTCATCGTCACCGTTTGGACAAAGATTTCGAAATCAAGGATGCCAAGATTTACATGATGCAATGAATCAACAATTTCGAGGAGGGAAATTGGATCGAGAAGATTGTGTTAGATAGTGTCCCCTCTGATTTCTTATCTCACGTCCTGAATCTCGGGACGAGATTCTTGTTTAGTGGGGGTGAGTTGTCACATCCCCAGCTTCACCCTGCATTAGGATAGCACTGTCTGTTGGATCATGTTTATTTTCAAAGGAAACCAGAAATGGGGATTGTTCAAACCCTAGCACTTTAAATCTCAAATAGGTCCAGTCAAAAAAATGCATTCAATGTTTCCAAAATGCTACTAATATTTGTTGGATATTTTTGGCAAGGCTTTTGCAGCAAACCAAAAATAATGGACATTTTTGTGGAATATTTTGGGCATGGAATTTAATTTATTATTGTAGTTGAATTTGGAATTATATTCATAATATATAGAATATATTTTCAAATAACTTTGAAATGTTTTATGTGCTTCTGGAAAAGTCCATCTAGCAACATAAAATAGTTCAGAGGATTTTTGGCACTGGTTTGAAATTGTTGAAATTTCAAACAGTGGCAAGATTTAAATCAAAACGAAAGCAGAAAAATAGAAAACAGAAACTTTTTTTTTAGAAAAGAGAAAGAGAGTGGAAGTACCTGGGCTTACCTCACCTGGCTTTCTCCTGTAGCGGCCCACAGGCCCAGCCCGCCACCGCCCCCCCCCACCTGTCATCTTCCTCCTTGCCAGGGGGACGAGCGTGTGCTCGCCGCGCGTGGCCACACGCTGGCCAGCTCCAGGCTGCCTGCCTGCTCCTCGACCCCCCTGGACATGCCACGCACCCCCTGGACTTCTCCCACTCTCTTCGGTGCCTTCCCCCTCCTCTGCTCTCTCTTCCTCTCGCGTCCGAGCGGATCTCGTCGCCGCCGTTCGCCGCACGCATAGCCACCGCTGCCGCCTCGCCCTTCTAGCATGCCCCCGAGCTTCGCCTCGTCCCTCTCTTCCTCCTCGCCGAGCCGCCCAACGCCGGAAGCCCCAAAACGCCGCCGTCTTCGTCTTCTTCAACCTTCGGCCGCCGCCGACCTCACCATCGAATTCGCCGTCGTTAGCGCCTCCCCGAGCCCGCTTGTCTGCTCTGCGTGTCCAACGTGAGCTCCCGCGTCCAACCCCTACTTCTCCCTCTCTCGTTGCACTCGCTAGCCCCGATCCCAACCACGGCCGTGAGCTCGCCGCCGCCGTCCATGGCGCCGCCGTGGCCAGAGCTGCTGCCACGCTCCTTCGAGGCCATGAGCGAGCTCAGCGCACCCCCAGGAGCACGCCGCACCCATCAGCTCATCTCCCCGTGCCCCGTAGCGCCTTACCCGACCGAGCCCGTACTCCGGCCGCCGCCTCGCTCGTCGCCGGCCACTTTTCCGGCCACCCCAGGGCCAACTACCGCCACCACTCGACGCGGAAGAGTGCCCGCGTCACGTTGATGCCTTCCGCCGACCGTTTGGTTGCCGGAGGAGGATTTCTGCACCCACCTCCGCGTTTGGCCTCGCCGGCGTCGTGCCGCCGGTGGGCTTGACCTCTTTGACCCGAGGTTTGACCCCCTGGGTCAATGACATGTGGGGTCCCGCCCTGTTAATTAACCTGGTTTAGTTTTAATTATTAGGTTAGTTAGTGAGTCACTGACATGTGGGGCCAACCCCTGTTAAATTAGTTTAGTTAAAACTAAACTTAATTAGGCCCTGAGACACTGACATGTGGGCCCAAGCCCCACCAGCAGTTTAGTTAGTGTTAGTTTAAAAACTAACTAACTCTGCTAGCTAGTGGGTCACTGACCAGTGGGCCCCACTGGTCAGGTTTGACCCGAACAGCCTCTGCTGACTTGCTGACGTCACACAGACGTCATGCTGATGCAATAAAACCTTTCTGGATTTTTTTATATAAATCTAAATGATTTATTTATTTCAGAAAATAGCCAAAACTTCTAAAAATCATATAACATCAACCGTAGCTCAGATGAAAATAATTTATATATGAAAAATGATCAGAAAAATACAAGGAATCTGTTTATGGCATTTTCATGCATGTTTGAACAAGTTAAACCTGCTGGTCAGTTCAAATCAATTAAATGGCATTTAATTAATCACATATGGAGTTTGAATTTGAATCTTGGATTCAAACCAACTTCATTTAATTGTGTTGCTAGTTGCATTAGCTCAACCCACAGCATATTGCCATGTCATGTTCATGCATCATATTGTTGCATTGCATTGATTGTGTTCTTTCTCTGTTTGTCGGTTTTGTCCCCTTTCAGTAGACGTGTTCCGACGATGAGTTCGATGACACCGATGAAGACTCAATGTTATCTTCAGAAGTGCCAGGCAAGCAAAACCCCATTGAGCATTCCGATACAATCCCACTCTCTCGCTCTTAGTCTCTTTTACTGCATTAGGACAACAACGCTTCAACTGTTACCTTCTGCGGTAGTTGAACCCCTTTCCACTGCATGACCCGTCATTGCCACAGTAAATAGTTGAAACCCACTAGTATGAGTAGGAGTTGTTTGAGCCATGTTGTGCCTACTCATTCATACTTTCTGGTTATGCCTGCTATTGCTTAGAGTTGTGTCGGGTCTGATTCATCGGGGATGAATTGGAATGTGGTGAACATGTCCTACTGTTGAGAGCTAAGTGTGTGAACACAATTTGGTAAAGGTAGCGATGAGAGGCCATGTAGGAGTACATGGTGGGTTGTCTCATTGCAGCCGTCCTCAGGAACTGAGTTCTGTGTTGGTTGATCCATGAAACAACTACTACCACACATTTGGGCCCTGAAATATGACCCCGCTCGACTAATTGACTGCCCTTGTTCTCTGTCCAGGAGTTGCAACTAGTTTCTGGTGTTTGTAGTTTACTAGAGGTCGTACGCAATGCTGACCCTCGGGGTGGGCTGTGACACGGCAGGTACGTGGCACGGTGTATCGGTCGCCCTTTTGGTGACGCGGGAACCCTGTACACATCGTTTGGGGCCGTGAGCGACACCCCGACCGGATCTCCCCACGGATGGGACCCAAATAGGCGATAAACCTGGACGAGAGACCTGTGTGGTTGGTTAGGTCGTGGTCTACACCCACGTCGGCTTTCGCTTGAAGTCTGCCGAGCACATGTCGTGTGCAGACGCTAAGTGGTGGAAACATGTGTGAAGAAGTACACCCCTGCAGGGTTATATACATGATCTATTCGAATAGCCGTGTCCGCGGTAATGGACTTCTGGGTTGCCTATTACAGTTCATAGACAAGTGAAAGTGGATACTCTAAAACGCGCAAGATAAGCGTGAGTGCTATGGATGGCTTTCTCGTAGGGAGACGGGAGCGGATCCATAGTGGTATATTGATTGGTGAATATGTGGACTCGTGTGCGCCACCTCAAAGAGTTACTTGCAGTCGTAGATCAGGATAGCCACCGTGTCAAAGCTGGCTTGCTGCAGTCAAACTCCACCACTCCCTTTGTTGATACTGATGCATATGTAGCTAGTTCTGATGTAAGTCTCGCTGAGTACCTTTGTACTCACGTTTGCTTAATTTATGTTTTTGCAGAGAGACTTCAGTCTCGCTAGTGGTTCCGCGTGGACTTCGATGTTTAGCTTGTTACCTCAGCTACGGTCTTGTACCCTTGTAGGATCTTGTAGATAGTCAGGCTTCTCAGCCTTTTTCATTTGTAGTTGTCTGTACTCAGACATGTTATGCTTCCGTTGTCTGTATGCTCTGTATGTTGGGTCATGTGACCTCTGTATGTAATAAATGCTATGATGGCTCTTCTGGGCCTTTATCTATATGAGTTGTTGAGTTATGTTGTGATGCCATGTTGTACAACACATACTTGCATATTATGCGTACGTGTAATGTGTATTGTTATGTGTGGGATCCGACACCTAGTTGTTTACCTTTGGTAGCCTATCTTACAGGGAAATGTCTCCTAGTGTTTTCCACTGAGCCTTGGTAGCTTGCTACTGCTCTGGAACACTTAGGCTGGCCGGCATGTGTCCTTCTTCGTTCCTGTGTCTGTCCCTTAGGGGAAATGTCACGCGTTGTTCCTTTAAGTCCTTGTAGCTTGCTACGACTTGGGTTCATACGTTGATGACCGACACGTTCGTTGCTGGGTCATGTATGCCTGGCTCTGTAATTTAGTGCCACTTTTGGTTTATAACTGGTCATGTCGGCCCGGGTTCTCTGTCATATGGATGCTAGCGACACTATCATATACGTGTGCCAAAATGCGCAAACGGTCCCGGGCCAGGTAAGGTGGCACCCGTGGGATACCGTGCGTGAGGCCGCAAAGTGATATGATGTGTTACAGGCTAGACCTGTGTGACTTAGGATCGGGGTCCCGACAATCACAGATCTGAAGGCAAGATATTTGTTGCTAAGAATGGATCCTTTCTAGAGAAGGAGTTTCTCTTGAAAGAAGTGAGTGGGAGGAAAGTGGAACTTGATGAGGTAATTGTACCTTCTCCCAAATTGGAAAGTAGTACATCACAGGAACTAGTTCGAGTGATTCCTACACCAATCAGCGAGGAAGCTAATGATGATGATCATGAAACTTCAGATGAAGTTACTACTGAACCTCGTAGGTCAGCCAGAGTGCGTTCCGTGCTAGAGTGGTACGGTAACCCGGTTCTGGAAGTCATATTACTAGACCATGATGAACCTACGAACTATGTGGAAGCGATGATGAGCCCAGATTCCGCAAAATGGCTTGAGGCCATGAAATCTGAGATGGGATCCATGTATGAGAACGAAGTGTGGACTTTGGTTGACTTGCTCGATGATCGGCAAGCCATTGAAAATAAATGGATTTTTAAGAGGAAGACTAACGCCTATGGTAATGTTACTGTCTACAAAGCTTGACTTGTTGTGAAAGGTTTTTGACGGGTTCAAGGAGTTGACTATGATGAGACTTTCTCACCCGTAGCGATGCTTAAGTCTGTTCGAATCATGTAAGCAATTGCCACATTTTATGATTATGAAATCTGGCAAACGGATGTCAAAACTGCATTCCTTAATGGATACCTCAAAGAGGAGTTGTATATGATGCAACTAGAAGGTTTTGTCGATCCTAAAGGTGCCAACAAAGTGTGCAAGCTCCATTGATCCATCTATGGACTGGCGCAAGCATCTCGGAGTTGGAAAATATACGCTTTGATGAGGTGATCAAAGCATATGGTTTTATACAGACTTTTGGAGAAGCCTGTATTTACAAGAAAGTGAGTGGGAGCTCTGTAGCATTTCTGATAGTATATGTTAATGACATATTGTTGATCGGAAATGATGTAGAATGTTCTGGAAAGCATAAAGGATTGTTTAAAGGAGTTTTTCAATAAAAGACCTCGGTGAAGCTGCTTACATATTGGGCACCAAGATCTATAGAGATGGATTAGGATGCTTGCTAAGATTTTCAATAAGTACATACCTTAATAAGATTTTGAAGAAGTTCAAAAGGGATCAGTCAAATAAGGAGTTCACGCCTTAGTTGTAAGGTATGATGTTGAGTAAGACTCAAAACCCAACCACGGCAGAAGATAGAGAAAGATTGAAAGTCATTCCCTATGCCTCAGCCATAGGTTCTATAAAGTATGCCATGCTGTGTACCAAACCTATTGTGTACCTTGCCATGAGTTTAGCAAGGAGGTACAAAAGTGATCAAGGAGTAGATCACTGGACAGCGGTCAAAATTATCCTTAGTTACTGAATGACTAAGAAAATGTTTCTCAATTATGGAGGTGATAAAGAGTTCGTCGTAAAGAGTTACCCCGATGCAAGCTTTGACACTAATCCAGATGACTCTAAGTATCAATCTGGATACGTATTGAAACTGGCAGCAATTAGCTAGAGTAGCTCCATGCAGAGCATTGTAGACATAAAAATTTGTGAAATACATACGGATCTGAATGTAACAGAGCCGCTGACTAAACTTCTCTCATGAAGCAAAAAATGATCACACCTTAGTACTCTTTGGGTGTTAATCACATGGTGATGTGAACTAGATTATTGACTCTAGTAAACCCTTTGGGTGTTGGTCACACGGCGATGTGAATTGTGGGTGTTATTCACATAACAATGTGAACTATCGGTATTAAATCACATGGCGATATGAACTAGATTATTGACTCTGGTGCAAGTGGGAGATTGAAGGAAATATGCCCTAGAGGTAATAATAAAGTTGTTATTTATATTTCCTTATATCATGATAAATGTTAATTATTCATGCTAGAATTGTATTAACCGGAAACTTAGTACATATGTGAATACATAGAAAAAACAGAGTGTCCCTAGTATGCCTCTACTTGACTAGCTCGTTGATCAAAGATGGTTATGTTTCCTAACCATAGACATGTGTTGTCATTTGATGAATGAGATCACGTCATTAGGAGAATGATGTGATGGACAAGACCCATCCATTAGCTTAACACTATGATCGTTTAGTTTTACTGCTATTGATTTCTTCATGACTTATACATGTTCCTATGATTATGAGATTATGCAACTCCCAAACACCGGAGGAATACCTTGTGTGCTATCAAACATCACAACGTAACTGGGTGATTATAAAGATGATCTACAAGTGTATCCGAAGGTGTTTGTGGTGTTGCAATAGATCAAGAATAGGATTTGTCACTCCGAGTGTCGGAGAGGTATCTCTGGGCCCTCTCGGTTATAAACATCATAATAAGCCTTGCAAGCAACTAACTAATGAGTTAGTCACTAGATGATGTATTACGGAATGAGTAAAGAGACTTGCCGGTAACCAGATTGAACTAGGTATGATGATACCGACGATCGTATCTCAGGCAAGTAACATACTGATGACAAAGGGAATAACGTATGTTGTTATGTAGTTTGACCGATAAAGATCTTCGTAGAATATGTAGGAGCCAATATGAGCATCTAGGTTCCGCTATTGGTTATTGACCGGAGATATGTCTCGGTCATTTGTACATAGTTCTTGAACCCGTAGGGTCCGCACGCTTAACGTTCGATGACGATTTGTATTATGAGTTATGTGATTTGATGATCGAAGTTTGTTAGAGGTCCCGGATGAGGTCACAGACATGACGAGGAGTCTCGAAATGGTCAAGAGGTAAAGATTAATATATTGGAAGGCTATATTCAGACATCAGAAAGGTTCCGAGTGATTCGGGTATTTTTCGAGTATTCGGGAGTTACAGGAATTCGTCCACGGAGTCAATGGGCCTTAATGGGCATTAGTGGGAAGGAGAGGCAGCAGCGAGGAGGTGGCGCGTGCCCCTCCCAAGCCTAGTCCCAATTGGACAAGGGGTTTGGGGCCTCCCCCTCTCCCTTCCTTCTCCCCTCCCCCTCCTTTCCCCCTTCTCCTAGTTGGACTAGGAAAGGAGGAAACCTAGTCCTACTAGGAGTAGGAATCCTACTCCCTTGGTGCGCCCGTCCTAGGGCCAGCCTCCTCCTCTCTCCCTCCTCTATATACGTGGGGAGGGGGCACCCCATAAACACACAAGTTGATTTGCAAGCCGTGTGCGGTGCCCCCTCCACAATTACACACCTCGATCATATCGTTGCAGTGCTTAGGCGAAGCCCTGCACCGGTAACTTCATCATCACGATCACCACGTCGTCGTGCTGAAGAAACTCTCCCACGATGCTCAACTGGATCAAGAGTTTGTGGGACATCATCGAGGTAAACGTGTGCAGAATGCGGAGGTGCCGTACGTTTGGTGCTTGGATCGGTTGGATCACGGAGACGTTCGACTACATCAACCACGTTACTAAACGCTTCCGCTTTTGGTCTACGAGGGTACGTGACACACTGTCCCGTCCGTTGCTATGCTTCTCCTAGATAGATCTTGCGTGATCATAGGTAATTTTTTTGAAATACTACGTTCCCCAACAACCTGGTCCAAGAGAGTCTTTGTAGAGATGAATAAGATATGGCGGCGGGAGTGGTTCTACATCACCGAGCCCTGCGACGCCAAGTGGGTGGCGGCGCCGGCATTTAGATCTCTAACCTCTTGGACCGACAAGAGTCCGGATTGGGGGTCTCAGGCGGAGGTGCTGGCACTCCAAAGCCGCATCTCCGACATGATTACCAAGGGCACCCTCCTCACAAATGTGATTCAGGTAAAGCTCGTCCGTCTCGTCGTTCCCTGCCAACGCCGGGACTCCTATCTATGGGAGTTCAATCCGAAAGGGTCCCGACCCTTGAAGCATCTCTGTGGCACTACACACGAAGACATCTAGAAGCATCTCTTCAAGGCCCAGAAGGGGTGTCCGGTGGAGACTGAGGACAAGGGCTTCAGTACTGTGCTTACTGCATGAGAGGTAATTAAAATTTCTGCCGAATACATACTATGTCCATGCTTCAATTATTACTGGAGATAGAGTTTTTGCGTTCTATCCAGGCTTGGACGAAAAAGGCAAAAAGGATCAAGTGTCCGGCTCCCCTACCAGAAGACCCAGAGACACCTCAGCTGATGGGGATGTTGGTCCCGGCACCATACAATGCGCCGGAGAAGAAGGCCAAGAAGAAGTGCAAGGAGGTCAAGAGCTACCCCTGCCCTATAGGTCCCCCGGACACAAGGTCCGGGGAAACCGGCTCCCACCCTTCTCCCAAACAAGAAGAGGAGGAGGAAGAAGAAGAAGACGACTCCCCCGTCCAGACAAAGGGGAGGAAAAGGGCGGCTCCTACCGACGCAGGCAAGGCTGCACCCAGGAAGAAGCTAGATCTGCGCCCATGAAGAAGCTAAATCTTCCAGATAGTTCAGACTCATCGTCGGAACATAGCTTCCATGTTCCGACAAAGATTAAGCCCCTGGACGAATCGTAAGTACTTAGACGTTAACTGCTTATGTTTGGATAATTTTCCTTCTCAACATCTAATATTTATTTTGTCTTTATATAGTCCTCCGCACGACATCCCAATGGCTTCACTGTCATTCGGGAATTCCCTATCGCTGGGGATGGTTGAGAGCGATACGCCTCCGTGGGGCTCATCGCCCACAGTAGGGGATACCGAGGTATCCTCTCTACAAACTCCCCCTGCTCCAGCAGGTGGGAGTGGGCCAGACGAAAGGGCGCCCGAGGTCAATCCCTCAGACGCTATCAACCAAGGGGGAGCGATCCCCATGGTGACCAACGATGGGGGGGTCGAAGCAATTCGGGGCCCCGTCAAACACTGTTATGGGGCCTAGTGCGGCTCCAGAATCGAGAGATCAGCCCCCCGTGATGGGGGACCGAGCAACTGCTCCCACGGTGCACGCCATCAATCCGGAGGCACCGAACACTCTGCAGGGAGCACCGCAAAGTGCTTCCATCGTAGAGGAACACCACACTATGATGAGTGCGGTCATGGAGAAAATGCAGTCCATCAAAGGCGGACTGAACGAAGCTTTCAATAGCCTACTAACATGCTTTGAGGTATGCGTTGTAATGTTCTTTAAAGAGAACTTTCTTATTTTAGCTATATGTATATATAGACAGTAGCCATGATGCTTTGTTTTATTCTGAACAGATTCTGACGAAATATCCATGTTATAGCATATCAAAGAGCTGAACTGTGTACTTTGCGCTTGAACTGGCTTCTCTAGTTGCGACATCTGTCCGAGCCGCAGAGGTTTCCCAGTTAAATCGGAAGCTTAAACTAGCTGACGAAGAGCTCGGCCGCATGAACAAGCGTTTTGATGAAATGCAAGGTATGAGGGTTTCATGAAATTGAAATTTTAACACACTATGTGTGGGTATGAGCTTATTTGTGTTATATGTTCTATGAAACACCTGACACAGCTACGATCGAGGCCCTGAAGGGTGAGCTTGTGAAGGCCAAGGAAGAGGCCAGAGCGAGCAAGGCAGTCATTGATAAAACGGCTGCCGACCTGGAGGCCGAGAAGGCCGTGCGTCAACAGCATGAGTCTCGAGTGACCGAAGTCGAGGTCGAGCTACAAGATGCCATTCGCAAATGTGAGTCATTGGAGGAGACGACTTCGGAACGAGCATTGGAACTCACTGCGGTAGTTAATGCTGCCAAGGACGCGCGGATTGAGTCATGCAGTGCTCAAGAAGAGATAAAACAAGCGCGTCAGATAGCAGTTTGTAAAAAAATTCTCTTGCAAAGCATCTTCGAAGGTCAGAGGTATCTTGGGCTGACACGATTGTGGAGTTCTCCAAGTGTGTTTGCGGAACTCCCGATGAGCATTGGCGACGCCGCCCAATACTTCCGAGCCGAGGAGGGGAACAGCACAGAGAAGTTGTTCTGGTCACAATTTCTTGCGCCTAATCGTCCGGTGCCCCTCAATGACCAAATGAAGCAGTTGGTCGAGCTGCACAACATAGCAGGTACGGCTATGAAGGACTTGATAGTCCAGCTATGGACCGCTGATCCAATACCGAGTAGTTACTTCAGATTGGTGAATAAGCTCGTCGAAGCGAGTCCGGCGGGTCGACGCTATTAAGCGTTCGGCCTACATAGAGGGTGCTCGGATGGCCTTTGCACGCGTGAAGGTGCATTGGGAGAAGATGAAGGCCATGGAGATTGCAACTGCTGGCCCGCCAGAGAGAAAGGATCACCGCAAGCCAGAAAGGTACTTTGGCGACGTCCTAGAAGGAGCCCACCTTGTAGAGGGCCAGTGCTCAAAGGATACAATCTTTGAATAACTGTATTCGGATTTGTGCCGATATATATAAATTTTATGCTCTTGTACTATAAGCGACTTTTTCCCTCCCGTGCTGCTATTTATTTATATTTTGAAAGTTTCCAGTCATCGGCTTCAGCCCCCATGTAAATATTATAGGGGTATTCGGTAACGCGCATGAATACTCTTTATCCAACGTCTTGATCCATATAGGAGGTGTCTGCGGAGTGAACCAGGCAATCAGACTATGCGGGTTTATTGCTTTCACTTAGCCATAGGAGCTTTACTAGTGGGGCCAAGTACTAGCCCCTGGTGCGTGTAAGGCTTCCGAGCTATGGTGCCCTTTGGTACGCGGCTGGGCAAAGACCAACCCCTCGTATAACACAGAGTGGATCTCTCTCGATCGTAGTATAACACTATGTCACCGAATCGCTTGACCGTCTCTCACTTCATCATGACATTCAGTTTTCGGCTTTCTCTACTGAGGTACTTGACCGAACAAACCAGAAGTACAATCGCAGTAGTTCTCCCTTTACTTCCTTAGTCGAACAATGCGGAACATAAGGTGGCAAGCATAGGAGTTGGGCAACCCAACTATAGACAAAAGACATGATTCGGAGCCGAGCATATGATGCAACATCCGGGATGCCGAACAGTTCCCTATAGGTGTACAGACTTTTGCCGGAGGTGTGCAAGGCTGGATACAACCCGTGTATTAAGTCCAGGTTTTAAGGCACATGCGGTGATCTGACTTGGGAGGGAGAACAGAAGGTGGTAAATAGAATAAACTCCAAGCTAATTGGAACCAAACTACTTTTATATAATGTTTTAATACGGCGAGTCGTGAGGTTACAGATAATGCTGATAAAATCCTTCGGCTTTTTACATGCCAAAAAGTAAAAAGGGAGAAAAAAGGTTTACACTGAGCCTGAATCTAAAAGGAAATCTCAACACGTGACCCTCCTGCAGGTCTGCGCATTTTTCTCCTTAGTAATATATCCTTGAGAAGGAGAATTATGATGGCCGCCTGTAGAAACTAATAAGGAAAAAAAATAGGATTCTAAAAAAGAGTATCCTGCACAGCTGTTAACAATGTAGGTTCTTTTAAACGAACCTGAACAAGAAGACGTATTTTAGATTCCGAATAGGGTCAATCCGAACTATGGACTATTTGTGTGATGTGTGCCCCCAGCGCCGCCCAAGGTATTTTAAGGGCATAATTGTGTACGCAAGGTGCGTATGCAACCACCTTATGGGGCAGTCGGTAGGGGCGTAACTGCTAATCGAGGTGAGGTTCTTCTAAGCTGCCGCATTGTAGTGCGGACCGGACACGTTTAGTCGTGTGTATGGTCTTGACGAACGATGAATTGTTCGGCCTAAATAAGCCGCTTTGGACCTCGGCCGCTAGGGCCGCAGTGTCTTCATCCATACAGAGGGAGCGCTCCATGTTTCCATTGACCGTGATGATGTCGCATGGTCCAGGCATTTTGAGCTTTATGTAAGCATAATGCGGGACTTCATTAAAGCGGGCGAAGGTCATTCTTCCGAGTAGTGCGTGATAGCCACTTCAGAACGGAGCAATGTCGAAGATTAATTCTTCACTTCGAAAGTTATCAAGGGAGCTGAATAGGACTTCCAATGTTAATGAGCCCGTGCAGTGGGCTTCTACGCCTGGTATAACTACTTTAAAGGTAGTCCTGCTGGGCTTAATTCTTGACGGGTCTATCCCCATCTTCCGAACAGTGTCTTGGTATATCAGATTCAAACTACTGCAACCATCCATAAGGACTCGAGTAAGATGATATCTGTCAATTATAGGGTCAAGCACTAAGGACACCGAACCTCTGTGACAGATACTGGTTAGATGATCCCTACGGTCAAACGTGATCGGACAAGCCGACCATGGGTTGAACATGGGGGCAACAGGCACGATGGCATAGACGTCCCAGAGTGCGCATTTCCGCTCCCTCTTGGGGATATGTGTAACGTAGATCATGTTCATGGTTTTTACCTCCGGTGGAAACTTCTTCTGGCCCCCCATGTTCGGCTGGAGAGGTTCATCCTCGTCTTCGCTTTGTGATCCTTTCCCATTGTGTTCGGCATTTAGCTTGCCGACCTGCTTGAAGACCCAACAGTTACGGTTGGTATGGTTTGCAGGTTTATCAGCGGTGCCATGGATCTGGCAAGGCCTATCTAGTATTTTCTCCAAGGTAGATGGACTATCTCTGTAGCCTTTGAATGGCTTCTTCCGTTGTCCGGGCCTGGAGCCAGTGAATCCGGTGTTTACCGCCGTGTCGTCTGTGTTTCCAGTATTGTTTCGACGCTTGTTTTTATAGCGACGTGGCTTGCCATTGCCATCCCTGACTTCAGAGGTGTCGGGGTCGCTGGTGATGTTGTTGGTACGAGCCAGCAAACTGTCCTCACCCGCGCAAAAGCGGGTCACGTGTAGATAGGGCTGCCATTGTTCTCGGCTTCTCTTGGTTGAGGTGTCTAGCCAGCCATTCGTCCCAGACACTGTGTTTGAATGCCGCTAAGGCCTCAGCGTCCGGACAGTCGACTATTTGGTTCTTTTTAGTTAAGAACTGATTCCAAAGCTTATGGGCTGACTCTCTGGGTTGCTGGATTATATGACTTAGATCGTCAGCATCCGGGTGCCCGACATAGGTCCCCTGAAAGTTGTCCCAAAAAGCATCATCAAGTTCTTCCCATCTTCCAATGGAGTTCTCTGGGAGGCTGTTTAACTAGTGTCGAGCTTGTGCTTTCAGCTTGAGAGGTAAGTATTTGATAGCGTGGAGATCATCTGCATGATCCATGTGGATGTGAAGAATAAAGTCTTCTATCCATACGACGGGGTCTGTCGTTCCATCGTACGCCTCGATGTTTACGAGTTTAAACCCTTCTGGAAATTTGTGATCCATCACCTCATCGGTTAAGCACAGAGGGTGTGTGGCACCCTTGTATTTTGCGATGTCATGGCACAGTTCGGGCGGTATTGGTGTTCGGTGTTGGCTCCGAACTGGAATGTGACCAGTCTGTTTGGCTTGATAGCCATCGTTCCGTGTGTGGGCATGTTCCCTTGATCAGTAGATTTATCTGGTCTGGCCAGCCTTTTTATTCAGGTCCTAACATAGATCATACATATGGCCCCGAGCCGCTGTATCCTTTCCTTTATGGTGAGGAGGTGCGGGTTTGTGTACGGCATTGCTGGCAGCTTTGTCCCGTTCACGGGGTGGTCGGTCTGGTTGATTGGACTGATCATACTTCGGAAGAATTGGCCCTGGGGCCTCATCGTTGAATCGGGGCTGCAGCTTGTGTTTGGGATAGCTCTTTGTTTGTCCCTTACAGCCATATCGTTCTTCAGCGTCTAGCACTTCTTTCCATATGTCATTGAGTGTATCCTGTTCGGCTCTAAGCCGCTGCTGCTGCTTCTTCAGGCTCCTTACGGTCGCAATGAGATATTGTTGAAAACTTTTATGTTCGAGTGATTCTTCTGGGACGATGAATTCTTCGTCTCCCAGGCTGATGTCCTCTTTGAAGACAGATTGATAGTTGATGTCATCCGCATCGCTGTGATCGGCCAGCGGTTCTGGACTGTGTTCTCCATCCTCCCGTTCGTCCTCCTCTACCGCTGGCTCCATGGGGTCATCGGCTTGTTCCGGATCGTCATCGTCTTCAGTGACAGTGTTACTCTCTTTCCCTTTATGGGATCAAGATCGACGCTTTTGACGTCGGCATTTGGAAGGTTCAGATAGGCTTATCTTGTTCTGGATTGTTATCGTCGTCTCCCTCCTTATTGTTGGGTGTGTCCACCATGTATACATCGTATGTAGAAGTAGCCGTCCATCACCAGGTTGCGGGTGGGTTTGCACTTAGATCGGCTTCGGCATTGTGGTCCAACCCATCGATGTCTTCGGAAGCGTAATCTAATAGATCGGTTAAATCCTTGACCGTGGCTACCAAGTGGATGGTGGGTGGGAAGCAGAATTCCCTGTCCTCGGCCTCGACTTCGAACTAGGCATAGTTTGGATGAGAATTCTCTGCTAGGGAGAGTGATTTTATGTGACACCCCGAGACCGGTGCGCCAGGTGTCAGTCAGTTATTCGTTGCCTTTGCCATGTCATCTGCTTGTGTGTTGCATCTTGCCATGTCATCATGTGTGTTGCATCAGCATGTTTTCAAAACTTGCATCCGTCCGAGTCTCCTCGTCCTTTCTGTTGTCCGTTCTGAGCCCAGACACACTTGCACGCGCCCGTGGTGCCTCCGAATATTTATTTTATAAGTGGCCGAAAAATGTTCTCGGAATGGGTTGAAACTTGGCGTGTGGTCTTATTATAGTGTAGACAGGCCGCCTGCCAAATTTCATCGCATTCGGAGCTCGTTTGATAGCCCAACGTTAATTATAGCGGCACTAGTCGCCGGTTATTTTGTCGGACGTTTTCGGTCTCCGAAAATCCCCGCGGGCCTCTCTCCCTCTCATCTCATCTCAGCCCAAGTACTCTTCACAGCCCACCTAGGCCTTTCTAACTCCCCCTTCGCTCTGTTGCCATCGGATCACGATCCGATGGCTCCGGAACGCTCCAAAACCCCCAAACCCTTGGTTCTTCCCTATATAAATGTCCTCCCACCTCCAATTTTGCGTCCAAAACCCTAGTGTTTCCACCGTTGCCGCGCCATGCTTCCACCGTTGCTACGCCGTGCTTTCACCGTCTCCGTGCCGTGCTTCCACTCTCACCGTGCCGTGCTTCCACCCCGCCGCCGCGCCGTGCTTCCACCGCAGCCGCATCGCGCTTCCACCGCAGCCACGCTGCTGCTCCTCCTCCTCGCCGCACTTGGCGCTGCCGCGCCTTGGCTCGCCGCCGGTCGACCGTCCGGGCCCCGCCGTCGTCGGATCTAGCCGGGGACGGGCTCCCCCTCGCCGGATCCGCCAGATCCTCCTTGTTCCAGTCGCCGCCGCCGGCTCTGTCCTCGTCGAGGCGGACGAGCGACAGCTGCACCAACCGCTCGAAGGCCCCGGCTGCCTGCTCGATCGCCTAGGCCACGGGGGCCCTGGCCTGCTCGCTCCAGCGCCTGGCCCAGCGCCTCACCTCCCTCCCGGCCGGGCCACGCGTGGGCCGAGTTCCCCCAGCCGCAGGCCCAGTCCGCGCCAGCGTCGGCCCGTCTCCCTGCCTGGCATGCCTCACCGGGCCCAGCCGCCTCCCAGCTCTGCCTCTCCACTTCCCCGGGCTGGTCCAGTGCCCCGGCCTGGCTCCCTCCTCGCCGGCCCGATCCAGCCGCGGCCCGGCTGGCTTTTCCCTGTCGGCCTGCTTCACTTCTCCGCGTCTGGGCCGAAGCCCGTGGTGAGAGCCCAGTTCCTTCGCCCAGTGCGTTGCATATTATATCGCGCCCATTTGTTTTTTTCCTGAGTCTAGTATTTCTGCTAAGTTTTTCTGTCTGCAGTAATGTTGCATCTTTGCATGATGATAACTTTTTGTGTGCTTATCCGTTTTGAGTGAATGATATGTCAAAATGATCGTGGTGATATGCTCTACACTTTGTTCCATTGTGCCATGCATGTTTGAGTGCATCTAGATGCTTAAATATCTGTTGCAAGAGTGCTACTTTTTATAAACTGTTGCTACTTGTTATTTTGTTGCTATGTTTGAGATATGATAACTTGGTGCATGTTTATCCAAATGATGCAAATGATATGTCCAAATGTTCATCATGAGATGCTCTACATGTTGGTTGCTATAGCATGCTTGTTTGAGTTCATATTGCCATGTTTATCTATGTTGCAAAAGTGCATGTGGCTGTTATGTTCTGTAACTTGTTATGAGATGCCTAGTTGAGGAGCTTGTTGTCGTTGTTGTGTTTGTCCCCTTGTCACATGCCTAGTTGTTTTAGAATCTCCATGATGTGTTCTTTGATGTGGTGCATTTAACTTTCCATGGTATGCCTTGTGTTGACTTAAACATGCTCACAAACATGCCATGTTGATGTTACTGTTTTAACACTTAGTGAAATTTCACAAAGTCTGGAATCTGTAATATCCTGATGCTATGTTTGCTTGATGTCCTAGGTGAATACATGTTAGTTTTTGGGTGACTATTGATGATTCCTTGTTGTATATGTTGTTGGATATACATTCATGCCTTCACTTGCTCTTTTGAGTTGTTGTAGCTTATTTATTTCTTGCTCCCAAGTTGCTATAAAATATTGCTTTCAGATTTTTGTTGTCATGTTCAAAATGTTATAGCTTGTTGCTATTAATCCATGCCTTCTATGGAGATGCTCCAATGGAATTGTTTGCTGTAGGATATGTCTACTTCATGTTCATGCTTCTTGTTGCCATGTTTGAGTGCTGTAGCTTATATTTATCATGCTCCAAAGTTGCTATGTGGCTGTTATTTTCAGCTTGTTGTTATATCTTGTTTCATGAGTATCATTTAGCCCGTGCTCCGTTTGGGGTGTTCTTTATATGAAACTTGGGTGATTTTGCATGTAGATTCATATTATCCTCTTGTTAACATGTTTTGAAGTTTCTTGCTTGATGCATATTGTCATGTTCCTTGTGCTGTATCTCTGTGTTTCCTATGTTGTCTTTCTGTGCATCCTTAGTGAATCTGCAGTGCTTCCTTAGTGCATCAGCCATGCGTCCTGTTTTGTTTTGTCTTGCATCATACCTTGCCATGTATTGCATCATATAAACTTGAGTTGTTTTCTATGCTTCCTACCTTGCCATGTTATGCTTCCTGTATAGACTTGTTATGCTTCCTGTATAGACTTGTTGTCCTTCCTATATAGACTTGATTGCATCATACTTGCTTAAGCACATTGCCATGTTTCCTGTGATGTTTTCTATGCTTCCTACCGTGCCATGTTATGCTTCCTGTATAGACTTTCTGTGCTTCCTGTTTAGTCTTGTCATGCATCATACCTTGCCATGTATGCATCATATAAAAACTTGTGCTGTCATGTTGTGCTTCCTACCTTGCCCTGTTTTGCTTCCTGTGTAGACTTTCTGTGCATCATAAGTAGACTTGTTTTGCATCATACTTGGTAGTGCATATTGTCATGTTCTTGAGTGGTTTGTTTACCGTGTTGCTTGCTTCTTCTCGTTAGTGCTTGTTCCGTTGCATCGTGAGGATTCGTTCGTCTACCCGTGGTTCTTCTTCAAGGCTTCTTCTTCGTCTTCTTCACGGAACCGTTCTTCTTCCTTACGGGATCTCAGGCAAGATGATCATACCCTTGGATACCTTTACTATCATTGCCTTTGCTTAGTTGTCTCGATGCTATCGTTACATGTCGCGCTACCCATCTTATTGTCAGCCCCTCTCCTTGTTGCCATGAAACCTCTAACTTTTGACACCTTCCTAGCAAAACCACTGTTTGGCTATGTTACCCGCTTGCTCAGCCCCTCTTATAGCGTTGTTAGTTGCAGGTGAAGATGAAGATTCGTTCCAGGTGGGAACTTGTTGTTGGTATATCACAATATGTTATATATATAATAACACAACTATATACTGGGCATGGGTGGAAGGCTTGGCCTTTTGCTCGGTGTTTTGTTCCACTCATGCCACCTTAGGCGCCGATAAACCGGCATTATGTTCCTTGATTTTGCGTTCCTTACACGATGGGTGGATGGGGACCCCTTGACAGTTCGACTTTGAATAAAACTCCTCCAGCAAGGCCCAACATTGGTTTTAATTTGCTCATATAACAACTTATTTAATTAATTAATTGCATAGGGGGTCATGTCCCCGGGTTCTTAATTCTACATAACAGGGGGGCCAGTGCTGAGGGTGTTGGTCCCAAACTAGAGCCACTTGCGGTGCCACCCAGTTATCTGGGGTCTTCGGTTACTGTACGTAGCGCTCATCCGGATGTGGCCTGAGACGAGATGCGCGCGGCTACCATCAGGGTGTCGGCACGCCGGGAGGTCTTGCTGGACTAGTTTTACCATTGTCGAAATGTCTTGTGCACCGGGATTGTAATGCCCAGGATGGAGTTATACCTCCTACGTGTCGAGGCACGACTTAAAGGCATCAGTCCATCCTAGAATGATCTCAAGTTTGGTAATCTTTGCACATCTCATGTAAAAGAGGGGATTGTAAACATAAATAGTTGGCTTACACTCGCCACGTCACACAATTACATAACATGTCTCAAACATCATACATTAAGAATATCACAACCCTCTAAGGGCAAAACCCAAATGTCAAGATACCAAACTTAAATAACATCCACAGGCGGATCGAATCCTAGTAGGAGTCTCCACTACTGATCATCCGGATATCGAACATAGTACCGACTACGCTCCTCGTCGTACTCCCAATCCAGCTCGGTGCCATCACCTGGATAGCTCACAACTGGACCTGCATCTGGTGTGGTGAAGTAACTGTGAGCCATAGAGGACTCAGCAATCCCGTTCCCGGGTAACATGACTATTTAAGCCTTGGGTGAGGATAAGGCTGAAGAAAATAATAAGTGTCTGCAGCAGCAACTAGCAACTAGCTTACGTGACTGAGAGCGAGAAGAGAAAGCCTGGAACGAGAAGTGATCACGAAGTGATCCTAGCTACAAGCTCATCAAACATAACCCCTCCGTGTTCAACTCCCGAATCCCTATTCGGAAATTGACGGTCACGGAACACACGCTGGTAGTGTATTAGAAACATTGTGTCAAGTTATCTACAACCGGATATTAACAAGCTCCCATCTGCCACATAACCGCGGGCACGGCTTTCGAAAGTTCAAACCCTGCAGGGGTGTTCCAACTTGACCCATTACAAGCCCACGATCCACGGAGTCGCAACTCCAAAGTGGGAAGACCCGAGTATTCTCGGAATCCCGTGCTCAAGATATACCGAACTAAGGTAAGGCTAATCCAGCAAATCCTCCCGGCGTGTCGACACCCTGATAGTAGCTGCGCGTATCTAAGTCTCAGGACACGACTGGATGGGCGATTCTACAGGTTTATATCAATCCTCGAGTTTCCTCGTGGTGACCCCGCAGACTCCCCGTTTCGGACCAACACTCATGAGGAGCACTGGCCCGGGGTTGTTGATTAAGAACTCGGGTTAATTACTCCCTATGCAAGTTTAGTTTGTTATTAGGCAAATAGTACCAATGTTGGGACTTGCTGGAAAAGACTTAGCACTTAGTGGTTTATCGAGGGGGTCCCATACACCCCAACCGTGTTAGGAACGCATAATCAAGGAACATAACACCGGTTTATACGGTTCCTAACGGCATGAGTGGAACAAATCACCAAGCAAAAGGCTTAGCCTTCCACCCTTGCCAGTATATAGATGATTCCATTTTAAGCATTTATATAGTGTGATAAAACCCAACCAAACTTCAGCATGAAGCAAGCATCTTCGATCTTCACCAGCAACTAGCAATGCTATAAGAAGGGCTGAGCGAAGCGTACTTAGCCAAGCAACGGTTTGCATAGGTAGGTTGGTTAAACATGGCAATGGTTACAAGTAGGAGGCTGACAAGAAGATCATGGGCATCGAGGCAAAACTATAGAGCGGAACTACTAGCAATAGGCAAAGATAGTAATGTTATCGGGGTTCGGTCATCTTGCCTGAAGAGAAGTCGTTCAGATCGTAAGAAGGGTCCTCGTGCTCAACCTCGTTGGAAACCTCGTGCTCGTACTCGTACTCGGTCTCTGCTTCCGGCTCTAAACAAAACAATCACACCAAGCACAAATCAACAAGATGCAATGCGCACTCGAAAATGATGGATGCATGATGGATGCACTAAGGATGCACACGGAGCACGTAAAATAGCACTCAAGCAAAACGCCTCAAAACATGATAAAAATCTGATATTATTAATCTACACAGAAAATCAATAAAGTTTCATATAAAATTCGCTGAAATCGGAGTTACGGGCTAAAAGTTATGCCCGAAACAAGAAATGAGCGAAAGCTGAAAATTACAGCAACATAGCAACTTCGGAGCACAAAATAATTAAGCTACAGCACTCAAACAACATGGCAAAGGACATGAACACAAACCAGACATATACTACAGCAACTAAGTCTAAAGGTGCACCCCGAAAGGAGTCACGGTTCAATAGCAATGAGCTTGGACATATTGAACTTGACAATAAAATTCTGGCAGCAGAATTTTATTGAAACTTTGGAGCAAAAGATAAACATGCTACAGCCACTCAAATAGGCATGTGAGAACATGAATGAAAAGCCAACAATATATACTACAAGGAACCATCAAGATCCACTCCAAAACTATCATGCTTTGTCCTAGAACATCACACGAACATGGCATCGGAACATTACAGATTTCAGACTTAGTGAAAATCCACTAAGTCCTAAAACAGCAATTTCATCATGGCATCTAAACGAGCAAGTTTAAGTCACTTCGAAACTAAACATGGCAAGTGGTAAGCACCTCATCAAAGTACACATGATGATGATTCCGAAACACACAAGCATGCTTCAAGGAGATAAACACAACGATTGCAACGAGCTCAACAAGATGGCATTTCATAACAAGTGAAACAACATCACAGCCACATGGCACTTTGCAACGATGACAAACATGGCAAGAATAAATCTATCATGCAACCTATCACATACAACATGTAGAGCATGGCAAGACGAACACGTGGACATGTCATTTGCATCATTCGGACAAACGAGCTAAAAGATATCACATGGCAAAGATGGCATAAAAACATCACATAGCAGCAGTTTATATTATGATGCACTCTTGCAACAGCAAAACAAGCACCTAGACGATCTCTAACATGCATGACAACAAAAGATAAAATGTAGTGCACGATCCCACAAACGTCTGGACATGCTATATGCGCGAAACGGACAAACACACTAAAAGATACAGCAGTTAGAATATTGCATCAGAAAACAAAAACTCAGGGACTTAGAATAAAAGAGGCAACCTCTCCCTCAGATCTGAAGAAAAAAAGGAATCACGGGCCCGGGCGGATCTGGATCCGGTGCGGCGCGGGATGGAGGCGGCCCGCGGCCCACCTGGCGCCGGCGGCTCGAGGACCTGGAGAAGCGAAGCGGTTGGGCCGCGGCCTGGCGAGGCGGCCCGGCTTGCTGGAGCGGGTGGAGGCGGCGGCCTGCTGGCTCGGTGCGAGCGGGCCTGCTCAGAGCGGAGGGCGACCGGCGCGGAGAGGGGGGGGGGCGGCCCAGCGAGGCGATCGGGCGAAGGCTGTACGGGCCTGCGGGAAAACGGCGATGATGTGGCGACTGGGCCTCGGAGCGGAGGCGATCGATGACTTGGCGCGGTGCGGCGATGGCCCACGGGGGGGTCGACGGTGGGAGGCCTCGGTCGATCGGCCCTCCTGGCCGATCTGATCGAGCGGAGGACGAGCGCGCTCGAGGGCGTTGACCCTGGCGTCCCAGATCGGATCGCGGGGCGGTCGCGGCGACGATCCCCAGCGCGACGGCGGCGCCTCGATGGCTGCGGGATTTCTGCGAGGAGGAAAACGAGGAGGGGACAGGAAAGTGGCAAAAGGATCTGGTTTAGCCCCCAAAATTTGAGGGAAGATAGGGGAAGAGGCTAGGGATGTCCAAATTAGACCTAGGGGTCTAATATATGGCAGATTTTTAGGGTTAGGGGAGATTTAGGGTGTTAGGAGCCCTCCGATCGCGATCCGACGGATCCGATCGCGGGGGTAGTTTAGATGGGCCTAGGAGAGAGTAGTAGACTGCAGAGGGGTGTTTCTGGGACACAAAGTGAAGGCACTTTGGACCCACACGAATAACTGATGGAATAGCAAACGGAGTCCAAACGCGACGAGATTTGAGAGGCGGGTTGCACACAACAAAACAACAACACACGCAACAACCTCGCGGCACACCGGTAACGTTACATGCCCAAACACCAAAGTAGGCCTACGGGACGTCACGGACACGTGAGGGAGCTCCGGAACGCGAAACGGACAACGGGAAGGAACGCGCGGAACCGGATGCAACCGACAACACAAATGCAATGCGATGCACATGTCTACATGATATGAATGAATGCCACACACTCACACAACAAAACGACGAAAACCCGAAAGACAAAGCCCGGAATGGAAATAGATGAAGCCGGAGATATATTATATACCCAAAAGGGAAAGTATTACATCTGGGGCATTACAAATTCTCCTCTACTACAAAAAGATCTCGTCCCGAGATCTAGGACTGGAAAAAGGAAGGGTACTCGGAACGAAGATGATCTTCTCGTTCCCACGTAGCTTCTCGGTCAGTGTGGTGTGACCACTTGACTTTCAAGAATTTGATGGACTTGTTGCGGGTCTTGCGTTCGGTTTCTTCGAGAATAGCAACTGGATGCTCTCGGTAGGACAGGTCTTGTTGAAGATCAATCTCTTCAAACGAAATCATGCGCTCAGGTGCCTTGAAGCATTTGCGAAGTTGAGACACATGGAAGACATCATGAACATTGGCGAAGTTGGAAGGGAGCTCAAGTTGATAGGCTAGATCGCCTCTTTTGCCAAGAATCTTGAAAGGCCCGACGTATCTAGGAGCAAGCTTTCCTTTGATACCGAATCTTTGGGTGCCTTTCATCGGAGACACACGGAGATAGACATGATCATCAATGTTGAATGCCAAATCTCGATGCTTGCCGTCATAGTAGCTCTTCTGACGCGACTGAGCGGCCTTGAGATTCTCACGTATGACTTTGCACATTTCTTTGGCTTCTGAGATCAAGTCATTGCCAAGAAGTTGACGTTCGCCTGTTTCAGACCAGTTGAGAGGGGTACGGCACTTTCTGCCATAGAGGATTTCAAACGGAGCTTTGCATGCACTTGCTTGAAAGCTGTTGTTGTAAGAGAACTCGGCAAATGGAAGGCAGTCTTCCCATTTCATGCCGAAAGATATGACACAAGCTCTGAGCATGTCTTCTAGAATCTGATTCACGCGCTCGACTTGACCACTAGTCTGAGGGTGAAAAGCAGTGCTGAACCTGATCTTAGTGCCCATGGCGGACTAAAAGGAGTCCCAGAACCTTGAAGTGAACAAACTTCCACGGTCTGAGGATATAACTTGAGGAATGCCATGTAGGGACACAATTCTGGAAGTGTACAGCTCTGCCAATTGAGCTGCATTGATTGATTCTTTGACTGGAAGAAAGTTAGCGACTTTGGTAAGCTTGTCAATCACCACGAAGATTGCATCATTTCCTCGCTTGGATTTAGGAAAACCAGTGACGAAGTCCATTTCAATGTGGTCAAACTTCCACTCGGGAATAGGAAGAGGTTGGAGAAGACCGGCTGGACGTTGATGTTCTGCTTTCACTCTTCTGCACACATCACATTCGTTCACGAATTGGGCAATTTCCCTTTTCATGCGTGTCCACCAGTAAGACTGCTTGAGGTCTTGATACATCTTGGAACTGCCAGGATGAATGGAAAGGAGAGAATCATGAGCTTCTTCCATTATGAGCTTCCTGAGATCACCTTTGGGAACAACGAGTCTGTCCTCGAAGAACAAGGTATCTCTCTCATCAACACGGAAGCACTTGTATTTCGGAATGCCCTTAGCGATAGCATGTTTCACCTTCTTCACCATGGTATCACTGAGCTGGGCCTCACAGACTTGATCTTCCAAGGTAGGAGCAATTTGAAGATTTGCAAGAAAACCCTGCGGAACAACTTGGAGGTTGAGTTTCCTGAATGCTTCACAAAGCTCAGGCTGGTACGTCTTGATAAGAAGGCTGTTGCAATATGCCTTTCTGCTCAAAGCATCTGCAATCACATTCGCCTTGCCAGGAGTGTATTCAATGCTGGGATTGTACTCTTGGATCATTTCAACCCAACGAGTCTGGCGGAGGTTCAGATGCGGCTGTGTGAAGATGTACTTCAAGCTCTTGTGATCAGTGAAGATGTCGACCGTTCTTCCCAACAACAGATGTCTCCACGTAATCAGAGCATGTACCATAGCTGCTAGCTTGAGATCATGTGTGGGATAGTTCTTCTCACTTGGCTTTAGCTGACGAGAAGTGTATGCCAAAATTCTCTTATCTTTCATAAGCACACCACCAAGACCTTGAAGAGAAGCATCACAGAATACTTCATAGGGCTTGGATTCATCTGGAGGAGTCAGAACTGGAGCAGAGACAAGCTTTTCTTTGAGGGTTTTGAATGCCACTTCACACTCTGGAGACCAAAAGTGTTTGACATTCTTCTGAAGCAAGTTGGAAAGAGGCTTGGCAATCTTGGAGAAGTTCTCAACGAACCTTCTGCAATAGCTGGCAAGACCCAGAAAACTGCGGAGCTGCTTGACGTTCTGAGGAGCTTCCCAGTTGACAATTGCTTCAACTTTCTCGGGATTAACCGCAATACCATCAGCTGAGATGATGTGGCCCAGGTACAGAACCTTATCGAGCCAAAACTCGCACTTGGAGAACATGGCATAGAATTTATGCTCTCGGAGTCGATCAAGAACCAGACGTAAGTGCTTTTCGTGATCTTCTTCATTCTTGGAAAACACCAGAATATCATCCAGATACACAAGCACAAAATCGCCAGTATAGGGGTTGAAGATGTAATGCATCATCCTCGAAAAGGTAGGAGGAGCATTGGCGAGACCGAAGGACATGACGGTATACTCTTATGAACCGTAGCTCGTTTTGAAGGCCGTCTTGGGAATGTCTTCCTCGCGAATGCGAATTTGATGATAGCCCATTCGGAGGTCAAGCTTAGAGAACACTTTACCTCCTTTGAGCTGCTCAAAGAGTTCGTTGATGTTGGGGAGCGGATACTTGTTCTTAATCGTCTTCTTGTTCAATGGCCGGTAATCAACACAGAGACGCTCCGTGCCGTCTTTCTTCTTGACAAATAAGACACCACAGCCCCACGGAGACGTACTAGGCCTGATGAGACCCATACTCTCCTGCTTATCATGCTGCTTCTTCAATTCCTTCAATTCATCCGGAGAGAGCTTGTACGGACGCCGGCATGCTGGCTCAGTACCCGGCTCGAGTTCAATGACAAATTCCACCTGACGGTGTGGAGGCATGCCTGGAAGTTCTTCAGGAAAGACGTCTTGATATTCGTTCACCACCGGAATTTGAGATATGGCATTAATTTCTCCCTTATCATTGAGAGAGAAAAGCATGATAGTGTTATCCCTGGAGGCAAAGATAATCACATCTTCATCAGGATGAGTCATCTTGACTTCCTTCTGTGCACAATCAATGTGAGCATCATGCTGAGAAAGACAATCCATCCCGAGGATGAGGTCGATGTCAGAATTACCAAGAACCACCGGTTTAGCCAGAAAGCGATAATCTCCCATGCGAATAGAAACATCCGGAGCATAGACACTAGAAGTCATAATCCTGCCCGGAGAAACAACTTGCAACTTCTGAGGCAAATTTGAAGTGACAATATTGAGCTTGGATGCAAATGGTTGAGACATGAAAGAGCATGAAGCACCCGAATCAAATAACACTTTAGCTGGAAAAGAGTTAACTGGAAGGTTACCCAAAATGACATCAGAAGAATTCTCCGCTTGTGCTGCATTCATCAGATTGACCCTTGCTGCCTTTGGATCATGCTTGACCATAGCGGTACCGACAGGAGGAGGAGGCGGAAGGCGCCTTGGGTTGTTGCACTTGTTGGAATAATGACCCTTCTGGCCACACTTGTAGCAAGTAACCTCAGAAAGCGGACAGGTAAGAGGATCACTTAGTCTTGGAGCTTGGAACTGTTGCTTGGACTGCTTGTTGGAGTTGGGTGGGTGGGAGAAACCACGTCCACTAGAGTTCTTGTTGTTGGAGTTGTTGGGGTTGTTGTAGGGAGCTCGAATCACTGGAGGAGGAGGAAGCCAAAATTTCTGATGCTTCGAGACCAACTAAGATGATGAGGAAGAGTGAACGGCATCTCGAATTCTCTTCTTAGAAGCCTCCATCTTAAGCTGAGCTGCCTCTTGTTTCAAAGCCATGTTATAGAACTTGTCGAATTCATCGGGCTCGAACAAGGTGAGAGCAAGCTGAAGTTCATCTTTGAGACCTCCACGGAACTGGTAGATTTTGCTCTTGGCATCAGGAATGTCTTGCTTAGCATAACGAGCGAGGTTTTGGAACTTGACATTATACTGATAGACTGTCATGGAGCCCTGCTTCAGGTTGCGGAATTGCTCACGCATACCCTCGATGACACTTGTAGGAATGTGGTGCGAGCGAAAATCCTTGCAAAAATTCTCCCAAGAGATCACTTGACCTGGCCTGGAGTCTTTGTACTGCTGCCACCAATCAGCTGCTTGATCTTTCAGTTGGAAGGCTGCAAACTTCACATAATCATCTTCCTTCACGTTACTGCACTCAAAATGCTTCTTTATGTCGGTTAACCAATCTTCAGCATCAAGAGGGTCGACACAGTAACTGAAAGCTTTAGGATTGTTGGCCAAGAACTGGTTGAGAGTAGCATGGTGCTGCTGGTTGAAGAAGTTTCCTTGGTTCCCTGGAACACCCTGGTTAGCTTGATTAGCTTGCATCTGTTGCATCATCTGCATCAACAACTGGGTGTTCTGAGCTGTAGTCTGCATAATCGCTCTCCAAGCCTCAGGCGGAGGAGGAGGGGAAGGAGGACGATCTGGGACCTCTTCCACCTCTGGGTTATCGTTGGGAACCTTTTTCGGAGCCATCCTGAAAGAGATGACCACGAATCAGCAATTGATTGACAAAAGGTATAAGCTGAATCAATTGAATGAATTGCAACAAGTCTTCACAATAATCATTCGAACAATAAGAACGAATGAAATCATTCGAACAAGAGGAACGAATGAAATTCTCAGAAAATGATAACATCAATCTTCACGAGAAGCCACATAGGGGACAAAAGGATAAAATAAGAAAACAACAAGGTACAGATGGGAACAAACACAAGATAGGAGCTTCGTTCTAACATCTTTGTGCTGAAAGTATATGAACGCATTACGAAAAGGTTTTGCAACCCCCGGATCAACATAGCCAAGGACCCTTTAAGATGCAACTCCTGATAGTAACATCGGTCATAAACCACTTCACTCAATGTAGAACCCCGAACTCGCTAACCTGCATTCGTTGGAAGAATGCCTACGATCTACTGGATAAAACCCACCTATAAATTTCCGAAAGATTCCAGTTATGCAATCAGGTGTTGGGGATACACGGGAAGCACCGCGCAATCAACTCTAAACCTACATCCAGGTGTATCCATCCTTCAACACATAACCAGTCTTTCTCAGAAACTGTGTACCTCGGACCTTCGAAAAGCATCCACTATAACAAACTATGGCAATACTCCCGAACTACCTCCCCAGTACTGGGCGATGTCGGGGTTATCTTGCCACTGGCCGTATAGGAGAGATTTTCGATGTCGGCCGTCCTAAGTATTTAGTACTGCCGCGATATGCTTGTGACGACAATACCCCGAAGCTCAACTCCCCGGGACACTGCCACAACCCCTAATGTCAGGAGGCATCGAGAACAATATCCTCGTCACAAGAACATCGAAACAATCCCAGAATACTCGCGAGATTCCTAAAAAAAATTTGGTGCAAATTTTGAAGATAGGAGAGGCAAGAGTAGTCGTCAGGAGTCCTCACCAGAGAGAAAGGGGATGAGAAGCAAAGAAATCCTACTCTCCGATATAATATAGGACTCAAAATATTTTTAGTGTGTGCCTAGACTCGACCGTCAACGATTCGATCAAACAGTGGGGGCTCCTAGGTCGGAGAAGGCTCTGATACCAACTTGTAATGCCCAGGATGGAGTTATACCTCCTACGTGTTGAGGCACGACTTAAAGGAATAAGTCCATCCTAGAATGATCTCAAGTTTGGTAATCTTTGCACATCTCATGTAAAAGAGGGGATTGTAAACATAAATAGTTGGCTTACACTCGCCACGTCACACAATTACATAACATGTCTCAAACATCATACATTAAGAATATCACAACCCTCTAAGGGCAAAACCCAAATGTCAAGATACCAAACTTAAATAACATCCACAGGCGGATCGAATCCTAGTAGGAGTCTCCACTACTGATCTTCCGGATATCGAACATAGTACCGACTACGCTCCTCGTCGTACTCCCAATCCAGCTCGGTGCCATCACCTGGATAGCTCACAACTGGACCTGCATCTGGTGTGGTGAAGTAACTGTGAGCCACAGAGGACTCAGCAATCCCATTCCCGGGTAACAAGACTATTTAAGCCTTGGGTGAGGATAAGGCTGAAGAAAAGAATAAGTGTCTGCAGCAGCAACTAGCAGCTAGCTTACGTGAGTGAGAGCGAGAAGAGAAAGCCTCGAACGAGAAGTGATCACGAAGTGATCCTAGCTACAAGCTCATCAAACATAACCCCTCCGTGTTCAACTCCCGAATCCCTATTCGGAAATTGACGGTCACGGAACACACGCTGGTAGTGTATTAGAAACATTGTGTCAAGTTATCTACAACCGGATATTAACAAGCTCCCATCTGCCACATAACCGCGGGCACGGCTTTCGAAAGTTCAAACCCTGCAGGGGTGTTCCAACTCGACCCATTACAAGCCCACGATCTGCGGAGTCGCAACTCCAAAGTGGGAAGACCCGAGTATTCTCGGAATCCCGTGCTCAAGATATACCGAACTAAGGTATGGCTAATCCAGCAAATCCTCCTGGCGTGTCGACACCCTGATAGTAGTCGCGCGTATCTAAGTCTCAGGACACGACCGGATGGGCGATTCTACAGGTTTATATCAATCCTCGAGTTTCCTCGTGGTGACCCCGCAGACTCCCCGTTTCGGACCAACACTCATGAGGAGCACTGGCCCGGGGTGGTTGATTAAGAACTCGGGTTAATTACTCCCTATGCAAGTTTAGTTTGTTATTAGGCAAATAGTACCAATGTTGGGACTTGCTGGAAAAGACTTAGCACTTAGCGGTTTATCGAGGGGGTCCCATACACCCCAACCGTGTTAGGAACGCATAATCAAGGAACATAACACCGGTTTATACGGTTCCTAACGGCATGAGTGGAACAAATCACCAAGCAAAAGGCTTAGCCTTCCACCCTTGCCAGTATATAGATGATTCCATTTTAAGCATTTATATAGTGTGATAAAACCCAACCAAACTTCAGCATGAAGCAAGCATCTTCGATCTTCACCTGCAACTAGCAATGCTATAAGAAGGGCTGAGTGAAGCGTACTTAGCCAAGCAACGGTTTGCATAGGTAGGTTGGTTAAACATGGCAATGGTTACAAGTAGGAGGCTGATAAGAAGATCATGGGCATCGAGGCAAAACTATAGAGCGGAACTACTAGCAATAGGCAAAGATAGCAATGTTATCGGGGTTCGGTCATCTTGCCTGAAGAGAAGTCGTTCGGATCGTAAGGAGGGTCCTCGTGCTCAACCTCGTTGGAAACCTCGTGCTCGTACTCGTACTCGGTCTCTGCTTCCGGCTCTAAACAAAACAATCACATGAAGCACAAATCAACAAGATGCAATGCGCACTCGAAAATGATGGATGCATGATGGATGCACTAAGGATGCACACGGAGCACGTAAAATAGCACTCAAGCAAAACACCTCAAAGAATGATAACAATCTGATATTATTAATCTACACAGAAAATTAATCAAGTTTCATATAATATTCGCTGAAATCGGACTTACAGGCTAAAAGTTATGCCCGAAACAAGAAATGAGCGAAATCTGAAAATTACAGCAACATAGCAACTTCGGAGCACAAAATAATTAAGCTACAGCACTCAAACAACATGGCAAAGGACATGAACACAAACCAGACATATACTACAGCAAGTAAGTCTAAAGGTGCACCCCGAAAGGAGTCACGGTTCAATAGCAATGAGCTTGGACATATTGAACTTGACAATAAAATTCTGGCAGCAGAATTTTATTGAAACTTTGGAGCAAAAGATAAACATGCTACAGCCACTCAAATAGGCATGTGAGAACATGAATGAAAAGCCAACAATATATACTACAAGGAACCATCAAGATCCACTCCAAAACTATCATGCTTTGTCCTAGAACATCACACGAACATGGCATCGGAACATTACAGATTTCAGACTTAGTGAAAATCCACTAAGTCCTAAAACAGCAATTTCATCATGGCATCTAAACGAGCAAGTTTAAGTCACTTCGAAACTAAACATGGCAAGTGGTAAGCACCTCATCAAAGTACACATGATGATGATTCCGAAACACACAAGCATGCTTCAAGGAGATAAACACAACGATTGCAACGAGCTCAACAAGATGGCATTTCATAACAAGTGAAACAACATCACAGCCACATGGCACTTTGCAACGATGACAAACATGGCAAGAATAAATCTATCATGCAACCTATCACATACAACATGTAGAGCATGGCAAGACGAACACGTGGACATGTCATTTGCATCATTCGGACAAACGAGCTAAAAGATATCACATGGCAAAGATGGCATAAAAACATCACATAGCAGCAGTTTATATCACGATGCACTCTTGCAACAGCAAAACAAGCACCTAGACGATCTCTAACATGCATGACAACAAAAGATAAAATGTAGTGCACGATCCCACAAACGTCTGGACATGCTATATGCGCGAAACGGACAAACACACTAAAAGATACAGCAGTTAGAATATTGCATCAGAAAACAAAAACTCAGGGACTTAGAATAAAAGAGGCAACCTCTCCCTCAGATCTGAAGAAAAAAAGGAATCACGGGCCCGGGCGGATCTGGATCCGGTGCGGCGCGGGATGGAGGCGGCCCGCGGCCCACCTGGCGCCGGCGGCTCGAGGACCTGGAGAAGCGAAGCGGTTGGGCCGCGGCCTGGCGAGGCGGCCCGGCTTGCTGGAGCGGGTGGAGGCGGCGGCCTGCTGGCTCGGTGCGAGCGGGCCTGCTCAGAGCGGAGGGCGACCGGCGCGGAGAGGGGGGGGCGGCCCAGCGAGGCGATCGGGCGAAGGCTGTACGGGCCTGCGGGAAAACGGCGATGATGTGGCGACTGGGCCTCGGAGCGGAGGCGATCGATGACTTGGCGCGGTGCGGCGATGGCCCACGGGGGGGTCGACGGTGGGAGGCCTCGGTCGATCGGCCCTCCTGGCCGATCTGATCGAGCGGAGGACGAGCGCGCTCGAGGGCGTTGACCCTGGCGTCCCAGATCGGATCGCGGGGCGGTCGCGGCGACGATCCCCAGCGCGACGGCGGCGCCTCGATGGCTGCGGGATTTCTGCGAGGAGGAAAACGAGGAGGGGACAGGAAAGTGGCAAAAGGATCTGGTTTAGCCCCAAAATTTGAGGGAAGATAGGGGAAGAGGCTAGGGATGTCCAAATTAGACCTAGGGGTCTAATATATGGCAGATTTTTAGGGTTAGGGGAGATTTAGGTTGTTAGGAGCCCTCCGATCGCGATCCGACGGATCCGATCGCGGGGGTAGTTTAGATGGGCCTAGGAGAGAGTAGTAGACTGCAGAGGGGTGTTTCTGGGACACAAAGTGAAGGCACTTTGGACCTACACGAATAACTGATGGAATAGCAAACGGAGTCCAAACGCGACGAGATTTGAGAGGCGGGTTGCACACAACAAAACAACAACACACGCAACAACCTCGCGGCACACCGGTAACGTTACACGCCCAAACACCAAAGTAGGCCTACGGGACGTCACGGACACGTGAGGGAGCTCCGGAACGCGAAACGGACAACGGGAAGGAACGCGCGGAACCGGATGCAACCGACAACACAAATGCAATGCGATGCACATGTCTACATGATATGAATGAATGCCACACACTCACACAACAAAACGACGAAAACCCGAAAGACAAAGAACCCGGAGTGGAAATAGATGAAGCCGGAGATATATTATATACCCAAAAGGGAAAGTATTACATCCGGGGCATTACAGGGATGCCGAGCCTGATCGGATTTCCCTAAGATAAGGGGTGATGATATTATATTTATCACTTCAGCTAATCGTGAGAGCTTGTGATGGGCTAAGTTGGGACACCCCTGCAGGGTTATGATTTTTCGAAAGCCGTGCCCGCGGTTATGTGGCAGATTGGAATATGTTAATGTCCGGTTGTAGAAAACTTGACAGAGGATCCGAAGTAAAACACACAACTGTGTGAGTAACCGTGACTGTCTCTTTTCACTTTGAGAAGAGAATACGGTGGGGTTATGTTTGACTCGTACGTAGTTTAGGATCTTTAGCGATCACTACTAGATGCGACCGTTTGCGTAGATGCTCATCTTATTCTGGTACTTGTAAGTTAGCCACCATATATATTGCTTAGCCGCTGCTACAACCTCACCACTTTACCTCTTCCTACCTATTAAGCTTTGATAGTCTTGTTACCCATGGTTATGGGATTGCTGAGTCCTCGTGGCTCACAGATACTACAACAACAGTTGCAGGTGCAGGTTTCTGATGTCTTGACGTGAGAGCGTTGTTCGTTGTTTGGAGTTCTTCTTCTTCAGTCTTGGGTTAGGTTCCGGGTCGGCAGCATGGGACGGCAGATGGATGTCTTTGTGCTTTTCATGTTTGTATCCGTAGTCGGATACTTTGTATTGATATGTTTGTATTCATGTGACTTGTATGTATTGTTGTATCCCCCATGTATGTATGTAATGGTACGATGTAATGATATCCATCTTGCTAAGCGCGCGAAATGCGGTTGTGCCCCAATCACGTAAGTGTCACGTGATTGGGATATAATCGCATCTTGGGCCTGACAAGTTGGTATCAGAGCCTCGACCGACCATAGGAGCCCCCTTGATTGATCGTAGCTTGGCTGTTGTTGAGTCTAGCAGAAAACTTTTTCGGAGTCTAGTTATATCGGAGAGTAGGAATTCTTTTTACTTCTCTGCCCCTTCGTCGCTCTGGTGAGGAATCTTGACGTAGGTGTTTTGAATTACTCCTCTTCCCCTTCAATTTTTTTAGGTTCACGCGGTTAGTTTTTCACTCGTTGCGTTGTTAGTTCTTTCATCTGGTGCATCTCTCGTCAAGTGGATTCAACCCTCTTCTTCTTTGCAAGTTCAATCCTCAGTTGTTTTCAACTGGTGTGATTTCACCTTCCGAAGTTGTCTTTCTTTTTCCCACCCACCCACCCTTTTTCTTCTCAGAGCCGGAGTCCGTAATCGAGTATCCATACTACTCGTGTGAATCCTTTGCATTCTTTCCTCAGTTATTTCAACTGGTGAATTCTCCGCTCGTTCGTCATTCTTCATCTCTTTTCTTTCCGGTGGTTCCAATTATATTAGTATTCGGTGTTCATCATATTCTTTTCCTCGGCTCAATTGATTCACTTTGCTCGTTTACCTCTCGCCATCTAATTATTCCAGAGTTCGAAGTCATTCTCAGAAGAGTTGTCTGTGTTCCAATTAATTCGAGGTTGTCACCTCATTCAAGTTTTTCAATTGTTCCGGTGCATCATCTCCGTTGCATCCTTTCCAACGGAGTTTTCTATTCGGTGGGCTCATAACCCACAGGTCTTTCCCTGGATCTTACCTGACTCTTTTATTTCCCGGAGTGTTCCAAATTCTTTTCAAGTGTGACGTAAGTATGAATTTCATCAGTCATATGCCTTCCGAAGATCGCTTTTAATTCTTTCCATCGTTGGTCCAACCTTTCTTCATCCGGAGTAGTTCTTGAATTCTTTTCTTGTCTTCCTCCGAAGGCCATCATTTCAGAAGATTTCTTCGTCCTTAGTTTTGAACTTCGTCCTCCAAATATTCTTCATTGATGCCTCTTCGTTCGTCTCATATTCTTTCCGGTGCTTCGTTCAAGCATTCTTTAATCAGTTCACAATCTCTTCAGTCTCGTCATTCTAATTGTCCGCAAGTGCTTTATTCTTCCCGTAGATTCATTTCATCGTATTCACTCAATTCAATTCCTAGAGGTGTCTTGTCCTCTTGCATCGTTCAATTTAATTCCTTACGGTGGTCATTCTTGTTCTTAACTCGATTGTAATTCTTCTCAGTGGTTTGTTCTTTTCATCATTCGATTAATTCTACCCGGTGGCTCATTCGTTTTCTTCACGTGGTTTCAATTCTTACGGTGATCCGCTCAAGAATTCTTTTCTGGTGCTATCATATCAATCAATTCTTTCACCCTTATTCCAATCCGACCGGTGTTTCATGAAGATTTTCGCAAGTTCGCGATATATCCCTCTTTAATCTTTTCAACGGGAATAAGTAGTATGCTAGCCCATTGCTTCTCATCAATTTAATTGGTGGAGGATAAGCATGACATAATTCTTATTCCTCTCGGTCAAGTTGATTTAATTCCTTCCTTCGGAGTTTATTCTTGATGAATAAATAATAGTTCCAAGTCCTTTCATCTTTTCTTCCCGGAGTACAAGTTTTTCTCGGTTATCTCATCGGACCCTCGTCTAATCATCGCAAGGCTCTAAACTTATTCTTTTCGTCCGTCATTTCTATATTCTTCATCCTTTTGTTACCGGAGTTCTTCGTGGAGGTTCATCGCAATTCAATATATTCTTCAAATGTTCAATAATTATTCTGGAGCAGCTCAAGCATTCTTATTCTTTTGCCTCTCGAGTGCAAATAATTCTCCGTATTCGTTTGAAGTGGAGTTTTGCATTTCTTCATTCTCATCGATTCAACCTTTTGGTTGCGGCGCTAATTCACCTCAAGCTTTGAGATGTTTTTCATAAGTCCACAACAAGCTCATTCTTTTGTTGTTGATTTTCTCAACAACTCTATTCAAACCTTTCTCTTCAAGATTCTCTTCCAAATTCACTCGTCGTGAAAGTTGTCATCTTTTTCTCCATTCTTTTATTCCATCATTTCAATTATTCCGGAGGCATTATCTTGTTCATTTCGTCATGTTTTTATTCCATCTCCTCAAGTTCTATCCTATTCCATTCATCTTCAACCGGTGTGCCATTTCTTTCAGTTTTAGCCTAAGTGCTACACGAATTCCTTCGTGGAGAATTCTTTTCTATCTCTTTTAACCGGAGTGTTTTTCGAATTCATTCTTGTTCCGCCAACTCGTGATTCATATCCTTCAACCTTTTGGGTTCTCGTCGTTTTTCCTTCTTCCTCTTGCCTAACGAAGTCCTTGCAACTTCGTTCTTCTTCGTTGCATTCTTCTTCTTTTGAGTTGATCATCCTCTCAAGGTTCTTTGCTTTCACTCTTTTGTCCTCGAAGAACTTTGTTCTCCCTTTTTCCTCCCGTCTCGTTCCTAAGATCTCGGGACGAGATCTCTTATTAGTAGGGGAGTGTTGTGACACCCCGAGACCGGTGCGCCAGGTGTCAGTCAGTTATTCGTTGCCTTTGCCATGTCATCTGCTTGTGTGTTGCATCTTCCCATGTCATCATGTGTGTTGCATCAGCATGTTTTCAAAACTTGCATCCGTCCGAGTCTCCTCGTCCTTTCCGTTGTCCGTTCTGAGCCCAGACACACTTGCACGCGCCCGCGGTGCCTCCGAATATTTATTTTATAAGTGGCCGAAAAATGTTCTCGGAATGGGTTGAAACTTGGCGTGTGGTCTTATTATAGTGTAGACAGGCCGCCTGCCAAATTTCATCGCATTCGGAGCTCGTTTGATAGCCCAACGGTTAATTATAGCGGCACTAGTAGCCGGTTATTTCGTCGGACGTTTTCGGTCTCCGAAAACCCCCGCGGGCCTCTCTCCCTGTCATCTCATCTCAGCCCAAGTACTCTTCACAGCCCACCTAGGCCTTTCTAACTCCCCCTTCGCTCCGTTGCCGTTGGATCACGATCCGATGGCTCCGGAACGCTCCAAAACGCCCAAACCCTAGGTTCTTTCCTATATAAACATCCTCCCACCTCCAATTTTGCGTCCAAAACACTAGTGTTTTCACCGTTGCCGCGCCGTGCTTCCACCGTCTCCGCGCCGTGCTTCCACTCTCGCCGTGCCGTGCTTCCACCCCGCCGCCATGCCGTGCTTCCACCGCAGCCGCGCCGCGCTTCCACCGCAGCCGCGCTGCTGCTCCTCCTCCTCGCCGCACTTGGCGCTGCCGCGCCTTGGCTCGCCGCCGGTCGACCGTCTGGGCCCCGCCGTCGCCGGATCTGGCCGGGGACGGGCTCCCCCTTGCCGGATCCGCCGGATCCTCCTTGCTCCAGGCGCCGCCGCCGGCTCTGTCCTCGTCGAGGCAGACGAGCGACAGCCGCACCAACCGCTCGAAGGCCCCGGCTGCCTGCTCGATCGCCTAGACCACGGGGGCCCTGGCCTGCTCGCTCCAACGCCTGGCCTAGCGCCTCACCTCCCTCCCGGTCGGGCCACGCGTGGGCCGAGTTCCCACCAGCTGCAGGCCCAGTCCGCGCCAGCGTCGGCCCGTCTCCGTGCCTGGCCTGCCTCACCGGGCCCAGCCGCCTCCTGGCTCTGCCTCTCCACTTCCTCGGGCCGGCCCAGTGCCCCGGCCTGGCTCCCTCCTCGCCGGCCCGATCCAGCCGCGGCCCGGCTGGCTTTTCCCTGTCGGCCTGCTTCACTTCTCCGCGTCTGGGCCGAAGCCCGTGGTGAGAGCCCAGTTCCTTCGCCCAGTGCGCTGCAGAGTATATCGTGCCTGTTTGTTTTTTTCCTGAGTCTAGTATTTCTGCTAAGTTTTTCTGTCTGCAGTAATGTTGCATCTTTGCATGATGATAACTTTTTGTGTGCTTATCCGTTTTGAGTGAATGATATGTCAAAATGATCATGGTGATATGCTCTACACTTTGTTCCATTGTGCCATGCATGTTTGAGTGCATCTAGATGCTTAAATATCTGTTGCAAGAGTGCTACTTGTTATAAACTGCTGCTACTTGTTATTTTGTTGCTATGTTTGAGATATGATAACTTGGTGCATGTTTATCCAAATGATGCAAATGATATGTCCAAATGTTCATCATGAGATGCTCTACATGTTGGTTGCTATAGCATGCTTGTTTGAGTTCATATTGCCATGTTTATCTATGTTGCAAAAGTGCATGTGGTTGTTATGTTCTGTAATTTGTTATGAGATGCCTAGTTGAGGAGTTTGTTGCTATTGTTGTGTTTGTCCCCTTGTCACATGCCTAGTTGTTTTAGAATCTCCATGTTGTGTTCTTTGATGTGGTGCATTTAAGTTTCCATGATATGCCTTGTGTTGAATTAAACATGCTCACAAACATGCCATGTTGCTGTTACTGTTTTAACACTTCGTGAAATTTCACAAAGTCTGGAATCGGTAATATCCTGATGCTATGTTAGCTTGATGTCCTAGGTGAATCCATGTTAGTTTTGGGGTGACTATTGATGATTCCTTGTTGTATATGTTGTTGGCTATCCATTCATGCCTTCACTTGCTCTTTTGAGTTTCTGTAGCTTATTTATTTCTTGCTCCCAAGTTGCTATAAAATATTGCTGTCAGGTTTTTGTTGTCATGTTCAAAATGTTATAGCTTATTGCTATTGATCCATGCCTTCTATGGAGATGCTCCATTGGAATTATTTGCTGTAGGATATGTCTACTTCATGTTCATGCTTCTTGTTGCCATGTTTGAGTGCTGTAGCTTATATTTATCATGCTCCAAAGTTGCTATGTGGCTGTTATTTTCAGCTTTTTGTTATATCTTGTTTCATGAGTATCTTTTAGCCCGTTGCTCTGTTTGGGGTGTTCTTTATATGAAACTTGAGTGATTTTGCATGTAGATTCATATTATCCTCTTGTTAACATGTTTTGAAGATTCTTGCTTGATGCATATTGTCATGTTCCTTGTGTTGTATCTCTGTGTTTCCTATGTTGTCTTTTTGTGCATCCTTAGTGCATCTGTAGTGCTTCCTTAGTGCATCAGCCATGCTTCCTGTTTAGTTTTGTCATGCATCGTACCTTGCCATGTATTGCATCATATAAAATTGAGTTGTTTTCTATGCTTCCTACCTTGCCATGTTATGCTTCCTGTGTAGACTTGTTATGCTTCCTGTATAGACTTGTTGTGCTTCCTATATAGACTTGTTTGCATGGTACTTGCTTAAGCACATTGCCATGTTTTCTGTGATGTTTTCTGTGCTTCCTACCGTGCCATGTTATGCTTCCTGTATAGACTTTCTGTGCTTCCTGTTTAGTCTTGTCATGCATCATACCTTGCCATGTAAGCAACATATAAAAACTTGTGCTGTCATGTTGTGCTTCCTACCTTGCCCTGTTTTGCTTCCTGTGTAGACTTTCTGTGCATCATAAGTAGACTTGTTTTGCATCATACTTGGTAGTGCATATTGTCATGTTCTTGAGTGGTTTGTTTACCGTTTTGCTTGCTTCTTCTCGTTAGTGCTTGTTCCGTTGCGTCATGAGGATTCGTTCGTCTACCCGTGGTTCTTCTTCAAGGCTTCTTCTTCGTCTTCTTCACGGAACCGTTCTTCTTCCCTGCGGGATCTCAGGCAAGATGATCATACCCTTGGATACCTTTACTATCATTGCCTTTGCTTAGTTGTCTCGATGCTATCGTTACATGTCGCGCTACCCATCTTATTGTCAGCCCCTCTCCTTGTTGCCATGAAACCTCTAACCTTTGACACCTTCCTAGCAAAACCATTGTTTGGCTATGTTACCCGCTTGCTCAGCCCCTCTTATAGCGTTGTTAGTTGCAGGTGAAGATGAAGATTCATTCCAGGAGGGAACTTGTTGTTGGTATATCACAATATGTTATATATGTATAATAACACACCAATATACTGGGCATGGGTGGAAGGCTTGGCCTTTTGCTCGGTGTTTTGTTCCACTCATGCCACCTTAGGCGCCGATAAACCGGCATTATGTTCCTTGATTTTGCGTCCTTACACGATGGGTGGATGGGGACCCCTTGACAGTTCGACTTTGAATAAAACTCCTCCAGCAAGGCCCAACATTGGTTTTAATTTGCTCATATAACAACTTATTTAATTAAGTAATTGCATAGGGGGTCATGTCCCCGGGTTCTTAATTCTACATAACAGGGGGGGCCAGTGTTGAGGGTGTTGGTCCCAAACTAGAGCCACTTGCGGTGCCACCCAGTTATCTGGGGTCTTCGGTTACTGTACGTAGCGCTCATCTGGACGTGGCCTGAGACGAGATGCGCGCGGCTACCATCAGGGTGTCGGCACGCCGGGAGGTCTTGCTGGACTAGTTTTACCATTATCGAAATGTCTTGTGCACTGGGATGCCGAGCCTGATCGGATTTCCCTAAGATAAGGGGTGATGATATTATATTTATCACGTCAGCTAATCGTGAGAGCTTGTGATGGGCTAAGTTGGGACACCCCTGCAGGGTTATGATCTTTCGAAAGCCGTGCCCGCGGTTATGTGGCAGATTGGAATTTGTTAATGTCCGGTTGTAGAAAACTTGACAGAGCATCCGAAGTAAAACACACAACTGTGTGAGTAACCGTGACTGTCTCTTTTCACTTTGAGAAGAGAACACGGTGGGGTTATGTTTGACTCGTACGTAGTTTAGGATCTTTAGCGATCACTACTAGATCCGACCGTTTGCGTAGATGCTCATCTTATTCTTGTACTCGTAAGTTAGCCACCATATATATTGCTTAGACGCTGCTGCAACCTCACCACTTTACCTCTTCCTACCTATTAAGCTTTGATAGTCTTGTTACCCATGGTTATGGGATTGATGAGTCCTCGTGGCTCACAGATACTACAACAACAGTTGCAGGTGCAGGTTTCTGATGTCTTGACGTGAGAGCGTTGTTCGTTGTTTGGAGTTCTTCTTCTTCAGTCTTGGGTTAGGTTCCGGGTCGGCAGCCTGGGACAGCAGATGGATGTCTTTGTGCTTTTCATGTTTGTATCCGTAGTCGGATACTTTGTATTGATATTGTTGTATTCATGTGACTTGTATGTATTGTTGTATCCCCCATGTATGTATGTAATGGTACGATGTAATGATATCCATCTTGCTAAGCGCCCGAAATGCGGTTGTGCCCCAATCACGTAACTGTCACGTGATTGGGATAGAATCGCATCTTGGGCCTGGCATTTTAGTAAGTCCAGCGCTTCGTCTAAGGGTCAGTGCTGGACATGTGTTCGAACATCTACGGGCCCAAGTTCGGTGACAACCATTCGATCGAGCCCAAAAGGCGCAAATCCCGAAGGATCGGAACTCGCAATCGGAGGCGAGTCTAGAGCTCTAAAGGCGGGTGGGATCCTGCTCAAGGCTGGGTCTGTGTACGGCTCAAGCACCGCTAAGTCTACGGTTTCCATGGCGGGGTTGATTTTCCAGTCCTCGGATGAAGCGATCTGCTCCGGATCTAAGGCCATAGCTGATGCACGTGTTTTCACCTAGATGGGGTCCGATGACAGATCTACGTCGTGTCCACCATGGTGGCAGGGAGCAGCTGCCATGGGTGCGAATCCATCGATGATCAAATCTCCGCGGACATCAACAATGTAGTATAGGCTTCCAAATCTGATATGATGACCAGGGGCGTCGCTGTCAACCTGCTCGAGGTGGCCTTGGTTGTTGGCACGAAGCACGAAGCCGCCAAACAAAAAAAGTTGTCCGGGAGAAACATTCCCTCGACGGTGGCGCCTGATACGTCTCCAACGTATCTATAATTTTTGATTGTTCCATGCTATTATTTATGATGTTTTGGATGTTTAATGGGCGTTGTCATACACTTTTATATTATTTTTGGGACTAACCTACTAACCCAAAGGCCCAGTCCAGATTGCTGTTTTTTGCCTGTTTCACGCTTACAGAAAAGGATTATCAAACGGAGTCCAAACGGAATGAAACCTTCCGGAGAGATATTTTTGGAGAAAATCACGCACGGGAGACTTGAGAACCACGGAGTAGGGCATACGTGGTGCCCACAAGGGTTGGGGCGCGCCCCCCCTATAGGGCGCGCCCCCTGCCTCGTGGGCCCCACATTTGGCCCCCGGTGCCCTCCTTCCTCCTATATATACCTACGTACCCCGAAACCATCAGAACAACAGAGAAAACCCTAGTTCCACCACTGTAACCTTTTGTTCCCGTGAGATCCCATCTTGGGGCATGTTCTAGAGCTCCGCCGGAGGGGGGATCTACCATGGAGTGCTTCTACATCATCATCATCGCCTCACCATGAGTTGTGAGTAGTTTACCACAGACCTTTGGTTTCATAGCTAGTATCTAGATGGCTTCTTCTCTCTCTTTGGATCTCAATAAAAAGTTATCCTCGGTCTTCGAGGAGATTTATTCGATGTAATCTCTTTTTCCGGTGTGTTTGTCGAGATCCGATGAATTGTGGGTTTATGAACAAGATTATCTATGAGAAATATTTGGTTCTTCTCTGAGCTCTTTATGTATGATTATAATATCCTCGCAAGTCTCTTCGAATTATTGGTTTGGTTTGGCCTACTAGATCTATAGTTCTTGCAATGGGACAAGTGCTTGGCTTTGGGTTCAATCTTGTGGTGTCCTTTCACAGTGACAATAGGGGCAGCAAGGCACGTATTGTATTGTTGCCATCGAGGATAAAAAGATGGGGTTTATATCACTATGTTTGAGTTTATCCCTCTACATCATGTCATCTTGCTTAAGGCGTTACTCTATTCTTATGAACTCAATACACTAGATGGATGCAGGATAGCAGTCGATGTGTGGAGTAAAAGTAGTAGATGCAGAATCGTTTCGGTCTACTTGTCTCAGACGTGATGCCTATTGTCAAGCCCAAGATGTGATTCTATCCCGACCACGTGACACATACGTGATTGGGGCACAACCGCATTTCGGGCGCTTAGCAAGATGGATATCATTACATCGTACCATTACATAATTACATGGGGGTACAACAATTCATACAAGGCACATGAATACAACAACATCAATACAAGACATCCGACTACGGATGCAAACATGAAAAGCACAACGACATCCATCTGCTATCCCAGGCTGCCGACCCGGAACCTAACCCAAGACTGACGAAGAAGAAGAAGAAAGAACTTCAACACAAAGGACATCGTTCTCACGTCAAGTCATCGGAAACCTGCACCTGCAACTGTTGTTATAGTATCTGTGAGCCACGAGTCCTCAGCAATCCCATAACCATGGGTAACAAGACTAGCAAAGCTTAATGGGTATGGAAAAGGATAGTGGTGAGGTTGCAGCAGCGACTAAGCAAGATATGGTGGCTAACTTACGAGTACAAGAATAAGATGAGCATCTACGCAAACGGTCGCAAACTAGTAGTGATCGCTAAAGATCTTGAACTACCTACGAGTCAAGCATAACCCCACCATGTTCTCTTCTCAAAGTGAAAAGAGATAGTCACGGTTACTCACGCGGTTCATGTATTTTACTTCGAATCCTCTAACAAGTTTTCTACAGCTGGACATTAACAAATTCCAATCTGCCACATAACTGCGGGCACGTCTTTTGAAAGATCATAACCCTGCAGGGGTGTCGCAACTTAGCCCATCACAAGCTCTCACGATCAACAGAGATAATAATAATATTACCCCTTATCTTAGGGAAGGCCCGATCAGACTCGTAATTCCCGGTGCACAAGACATTTCGACAATGGTAAAAAAAGTCCAGCAAGACCTCCCGGCGTGCCGACACCCTGATAGTAGCCGCGCGTATCTCGTCTCAGGCCACGTCCGGATAGGTGAGCCTACAGGAAAATACCAGACCTCGAGTTTCCTCGTGGTGGCCCTGCAGTCCCCCCGTTTGGGACCAACACCATCAGCACTGGCCCCCCTGCTATGTAGAAAGAAACCTCGGGTAGCGCTAACTCCCTATGCAATTAATTAATTAAAGTTTTTATTATATTGCAAATTAAAACCAATGTTGGGCCTTGCTGGAGAAGTTTTATTCCAAGAAGAATTGTCAAGGGGTCCCCATATACCCAACCGTGTAAGGAACGCAAAATCAAGGAACATAACGCCGGTTTATCGGCTCCTAAGGTGGCATGAGTGGAACAAAACACCAAGCAAAAGGCCAAGCCTTCCACCCATTTCCAAGTATATAGGTGTGTTAATGTATTTAAGATATATTGTGATATTCCCGAAGCATCAAGTTCGAACATGGAACAAACTTCATGTTCACCTGCAACAAACAACGCTATAAGAGGGGCTGAGGAAGCGGGTAACATAGCCAAACAACGGTTTGCTGGGAAGCTGTCAAAGGTTAGAGGTTTCATGGCAACAAGGAGAGATGCTGACAATAAAAGATGGGTAGCGCGACATATAACGATAGCATCGAGACAGCTAGCATGGCAATGATAGTAAAGGTATCCAAGGTGATGGTCATCTTGCCTAAGATCCCGCAAGGAACAAGAACGTATCCATGAAGTAGACGAAGAAGAAGCCTCGAAGACGAACCACGTGTAGACGAACGAATCCTCACGATCTCTACGGAACAAGCACTAACAAGAAGAAGCAAGCAAAACGGTAAACACACCACTCACGAACATGACAAGATGCCCAACCATGTATGATGCAATACAAGTCTATATGATGCAAAACATGTCAAAGGATGAAGCACACAAGAACAACACAAACCAACAAGTTTAAATGAGGCCGGAAACAACATGTAACAATTCCGGTAAGTCCTCATATGCACATTTAGAAAATGGACCAGATCTGAACAAATCTTAAGTTAAAGTTGTTAAACAGCAATTTAACATGCACCATGATGATCTACTCGAAATTCTAGTCAAGTTTCATATAAAGTTTGTTTGATTCAGAGCTACGACCTAGAAGATATGAGCAAAACAAGACAAGCATGACAACGATGCAAGATGCACGCAAACATCAAGCAAACACACTCCAAACATGTAAACAACGTGATATTATGCTTCTACATGCAAAATCACACAAGTTTCATATAGGGCACGCTCAAAACGGAGCAACGGTTCAACACATACGCACGAAACAAGATATAACAACAAGTTGTCCAAAAACAGCAACATAGCAACTTTGGACCAAGGTATATATACGCTACAGCACTCAAACATGAAAACAAGAGGCATGGATGTGAAATATACATGATACTTAACAATCATGAACTTAGAGCATACCTAAAAACTTGCTGGAACACAATTAAACAAGCATGGCAAGTTGCAATAAATTTATCCAGACTTTGTCAAAATCTGGGAAGGCAAAAACATCATCACGATGCTGCCTTCGGAGGCACAAAACAACAAGCATATCAACTCTACTCAGCATATAAAGATCATGGACATGTAATAGACATAGCATAAATCAAACAACTCCACTGGATCAACCCAATAGGAGGCATGGATCAATAACAACAAGCTTCATCAAATTGATCATGCTGATAACAGGCTAACAGGTAATTTTAAAGCAACTTGAGAGCAAGAAATAAATAAGCTATAGTAGGCCATATATGCAAACAAGGGCATGAATGGATAGAGCATAACATGGACAACAAGACATGATCATTTGACATACTAAAACATGCAAGGATCTGAGTGAGGCATCAAGCAAACATAGCATCAGGTTTAACAGATTCCAGACTTAGCAGTTTTTTCACTAAGTTTAAACCAGCAACATTGGCATGGCATGTTTACAAGCTTGTTTAAGTCACCTCAAGGCATCTCATGGCAAGTGGATTGCACCACAGCAAAGACCATATGATTGTGCTTCTAAAACATATAGACATGTGGCATGAAGACAATCACACCAATAGCAATGAGCAAGGCAAAACAGCATCTCATAACAAGTTTCAGCACTTAACAACCACATGCACTTTTGCAACAGAGATTAACATGGCAATATGGCACCTAACAAGAATGCTAGAGTAACCATCATGTAGAGCACTTCACAAAGAACATTTTGACATATCATATGCTCCAATTGGATAAACATGCACAAAGTTACAAGAATCACAAGTATGCAACAAAATTACAGTTATCATCAGTTTTAAATATATAGCACTCTTGCAATGATGATTAGGGCATCAAGATGAACTCAAACAAGCATGGCACCGTGGAACAAAATGAAGAGCATATCACAACGATCATTTTGATATATTATTCACTCAATTTAGACATACACACAAAAAGTTACAGCCACTCAAACATGCCTATATATTTACAAATCTCAGGGACTTAGAGGGAACATAGACCTCGAAGGGGGGGTGGAGTGGACATTGTCCGGGTCTGGCGGACACGTCCGTCGTTGGCGTGCGCGAGCCAACTGGCAGCGGCACAGAAGAGAGGGGGCTCGGACATGTCCGTCCCCAATCGGATATGTCCGGCGGCGGCAGTGGCGAAGGACGAGGACGGGGAACGGTGCCGGAGAAGCAGGGGGTGGCGGATCCGGCCGGTCTCAGGCGAAGGAGGTCGCCGGCGGGGTGCAAGCAGTAGATCCGGGCCCGGCTCGGCCGGATCTGGCCGGAGAAGTGGCCGCCGGCGACGAGCGGCGGGGTCGGGGCCCTGGGAGCTCGCCGGAGCTCCAGTCGGGGGAGGGGAGGCGAGCGACCACGCGCCGGCGGCGAGGTCGATGCGGCCGCAGCAGCAAGGCGGCGGGGCTCGTCCATGGCGCGGGGCCGAGGTCGCCGGAGGGTGCGGCGGCGCCGGAACGGCGGTGGGGGACGAAGGCGCGGCGGCGGGGTTCGGGTGCGCGGGCGAGAAGAGCGGCAGGCGCGAGCTCGGAGCTCCGGGCCCGGCGGTAGGCCTCAGGGCCCGGATCGGGGATCTAGCGGGCCCGGCCTGGGCTTCGGCGGCGAAAGCTGAGGAAGGACGCGGGGGCGACGTGGGGCGGCCAAGTGGCGCTTCCCCGTTGGGCGGGAGGTGAATCGCGGCGACGGTTGGCCTATAGGGGCGCGCCAAGTGGCTGGGAGGAGGTGGCTGGCGCCAGATTTGGAGGAGGAGGGGTTGGCTGCGCACGGAAATTAAGGGAGAGAGGTTGGAGGTAGGTGGAGGGGCTAGGAATGCCCAAAAATGGACATGGGGGTGTTTATATAGGGAAAAGGCTAGGGTTAGGGGGTTTTAGGCCGTTTCGGAGCCATCGAATCACGATCCAACAGCACCGGAGCGGAGGGGGTCTAGGAAGGCCTAGGTGGGCTGTGTAAAGGGGAGGTGGGCTGCGAGGAGAGAAGAGAAGTGAGGCTCGGCGGGGTTTTTGGAGACCGAAAACGTTCGACGTTAAACCGGCTATACTGCCTCTATAGTTTAACAGTTGGGCTATCAAACAAGCTCCGAATGCGATGAAATTTTTTAGGCGGTCTGCCTACACTATAATAAGACCACACACCAAGTTTCATCCCATTCCGAGAACATGTTTCGGCCACTCATAAAATAAATATTTGAAGATGCCGCGAGCGTGTGCAAGTGTGTCTGGGCTCAGAACAGACAATGGAAAGGACGGGCGGACTCGGTCGGATGCAAGTTTTGAAAACATGCTGATGCAACACACGTGATGACATGGCAAAAATGCAACACGCAAGCAGATGACATGGCAACGGCGAGGAATAGCTGACTGACACCCGGCGCACTGGTCTCGGGGTGTCACACCTATATATAATGATCATGCCTAGATAGTCTCATAATTATTCGCTCTTCTATCCATTGCTTGACAGTAATTTGTTTACCCACCGTAGAATATCGCTATCATGAGAGAAGCCACTAGAGAACACTATGGCCCCCGGGTCTATTCTCAACATATCAATCTACATCTACTTTACTTTTCCGCTTTTACTTTCTGTTCTTATATCCAAAAATACCAAAAATATCAAACTATCATCTCTATCATATCTCACATTCGTAAGTGACCGTAAAGGGATTGCCAACCCCTTATCGCGTTGGCTATGAAGTTCTTATTCGTTTGTGCAGGTGCGAGGGACTTGCGCGTGGTCTCCTACTAGATTGATACCTTGGTTCTCAAAAACAGAGGGAAATACTTACACTATTGTGCTGCATCACCCTTTACTCTTCGAGGGAATACAACGCAAGCTCGAGAAGTAGCAAGTAGAATTTCTGGCGCCATTGCCGGGGAGGCTTACGCAAAAGTCATATACCAAGTACCTATCACAAACCCTTATCCTTCGCATTACATTTTTGCCTCTCGTTTTTCTCTCCCCCACTTCACCCTTGCCGTTTTATTTGCCCTTCTTCTGTTGTTTGTTTATCGTTCGCTTGCCTCTTGTTTGCTTGTGTATGTTGGATGGCTTGCTTGTCACTATGGCTCAGAACAATACCAAATTGTGTGACTTCTCCAATACCAACAATAATGATTTTATTAGCACTCCGATTGCTCCTATTACTGTTGCTGAATCTTGTGAGATCAATGCTACTTTGTTGAATCTTGTCATGAAAGATCAATTCTCCGGCCTTCCTAGTGAAGATGCCGCTACCCATCTAAACAACTTTGTTGATTTGTGTGATATGCAAAAGAAAAGGGATACGGATAACAATATTGTTAAATTGAAGTTATTTTCGTTTTCACTTAGAGATCGTGCTAAAACTTGGTTTTCCTCTTTGCCTAGAAATAGTATTGATTCCTGGAATAAGTGCAAAGATGCTTTTATCTCTAAGTATTTCCCTCCTGCTAAGATCATCTCTCTTAGAAACGATATTATGAATTTTAAGCAACTAGATCATGAGCATGTTGCACAAGCTTGGGAGAGAATGAAGTTAATGATATGTAATTGCCCTACACATGGTTTGAAACTATCGATGATTATTCAGAACTTTTATGCTGGCTTGAATTTTGCTTCTAGAAATCTTTTAGATTCGGCCGCAGGAGGCACTTTCATGGAAACTACCTTAGGATAAGCTACCAAACTCCTAGATAATATTATGGTTAATTATTCTCAATGGCACACCGAAAGATCTACTAGTAAAAAAGTGCATGTTATTGAAGAAATTAGTGTTTTGAGTGGAAAGATGGATGAACTTATGAAATTATTTGCTGCTAAGAGTGCTTCTTCTGATCCTAATGATATGCCTTTGTCCACTTTGATTGAAAATAACAATGAATCTTTGGATGTGAATTTTGTTGGTAGGAATAATTTTGGTAACAATGCTTATAGAGGGAACTTTAATCCTACGCCTTTTCCTAGTAATTCCTCTAATAATTATGGTAATTCCTACAACAACTCTTATGGAAAGATGCCTTCTGAATTTGAAACTAGTGCTAAGGAGTTTATGATTTCGCAAAAGAATTTCAATGCTATGCTTGAAGAAAAATTGCTTAAGATTGATGAATTGGCTAGAAGTGTGGATAGAATTACTCTTGATGTTGATTCTTTGAAACATAGATCTATCCCACCTAAGCATGATATCAATGAGTCTCTCAAAGCCATGAGAATTTCCATTGATGAATGCAAAGAAAGAACCGCTAGGATGCGTGCTAAAAGAGAGAATTATATAAAAGTTTGTTCTTCTAGTTATCATGAAGATAAAGATGAAGATCTGAAAGTTATTGATGTGTCTCCTATTAGATCCTTGTTTTCTAGTATAAATCTTGATGAAGATATTATTGGAGATGATTCTACTTTAAGGTGTCCCAATGATTTTAAGTTTTTAGATCTTGATGCTAAAATTACTAAAAGTGGGAGTGAAGAGATTAAAACTTTGCATAGTGATGAACCCACTACTTTGGATTTCAAGGGATTCAATTATGACAATTGCTCTTTGATTGATTGTATTTCCTTGTTGCAATCCGTACTAAATTCTCCGCATGCTTATAGTCAAAATAAAGCTTTTACCAAACACATAGTTGATGCTTTGATGCAATCTTATGAAGAAAAACTTGAGATAGAAGTTTATATCCCTAGAAAGCTTTATGATGAGTGGGAACCTACTATCAAAATTAAAATTAAAGATCATGAATGCTATGCTTTGTGTGATTTGGGTGCTAGTGTCTCCATTATCCCAAAAACTTTGTGTGATTTGCTAGGGTTCCATGAGCTTGATGATTTTTCTTTGAATTTGCATCTTGCGGATTCCACTATTAAGAAACCTATGGGAAGGATTAATGATGATCTTATTGTTGCCAATATATGTGCCCGTAGATTTCATTGTTCTTGATATAGATTGCAATCCTTCATGTCCTATTATTCTTGGTAGACCTTTCCTTAGAACGATTGGTGCAATTATTGATATGAAGGAAGGAAATATTAGATTCCAATTTCCATTAAGGAAAGGCATGGAACACTTTCCTAGAAAGAAAATCAAATTACCATATTAATCTATTATGAGAGCCACTTATGGATTGCCTTCCAAAGATGGCAATACCTAGATCTATCCATGTATCGTGCCTAGCAAGGGGCGTAAAACGATAGCGCTTGTTGGGAGGCAACCCAATTTTATATTTTTTGTTTTTGCTTCTGTTTAGGAATAAATATTGCATCTAGCTTCTGTTTAGATGTGGTTTTTTTTGTTTAGTATTTGTGCCAAGTAGAACCTTTGGGAAGACTTGTGTGAAGTTTATATGATCTTGCTGTGAAAACAGAATCGTTAGCGCTCGCTAGAATGGTCATCAGATTTTACTGGAGCGTGCTATTTAGTTGATTCTTTTTGCAGATGATTAATATACAAATTCCTCACGTTTAATAATTTATTTTGTATTTTTTGGAGTTACATAAGTATGTGAAACCTGCAGATTACTACAGACTGTTATGTTTTTGACAGATTCTGTTTTTCGGGTGTTGTTTGCTTATTTCAATGCATCTACGAGTAGTATTGGGAAGTATGAACCATAGAGAAGTTGGAATACAGTAGGTTTAACACCAATATAAACAAATAATGAATTCATTGAAGTACCTTTGAGTAGTGGTTTGCTTTCTTATACTAACGGAGCTCACGAGATTTTTGTCTAAGTTTTGTGTTGTGAAGTTTTCAAGTTTTGAGTATTGAATTGATGGACTATGGAACAAAGAGTGGCAAGAGCCTAAGCTTGGGGATGCCCAAGGCACCCCAAGGTAAAATTCAAGGACAACCAAAATCCTAAGCTTGGGGATGCCCCGGGAAGGCATCCCCTCTTTCGTCTTCATCTATCGGTAACTATACTCGGAGCTATACTTTTATTCACCACATGATATGTGTTTTACTTGAAGCGTCTTGTATAATTTGAGTCTTTTCTTGTTAGTTTGCCACAATTATCCTTGCTGGACACACCTATTTGAGAGAGTTAAATATGGCCTAGGAATTGTTAGAACACTCTATGTGCTTCACTTATATCTTTTGAGTTGAATAGGTTTTGCTCTGGTGCTTTGCTTATATCTTTTAGAGCACGCTGGTGATAATATTTCGAAGAAATTGTTGAACTCTCATGCTTCACTTATGTCCTTTTGAGAGTCTATTAAAACAGCATGGTAATGTGCTTTGGCTATAAAACTAGCCTTCACATGATAGACATCCAATATACATGTAGTAAAAACTTTCACCCTAAGTGCATTGAATATGATGAGAAGTTGGATGCTTGATAATTGTCTTGAGATATGAGGATAGTGATATTAGAGTCATGCTAGTGGAGTTATTATGAAATTGAGAAATGCTTGTGTTCAAGTTAGTGATTCCCGTAGCATGCACGTATGGTGAACCGCTTTGTGATGAAGTTAGAGCATGAGGTATTTGTAAAGTGTCAACCTTTGTGTGGAGGTCGGAGGCGCGCGATGGTTAACTCCTACCAATATCCCTCCTAGGAGCATGCGTTGATTGCTTTGTTTTGATGACTCGTAAATTTTTGCAATAAGTATATGAGTTCTTATGACTAATGTTGAGTCCGCACTCTCACCCTTCCACCATTGCTAGCCTCTCTTGTACCGCGCAACTCTCGCCGATACCATACACCCACTATATATCCTTCCTCAAAACGGCCACCATACCTACCTATCATGGCATTTCCATAGCCATTCCGAGATATATTGCCATGCAACTTTCCACCGTTCCGTTCATATGACACGCATCATATTGTCATATTGACATGCATGATCATGTAGTTGACATCGTATCTGTGGCAAAGCCACCATGCATAATTTTTCATACATGTCACTCTTGATTCATTGCGTATCCCGGTACACCACCGGAGGCATTCATATAGAGTCATACCTTCTTCTAGTATCGAGTTGTAAATCAATAAAAGTGTGATGATCATCATTATTAGAGCATTGTCCCATGTGAGGAAAGACCAATAAAAAAAGAGATGGCCCCAAAAAATAGAGAGGGGCTAAAAAAAGAGAAAGCCCCTCCAAAAAATGAGAGAAAAGAGATAAGGGACAATTGCTACTATCTTTTTCCACACTTGTGCTTCAAAGTAGCACCATGTTCTTCATGATAGAGATTCTAATGTTTAGTCACTTTCATATACTAGTGGGAATTTTCATTATAGAACTTGGCTTGCATATTCCAACAATGGGGTTCCTCAAGTGCCCTAGGTCTTCGTGAGCAAGCAAGTTGGATGCACACCCACTTGTTTCTTTTGTGGAGCTTTATACATTTTTAGCTCTAGTGCATCCATTGCATGGCAATCCCTACTCACTCACATTGATATCTATTGATGGGCATCTCCATAGCCCATTGATACGCCTAGTCGATGTGAGACTATCTCCCTCCTTTTTATCTTCTCCACAACCACCTCTCTATTCCACCCATAGTGCTATGTCCATGGCTCACGCGCATGTATTGCGTGAAAGTTGAAAGGTTTGAAAGAATAGAGTATGAAAACAAGTGATTGGCTGAAATCGGGGTTGTGCATGATATGAATATTTTGTGTGATGAAGAGGGAGCATAGCCAGACTATATGATTTTGTAGGGATAACTTTCTTTAGCCATAGTATTTTGAGAAGACATGATTGCTTTGTTAGTATGCTTGAAGTATTACTATTTCATATGTCAATATAGACTTTTGTCTTGAATCTTTTCCTATCTGAAAATTGATGCCACAATTAAGATAATTACATTGAAAAACTATGTTGGTTAGCATTCCACATCAAAAGTTCTATTTTTATCATTTACCTACTCGAGGACGAGCATGAATTAAGCTTGGGGATGCTTGATACGTCTCCAATGTATCTATAATTTTTTATTGGTCCATACTATTATTTATGATGTTTTGGATGTTTAATGGGCTTTGTCATACACTTTAATATTATTTTTGGGACTAACCTACTAACCCAAAGGCCCGGTCCAGATTGTTGTTTTTTGCCTGTTTCAGGGTTTTACTGAAAAGGACTATCAAACGGAGTCCAAACAGAATGAAACCTTCGGGAGAGATATTTTTGGAGAAAATCACGCACGGGAGACTTGAGAACCACGGAGTAGGGCAAACGTGGTGCCCACGAGGGTGGGGGGCGCACCCCACCCTATAGGGCGCGCGCCCCTGTCTCGTGGTCCCCACGTTTGGCCCCCGGTGCCCTCCTTCCTCCTATATATACCTACGTACCCCGAAACCATCAGAACAACACAGAAAACCCTAGTTCCACCGCCGTAACCTTCTGTTCCCGTGAGATCCCATCTTGGGGCCTGATCTGGAGCTCCGCCGGAGGGGGGATCTACCATGTACTGCTTCTACATCATCATCATCGCCTCAGCATGAGTTGTGAGTAGTTTACCACAGACCTTCGGGTCCATAGCTAGTATCTAGATGGCTTCTTCTCTCTCTTTTGATCTCAATACAAAGTTCTCCTCGGTCTTCGAGGAGATCTATTCGATGTAATCTCTTTTTGCGGTGTGTTTGTCGAAATCCGATGAATTGTGGGTTTATGATCAAGATTATCTATGAGAAATATTTGGTTCTTATCTGAACTCTTTTATGTATGATTATAATATCCTCGCAAGTCTCTTCGAATTATTGGTTTGGTTTTGCCTACTAGATCTATAGTTCTTGCAATGGGAGAAGTGCTTAGCTTTGGGTTCAATCTTGCGGTGTCCTTTCCCAGTGACAGTAGGGGCAGCAAGGCACGTATTGTATTGTTGCCATCGAGGATAAAAAGACGGTGTTTATATCACTATGTTTGAGTTTATCCCTCTACATCATGTCATCTTGCTTAAGGCATTACTCTGTTCTTTTGAACTCAATACACTAGATGCATGCTGGATAGCGGTCGATGTGTGGAGTAATAGTAGTAGACGCAGAATAATTTTGGTCTAATTGTCTCGGACGTGATGCCTATATATTATGATCATGCCTAGATAGTATCATAATTATTAGCTCTTCTATCAATTGCTTGACAGTAATTTGTTTACACGCCGTAGAATATCGCTATCATGAGAGAAGCCACTAGAGAACACTATGGCCCCCGGGTCTATTCTCAACATATCTATCTACATCTACTTTACTTTTCCGCTTTTACTTTCTGTTCTTATATCCAAAAATACCAAAAATATCAAACTATCATCTCTATCAGATCTCACTTTCGTAAGTGACCGTAAAGGGATTGACAACCCCTTATCGTGTTGGCTGCGAAGTTCTTATTTGTTTGTGTAGGTGCGAGGGACTTGCGCGTGGTCTCCTACTGGATTGATACCTTGGTTCTCAAAAACTAAGGGAAATACTTACGCTACTGTGCTGCATCACCCTTTCCTCTTCGAGGGAATACAATGCAAGCTCGAGCAGTAGCAGCGCCGTTATTGATGATGAAGCGAGCCATTAATCCTTTAGTCGACGACACAATGGAACTCTCAATGAAAGCACCAATGTCGGTCTCAAAACCGGAAGATCTCGGGTAGAGGGTCCCGAAATATGTGTCTGTGGATCGATGGTAACACGAGACTGGTGACATGATGTTTACCCAGGTTCGGGCCCTCTCGATTGATGTAATGTCCTACTTCCTGCTTGATTGATCTTGATGAATATGGGGTTACAAGAGTTGATCTACCTCGAGATCATAATGGCTAAACCCTAAAAGTCTAGCCTATGTGATTGCTATGATTCTTCTGTCTCTATGGACTAAACCCTCCGGGTTATATATGCACCAGAGGGACCTAGGGTTTGTACATGATCACCTTGCAGAGAAAGGAAAGTATTACACCCGGACATTAAACTTGATATATTACACATATGGGAGTCCTATCTGGATACGAGAGATAGTCTTCATCAATAATCTTCATGGCTCTCCAGTCCGGCCCATAACGAGCTATCCGGCCACCTGAGGACCCCTTTGTCGGTGTATTTGGATCGACACCTATGGGATCACAAGAATCCCTACTACGGTTGCGGGGCGCGGGGTTGAGAGAAGAGCGAATCTAACGATCAGGACACGGTTCCTTTACCCAGGTTCGGGCCGCAAAGATGCGTAAAACCCTACTCCTGCTTTAGTGGATTATATATTGGTGTTCTTTAGCTAACGAGGAGCTCCAAAAGAGTCGTGAGGGGTTCCTAAAAGCCGAATCCTCCTCCAGGTCGCCTCGGGCCTCCTTTTATAGGGAAAAGGGGTTGCCACAGTGGCACACAGGAGGTGGAAAGGGTATAGTGATGCGAGGTTATCCCTCGCATTACAGGACAAGGTGCATTTAATGCGCCCAGCTTAGGTGTCCTTGCTTTATCAGGGACGAGGGGAGACGCCCGTCTTGTCCATCGCCCCTCTTCCTCGTGTCGACACGCGCCCTGGCCAGCGGTGCCTGAGGTGCCATGTAGGCAGACAGGCAGCTGAGGTGGCGCAACGGCGGGTCTCCATGAAGATCTGTGGGTTGCCACGCAGGAGCCTGTCCAGCTGGTCGGGTCGGCAGCTGCGTGGGTCGGTGGAAACCCAGTTGGTGCGGGCCTGATGGTGGCCCCGTGGGTGTCCTCGGCAAGGGCCTTGTCGGGGCCCCGGCAAGGGTCTTGCCGCGGCGCCTGCTGTCATCCCCGGCAAGGTGCTTGCCGGGGGCCTTGTGGACCTCCTTCGCTGGTATTCCATCAAGGGTCGTCGTCTTCTTATCATGCATCTGGTCTTGAAGGTCTTCACAAAGATCTGCATGCCACCACGGGGATATCTCCCGAATCCTCGCCCCATAGGGGCGGTGGACTCAAGGGTGATTCACTCCGTAGGCGCGGGGCGAGCTGCCACGGAAAGGGTCTTGCCGGGGCTGCCAGAGCCAGCCCCGGCAAGGATCTTTCCGGGGGAAGCCACTTCGTCCCTTTGCTCTTCGTGGTCTTGTTCTTGGCGTCGCTCCAGTCTCCATCAAGCTTCAGTCTTGCCCCGGCTTGCCTCCCTTGCCATGCTTGGTGCGATGGCGCCGTGGCTCAAACTGCCCGTGCACAGTCATAGGGGTACAAAAAGTGTACCCCTCTTTTTGTACACCGACAGGAGCCCCCGGGCCTGGGCCACACATAAGCGCGACACGTTGTTGGGCCAGGCCTAGAACGGTGCGCGGGCAGGCGGGGTGGTTCTCACCGTGGTAAAATTTCCGTGTGCTGCGCCTCCCACGGCCCGTGCACGTGGCGCGGGGTGGAGGGGCGTGCGTGACGTGGGCGGCATGCGTGGGGCGGTTTCCGCACGCATGCGTCACGTCGCAGTAAATGCGAAAGGAGGCGGCCCACGCCTTCCCTATAAAAAGGAATAACCGCGAGCACGCTGCTCACTTCCTCCAGTTTCCTCGCGCCTCTTCCAATCTCAGAGCCACTGTTCCCTTGCTTCCTTCCTTCCGAAGCCTTCGCCGTCGTCCGCCGCCGTTGCTTCGCCATTCCCTCCCCTCAGCCTTCCCATTTAGCCGCCATGGCGTCCAAACCCGCCAAGGTCAAAGGGGCGGCCAAGGGTGCCGGGCCTTCGGCGCCGCCGGAGGGCGTATTCACGGGGGATCGGACGAAGGCCGCTATCTTCATCCCGTCGTCGGTCGATGCCTTCGAGCTCCGGGCCATCTTCAAACCCCTTTGGGGGGCGGAGACGGGGGATCGGGCGAAGGGCTTGGGCCATCCGGCGACGCGCGTCGTTCCTGCCGCCTGCGCTCTGCCCAGCTCAAATCGGTACCCCTTCTTCGTTGATTATTTCTCTTGTGGGTTGTGTCCTCCCTTCTCCGATTTCTTCTGCGACATCATGCACACTTTTGGGTTCCGTATTTTGGATTTCACCCCAAATGCGGTGGTGTGCATGGCCTTCTTCGCGCACCTCTGCGAGGGCTTTGTCGGAGTGCAGCCCAACACGGCTCTCTTTCACCACTACTTCATCCCTCGGATCCAGTCGGGAGGCTCGGTCTCCGGAGGCATTGCCTGGATTCTGAGACTCAAGGTGGTGTACCCGGAGGGCGCCGTGAAGGAGAGGTGGGACGAATGGCGCGGCCGGTGGTGCTGGATCGAGGAGGACGAGCCGCCCACGTTCTGCAAGGTCCACCGGGTGCCACCGGTCCGCGGCAGCGACTGGAGCAACGTCGACGCCGCCGACGGGAAGCTCGTTGTTGCTGTCACTAGGATCACCCGGCTTGTCCAAGCCGGACTCACCCTCGAGATGATCGGGGCGGATTTCATCTGCCGTCGGATCGCTCCGCTGCACCAAAAGGGGAGGCCGGCCTGGCTCTTCAGGAATCCGGCCGACGTCATGCGGCTCCGCACTGGCCTCAAGCACAATTTTACAGTGATGGGACATGCCCATTTCTATCAGCGGCTCTTCCAGCTGAATGTGAGTCACGGCGGCGAGGTCAAGTAGACCGGCAAGGCTGCGAAGGCTGCCGCCAAGGCCGGCAAGGCCGTCAAGGGGTAGCTCTTCAAGCTGCCAGCGGGAGTGGTCCCGCTGTGCAACAATTCGCGCCAGTCTGAAATCGTCACCATGATGCCAGAATGTAGCGCGCACGGCCCCGTCCCGAGCTAGCAGGAGCCGGAGGACGAGGTCGTGCAGTAGTTCTTCGATTCCCTGGTCGAGGTGTGCGTCAATCCCGACGCCGAGCGGTGGCTCATCAGGGACACCACCCCGGAGGAGCTGGACTACATCGCCGCCAGGGCGAAGGATGCACAGCCTATCAAGGAGGCCGGCACCGCCGGAGGTATGGAAGACCAGGATGCCGCGACTGCGGAGGAGGAGTCCGCCCAGTGGGCAGCGGCCGCCGAAGAAGCTAGCAGCGCCAGCACCGGGGTCCCATTGGTTGAGGACGCGGCTGACGAGTCGTCGTCGGAGGAGGATGTGGCGGCTAGCCCGGCACCAACCAGGGGAAGAGGGCGAGTCTTGCGGCAGGCCTGCTCCAGCGAGCTGGTCCGGCCCGGCAAGACTGCCCACCCTCAATTGGCCCTGGAGGAGTCCGGGCGCCTCACGAGGGCCACGGCGGCGAGGAAGTCGACGAAGGTCGCCGAGAAGAAGAAAGCGGCAGCTCCCTCTCCGTCGAGGCGCGCACGAACTCCACTCCCTCCTTCGCCTCCCCCGGCAGACGTCGATTCGGAGGGCGACGTGGAGCTCCCCTTCGACCTCGGGCCCCTCAGCCCGAAGAGGAAGAGGAAGACGGTAGAGGAGGAGGAGATGGACGACGAGTAAGTATTTCATGCTTTATCGTCATCCCCATCTCTCTTGATCATGCCACTCATCTTGACTTGTTTTTGCTTCTTCAGGGACGCAGAGACGTTGGCCCAGAGGGTGAAGAGGGCCAAGGCTTCAGCGAGCGGCCAGCCCCCGGCCGGGGCTACAGAGACACCACTGGTGGTTTTGAGCAGCTCCGATGGCAGCCCCCGGCACAGCCCCCAGCGTAAGTCCGCCAACTTTTTCTCGCTCGACATGCAGTAGGTGTTAGATGCTGAAGGCGTCAACCTTGCCGGTTCTGTAGGACGGGAGCAGCAGCAGGAGGAGCCGCAGGGGGCCACTCCCAACACGCCACCCCCATCGACCACGCCGCCACGAGGGGCGTCCCCGGCAAGGGCACCAAGCATGGAGCCCACATGCATGGAGGAGGAGGAGGACTTGGGCGCTGGTGGCCCGCCCCCGGCGTCCAACACCGGCGGGGAGGGAACTTCCGCTGCACAGTCCGGTGCTGGTGAGTTGCCCGCTTTTCACCTTTGCCTTTCCCTTGTGCTTTTTCGTGACTTCATTTCCCCCGTCACGGCCCAGGCCCTCCTCCAACGGATGTGGAGGACGTGGACGCCGTCATCAAGGAGGTTGTTGAGGAGGCCGCGGTGGAGGCCGACGAGATCGCCGCCGAGGAGGCCGCCAAGGATGCCGCCGGGGCCGCCATGGATGAGACTGTCGAGGACGCCGCTAAGGGTGCCGCCGAGGGCGCTGGCGGTGGGCCTGCCGGGGAGGCTGGCAAGGCCACAACCGAGGAGGAGGCGACTGATGACCAGCCCTCCTCCTCCGCGACCCCGGGCCCCGGCAAGTATCTGAAGGTGAGCGACAACCTCTTTGTCCATCTTGCCGGGGCGTCAAGCTCCCGGGCGCCCGCCGGGGGGAAGTCTTCGACGGCGAGGTGTTCACCGCCGCCGGGCTCGAGGTTGTCGATGAACCGAGCACTGGCGGCGATGTCTCCCCAGAGGAGTAGCTCTTCCGGGCCATAGGGGCCAACTTCCGGAAGTTCCAGGCACTCTACCGTGCCCGTTTGGACAAGGTTAAGTCCAGAATGGCGACGGTAGACGAGGCGGAGGCGGACTTCTAGGCGCGCATCACTGAGGCGCAAACCTGGTTCCACCAGTCCCGCGAGGAGCAGAGGGCCTCCCAGGAAGATCTGGCCCAGCGCAACGTGGAGCTCAACATGAAGATGGCCGCCATCGAGAAGGCCCAGGAAGAGGCGGCGAATTCGGCTGCCGCGGCGGTGGCCGCCCGGAACCAGCATCAAGCCGCCCTCGATTCCTAGGAGGAAGACCTCTCCGCGCGTGAGGCGAAGCTTGCCGCGACACTCCGCGGCAAGGATGAGGAGCTTGAGGCTCTTGTCGAGTGGCGGACTCACGAGCTGGGGCAGAGGCACAAGGAGGCGCTCGATGCCCAAGCTCTGGCTCATGCCGGCAAGATACAAGAGCTGGAAGTGGAACGGGACGGGCTGAAGGAGCAGGCCCTCAGGCTGTCTGACGAGAAGACCAGACTCAACTACGCCTTGACAGAGGCGCAGGGAGCGGTCATCAGCAAGACCGGGGAGCTCTCCGAGGCGCAAAGCTCCATCAAAGATCTCAGGCTGAGGCTAGAGAATCTCGAGAAGACGTTGGCGGAGAGCTCTGGTCGGGAGGGGGCCTTGGCCAAGAGCCTGGAGGAGGAGAAGCAGCTGCGGGCAGACGAGGGCGCCTCCCACCAAGAATATGTGGTGGAGGAGAACAGGTGGATCAGCCGGCTGGAGGACATCGCCGGTAGGGTTACCTCACAGTTGGCCCTCATGGGGGTGCCGAACGTGAGGTATGCTCCTGAATGGGGCGGGTCCGTCAATGCCAAGCTGACCCTGTTCTTCGAGGGCGTCCTCAGCGCCTTGACCGATCTTCACTCCAACAGAACGGTCACGCTTGCCGAGGAGGCCCGGCGGCTCTGCCGGGGAGTCATGACCTAGGTCCTCACCAAGGTGGCGTTCTGGAACCCCGCCCTCGACTTCGAAGCCACGATGGACAGCTTGCCGGAGGATGCCAACCTCACGGCGCTGAAGGAGCGCATCAAGCCTGTCATCAGCCGCATTGACGAAATCAAGAGGGTGGAGGGCCAGCACCGGGATTAGATATCCCGTTCTTCTTTGCTGCTGCGAGTTCATGCCCAAGACAAATTTTATCTTTAGTTAGAACCGCAGCGATGGCATGATGTAATACAAATTTGAAATATGTTCAGAATCATGCATGTTATTTTCCTGTTTGCTGCCTCCCTGTGTTTCCACCCTACGTTAACTGGGTAGGCTTGCCGGCGTGAAATACCCAAAGCGGCGTCTTGGGGATGGGTCCCCATTGGCCTGCCGGGTGAGCGCGCTGCCGGGTTTGTCACCTTGCCGCTCTTAACGCAGTCACTCGAACTGTCGAGTTTGACTCGAGTCAGAGTCGAGAACTTTGTTAATGGCGGAAGGGTCTGCCACCTTGCCGCTCTCAATGCAGCCGCTCGAACTGTCGAGTTTGACTCGAGTCAGAGTCGAGAGCTTTGTCAATTGCGGAAGGCTACCCTACCATTTCAACGCAGCCGTTTGAACTGTTGAGCTGACTCGAAACAGAACAAGGCGTTGCCGATCGGGAAGGGCCCCATCCGCGTGCAGGTTTCTTTTTGCACAAGGAATGACAGCTCCGAGGATAATAACTTTAAATGATAGGATAGAAATATCCAAAGTTCGATGTAACTTAGCTTTTATTTGCAGCCGCTCGAAAGCAAGTCTTCTGGCTTCCTCAAAGGGCCACGAAGACGAGAGAGCGTCGGGCCGATCACCAGAGCCGATTCTCACAACTGCGCAAGCCCCCTACCTGGCGCGCCAAAGATGTCGGTGTATTTGGATCGACACCTATGGGATCACAAGAATCCCTACTACGGTTGCGGGGCGCGGGTTTGAGAGAAGAGCAGATCTAACGATCAGGACACGGTTCCTTTACCCAGGTTCGGGCCGCAAAGATGCGTAAAACCCTACTCCTGCTTTGGTGGATTATATGTTGGTGTTCTTCAGCTAACGAGGAGCTCCAAAAGAGTCGTGAGGGGTTCCGAAAAGCCGAATCCTCCTCCTGGTCGCCTCGGGCCTCCTTTTATAGGGAAAAGGGGTTGCCACAGTGGCACACAGGAGGTGGAAAGGTACAGTGATGCGAGGTTATCCCTCGCATTATAGGACAAGGGGCATTTAATGCGCCCAGCTTAGGTCTCCTTGCTTTATCGGGGACGAGGGGAGACGCCCGTCTTGTCCGTCGTCGCTCCTCCTCGTGTCCACACGCGCCCTGGCCAGCGGTGCCTGAGGTGCCATGTAGGCAGACAGGCAGCTGAGGTGGCGCAACGGCGGGTCTCCATGAAGATTTGTGGGTTGCCACGGAGGAGCTTCTCCAGCTGGTCGGGTCGGCAGCTGCGTGGGTCGGTGGAAACCCAGTTGGTGCGGGCCTGATGGTGGCCCCGTGGGTGTCCTCGGCAAGGGCCTTGCCGGGGCCCCGGCAAGGGTCTTGCCGCGGCGCCTGCTGTCATCCCCGGCAAGGTGCTTGCCGGGGGCCTTGTGGACCTCCTTGGCTGGGATCCCGTCAAGGGTCGTCGTCTTCTTATCTTGCATCTGATCTTGAAGGTCTTCACAAAGATCTGCATGCCACCATGGGGATATCTCCCGAATCCTCGCCCCATAGGGGCGGTGGACTCAAGGGTGATTTGCTCCGTAGGCGCGGGGCGAGCTGCAGCGGCAAGGGTCTTGCCGGGGGAAGCCGCTTCGTCCCTTTTCTCTTCGTGGTCTTGTTCTTTACGTCGCTCTAGTCTCCATCAAGCTTCAGTCTTGCCCCGGCTTGCCTCCCTTGCCATGCTTGGTGCGATGGCGCCGTGGCTCAGACTGCCCGTGCACAGTCATAGGGGTACAAAAAGTGTACCCCTCTTTTTGTACACCGACACCCTTAATCCAGGACTCCTTCACTTGCTGGACTTTTTTACCATTGTTGAAATGTCTTGTGCACCGGGATTCCAAGTCTGATCGGGTTGTCCCTAAGATAGGAGGTTTTTACCTCTGCTAATCATGAGAGCTTGTGATGGGCTAAGTTAGGGCACCCGTGCAGGGTTATGATCTTTCGAAAGCCGTCCCCGCAATTATGTGGCAGATTGGAATTTGTTGATGTCCGGTTGTGGAGAACCTGACACTAAACCCAAAATAAAATACACCAACTGTGTGAGTAACCGTGATCGCCTCGTTTCTAGTAAGTTCGGGAAGACAACATAGTGAGGTTATGTTTGACTCATAGGTAGTTCAGGATCTCTTAGTGATCATTACTAGTTTGCGGCCGTTGCGTAGCTTCTCATCTTTCTCTTGAATCATAAGTTAGCCACAATATTATTCTTAGGCGCTGCTGCAACCTCACCACTTATCCGTTCCATACCCATTAAGCTTTGCTAGTGTTAATACCCATGGTTATGGATTGCTGACTCCACGTGGCTTACAGTTACTACAACAACAGTTGCAGGTAAAGGTCACCGATGACTTGATGTGAGAGCGATTTTACTTCTGTTGGAGTTCTTTCTTCTTCTTCTTCTTCATTTCTCTTGGAATAGGTTCCCGGTCGGCAACCTAGGATAACAGGATGGATGTCGTTGTGTTTTTCATGTGTTTCCATCCGTACTCGGATGTTTTGTGTATGATGTTATTGTAATCATGTGGCTATTTTATGACTTGTATGTATCCCCATCTATTTATGTAATGGTACGATGTGATGATATCCATCTTGCTAAGCACCCGAAATGCGGTTGTGCCCCAATCACGAGTTCATCACGTGATCGAGATAGAATCGCATCTTGGGCGTGACAAGTTGGTATCAGAGCCTTGACTAACCATAGGAGCCCCCTTGATTGATTGTAGTCTGGCCGTTGTCGAGTCTAGAAGAAAATTATTTTGGATTCTAGTTATATCGGAGAGTGGGAATTCTTCTTACTCCTCAACCCCTTCGTCGCTCTAGTGAGGAATCTTGACGTAGGTATTTTGAATTACTCCTCTTCCCCTTCAAATTTTTTTAGGATCACACAGTTAGTTTTCCGATCGTTGTGAGGTCAGCTCTTGTCATCCGGTGCATTTCTCGTCAAGTGGATTCAATCCTCTTTATCTTTGCAAGTTCAATCATAAGTTCTTTCCAACCGGCATCGTTTTACCCATCCGAAGTGGTATTTCTTTTTCCCACCCGCCCACCCTTTTACTTCTCAGACCCGGAGTCCAGAATCATGTATCCATTTTATCTTTGCGAAGTCTTTGCTTTCTTTCCTCAATTATTTAACTAGTGAATTCTCGTCTAGTTCGTCATTCTTCATCTTTGTTTTCTTCTCCGGTGTATTCAATTCAAGTATTCAGTGTTGTTCATATTCTTTTCCCTCGGCTCTGATGTTTCCCCTTGCTCGTTCGCCTCTTGCCATTTAATTGTTACGGAGTTCTGAACTCATCTCAGAAGATTCGTGTTTGCGTTTAAATTAATTCCAGGATGTCACTTCATTCGACGCTTTGAATCATTCTAGTGCATCATTTCCTCTTTCAATCAATTCTCAATGGTGCTTCCTTTTAAGTGGGCCCATAACCCACAGGTCTTTCCCGGGATCTTACGTGACTCTTATAATATTTTTGGACTTATTCCAAAATTAATTTCAAAGTGTGACATAAGTATGGATTCCATCAGTCATATGCCTTCCCCAAGATCGCTTTCAAATTATTTTCATTGTTCAACCTTTCCTATTTTCATTCATCCGGAGTATCTCAATAATTTTGGTGGTATTTCTCGTCGTCTTTCTCAACATATGAAGACCGAAAAAGAGTTTTACTCTAAATCTTGTCTGTTCTCTCGACTATTCGTCGTTCAAGCTTATTGTTATCCCCTCCAATTGTTCGGATTGTGATAAATTCTTTTGACTCACATCCAGAGTATTCCATCAATTCTTTTCACTTTATTCCTCCGAAGGCCATCATTTCAGAAGATTTCTTTGTGCTCAGTTTTCAACTTCATCCTCCAACTATTCTAAATTGATGTCTCTTCGTTCGTCTCAATATTCTTTCGGCGCTTCCTTCAAGCATTCTTTAATCCGTTCGCGATCTCTTCATTGTCGTTTATCTAAATTCCCTCAAGTTATTTATGCATTTCCGAATTCTATCCGATGAGTCCTTCTCTTTTCTTAGCTCATGTTCAAATTCTTCATGGTGGTTCGTCCTCTTTCATCGCTCGGTTTCAGTTCTCACGGTGGTTCCCTCAACATCCCTTCTTTCGTTCTTTCTAATCGTACCAGTGTTTCATGAAGACTTCTCATGTTTATATATTCCGTCCTTAGGAATTTGTTCGTGATGACTAAATTCTAATCCCAAGTGTTAAATCTTTTCTTCTCTGTAGTTCCAAGTTTTCTTGGCTATCTCGTCGGAACCCCCATGTAAATCATCAGAAGGCCTTATTCTTATTCCTTTCATCCTTCATCATCCTTTTGTTACCGGAGTTGTTCATGGTGGTTCCTCACAAGTTAATTTATTCGTCAAGTGTTCATCAGTAATTGTTGTGGAGTAGCTCAAGTATCTTATCCTTCTTGCATCTCGAGATGCAAATAATTCTCTGTGTTATTTTGAAGTGGACTTTTCCATTTGTTCCTTCATCTCATCTATTCAAACATTTGGTAGTGGCTGAAATTCACCTCAAGTTTTGGGATGATTTCCATTAGTCCACATGAAGCGTACCCATTTGTTGTTGATTCTTCAACAACTACGTTCAAGTCTTTCTATTGAAGAATCTCGTTCGAATTCATTCGTGGTCGAAGTTGTCATTTTGTTCTCTGTTCTTTTCGTTCCACTCTTTCAATTCTTCCGAAGGCGTTGTGTTGTTCCTCTCATCAAGTATCGTTCCATCTTGTCAAGATCATGTTCTATTACTACCATCTCATACGGAGTGCTGACCAAATTCCTTCGTTCGAATTCTTTTTCAACCTCTTATTAGCCGGAATGGTTTCGAATTCATTCTTGTTTCTTCAGCTATTGTTTGTTGTCTTTCTACCGTCAATGCTCTTGTAATGTTCCATGTTCCTCTTTTGCAATGAAGCTTCTCAATATCGTTCATCTCCGTGGTGTTCTTTCTTTCAAGTTGTTCAACCTCTCAAGATTCTTTTGTGTTGCTCATTTCTCGAAGAAGAACTTTGTTCTTCCTATTTCCCTTCCATCTCATTCCTAACATCTTGGGACGGGATCTCTTGTTAGTAGGGGAGTGTTGTGACACCCCGACACCGATGCGCCAGGTGTCTCCCTCTTATTCGTTGTCGGTGCCATGTCATTCGCTTGCGGGTTGCACTTTGCCATGTCATCATGTGCATTTCATCTGCATGTTTTCAAATTTGCATCCGTTCGCAGTTGCCCGATCCCTCGTCCTCTCCGTTGTTCGTTCTGAGCCCAGACACACTCGCATGCGCCCGCGACACCTCCGAATATTTATTTTATAAGTGGCCGGAAAAAGTTCTCGGAATAGGTTGAATCTTGGCGTGCGGTCTAATTACAGTGTAGGTAGACCGCCTGTCAAATTTCGTCCCATTTGGAGTCTGTTTGATAGCCCAACCGTTAAACTATAGTGGCACTATCGCCGGACTAATGTCGGATGTTTCCGGTCTCCGGGAACCCAGTGCCGGGCTGCCACCTTCCTCTCTTCTCAGCCAAATCATCCCTCTACACAGCCCACTAGGCCCAGCCAAGCCCCGCTCTCGACCCAGACTGTCTGATTGAGAGCGGAGGGTCAAAAAAACCCTCCAAACCCTATCCATAACCCCTCCTGCCTATAAATGGGCATCCCCACGTCCAACTTTTGACCCCTAGACCCCTTCCCCTACCTCTAGCCTCCCCACCTCCAAATCCATGCCAGGTCAGCCCCTCCTCGCCACTTGTCGCCGCCGTGCCGTCGTCCTGGCCAATCAGGCCGCGCCACCTAAGCCTCCGCCAGCACTCGTAGCCAACCGGCACCCTCCACGTCGCCTTGTCTCGCGGCCCACGGAGCCCATCCGGGGCCCACCTCGCGCCCTGATCTCTGTTCGGCCCCGAGCTCCCGCTCGGCCCCGACTCCCCTTCCCGCGCCTCTTCCCCTCGTCGCTCGCCAGAGGCAGCGACCATCTCTCCGACCAGTAGGTCAACAGCTCCGCGCCACTCCTCGTTCTCACCCCGTTTTTCCCTAGTCCTCGTCCTAATCCCCGTGCCACGTCGGCATGCAGGAAGCCGCCGCCATGGTCAACTGTCGCCCGGAGCTTTGCCGGCCACCGTCATCGCTAGATCCGGGACCCCTGCCCGGATCTGTCCGTTCCGCCCAGCTTCGGCATCCGCCGCACCCCTTAGCCTCGTTGGTGCCACGGCATCGCCGGTCTCTGCCGCCCCTGCCTTCCCTCGTGCGAGCATGAGGAGGAGGATGACCCCGTCGGCCTTGTTGGCCCGGCCTCCTCATCCCAGCTCCTCCCTACCGGCCTGCCTCGCCTCCCTCTTCGCGTGGGCCGAAGCCCATCTGGTGAGGCCATACACTACCCATAGCCATCGCCGTGGGCGAGTCCTGCTATTTTGCGCTCACTCTGCTATCCTGTGTAAAAAATGACTAAGTCCTTGGTTTTAAATCTCATGTGTGAATGTTTGAATGAATGTAACTTTGTGCATGTTGATCCAATTTGGGTGTATAATACGTTAAATTGTTCATCTTAGAGTGCTCTTCATGATGATTGCATTTGCATTCATGTTAGGATGCGTTTTGCCATGTTAATCCCTGTTGCAAAAGTGCTTGTTGCTGTTAAGATGTTGAAACTGTTATAACATGTCTTTTTCTCATTTTCATATCTTTTTGTGTGATTTTCTTTTGAGCACCATGTCAACATGTTTCAGGAGCAAAATCATGTCATATTTGCACTGGTGTAATCCATTTATCATGATATGCCTTGTGTTGAGTGCAACAAGATTGCAAAGTGACCTACTCACTGTTTGTTGTTTTGTGACACTTAGTAAATTCTGAAAAGTCTGGAATTGTTATATTGTGATGCCATGTTTGGTTGATGCTACAGTAAAATCCATGGATGTTTTGGAATGTCCAGTGACAATGTCTTCAAGTCCATGTTATGCTCCTATCCATCCATGCCATTGTTTGCAATTATAGCCTGCTGTAGCATGTTTTTTCCTTCCTCTCAACTTGCTTGAAAATGTTTCTGTCAGCCTGTTAACAACATGTTCCGTTTGGCAAAGCTCATTGTTATTTGGAGTATGACATGCCTAATACATGTTAATGACCTTTACATGCTTATTAGGATTGCCATGCTTGCTGTTAATGGTCTCCAAAGTCAGCATCATAATGTTGTGTTTGCGTTCCCAGATTTTCACGAAGTCTGAGAATCTGCTATATCATGTTTCCATCTTGTTTTGATGAATGCCATGAACCTGTTGCTCCCATGGATATGCCATGTTGTGTTATTTGAGTTCCATGTTATGGACTAGCATGCCATGCTTTTGTTTGACATGTTATTGTGTTATCGCATCTTTGTTTCTTGCCTCCAACATGTCAACATATTAACTCTGCTCATATAAATGCCCTATTTTTCACAGTCATAATGTGTGTTATAAAGTCCGCATGTTACGTTGATCATGCTGGTTTACTCTTGATGCCTATGAGCCTAATCCTTGTTGATATTGGAAGCATGTAATTTGTACTTTGAGTGCATGCCATGTTTGTGCTTATCTTGTACTTTTAGCATGTTGTTTTGATGCTTGCAATGTGCCTATTTGGTGTTTTGGAGAGCTTGCCCTTTTAAACTTGTTTCGTGTGTATGTGTTGAACCGTTGCTCCGTTTTCAGCGTGCTCTATATGAAACTTGCTTAGTTTTGTGTGGAGATGCATCATGTCATGTTGCATCCATATTTTGAGAGTGTGTGCTTGATGTTTGAATGCATTTTGCATCAATGCCACGCTGAACTTGTTTTGCTCATATCTTCTAGGTTGTAGCTCCGAATTAAATGAACTTTATATGTAAATGACTAGAAATTCGCGTAGATCATCATGGTGTGTCTTAAATTGCTATTGAACAACTCTAACATAAGGTTTGTTCAGATTTGAAATTTGCATATGAGGACTTACCAGAATTGTTATATGTTGTTTCCGGCCTCATTTAAACTTACTTTGTGTGATATTCTTGTTTGCATCATCTCTTGCAATGAATAGCATCATGTAGCCTTGTCATGCATCATACTTGGTTGAGCATCTTGTCTTGTTTAAGTGTAGTGTGTTTACCATGTTGTTTGCTTCTTCTCGGTAGTTCCTGTTTCGTTGCGATCATGAGGATTCGTTCGACTACGCTTGGTTCGTCTATGTTACCGCTTGCTCAGTCCCTTTTATAGCGTTGTTAGTTGCAGGTGAAGATGAAGTTTGATCCATGTCAGAACTTGGATGTTGACATATCACAATATCTATTAGTATAATTAATGCACATATATACGTGGCAATGGGTGGAAGGCTTGGCCTTTTGCATGATGTTTTGTTCCACTCATGTCGCCTTAAGAACCGATAAACCGGTGTTATGTTCCTTGATTTTGTGTTCCTAACACGGTTGGGGTTTATGGGCCCCCCTCAATAGTTCGCTTTGAATAAGACTCCTCCAGCAAGGCCCAACTTTGGTTTTAATTTGCAACATAATAAAACTATTAATTAATTAATTAATTTGCATAGGGGGTCGCGTCCCCAATGTTTCTAAATTGCAGATAACAGGGGGGCCAGTGGTGATGGTGTTGGTCCCAAACTAGAGCACATTGCGGGGCCGCCCCTTGGCAACTTGGGGTATGTTGGCTCCTGTATGCCTCGCTCATCTGGACGTGGCCTGAGATGAGATACACGCGGCTACTATCAGGGTGTCGGCATGCCGGGAGGTCTTGCTGGTCTTCTTTTACCATTTTCCAAATGTCTTGTACACCGGGATTCCGAGTCTGATTGGGTTGTCCCTAAGATAAGAGGTTTTTAGCTCTGCTTATCGTGAGAGCTTGTGATGGGCTAAGTTGGGACACCCCTGTAGGGTTGTGATCTTTGGAAATTCATGCCCACGGTTATGTGACATATTGGAATTTGTTAATGTCCGGTTGTAGAGAACTTGACACTGAACCCGAAATAAAATACACCAACCGCGTGAGTAACTGTGATCATCTCTTTTCGAGTAAGTTCGGGAACAGAACACGCTGGGGTTGTGTTTGACTCATAGGTAGTTCAGGATCTCTTAGTGACCATTACTAGTTTGCGACAATTGTGTAGCTTCTCATCTTTCTCTAGAATCGTAAGTTAGTCACCATACAATGCTTAGGCGCTGCTGCAACCTCACCACTTATCCTTTCCTTACCCATTGAGCTTTGGTAGTCTTCATACCCATGGTTATGGGATTGCTGAGTCCTCATAGCTCACAGTTACTACAACAATAGTTGCAGGTACAGGTTTCTGATGACTTGACGTGGGAGCGATGTTTACTTGTGTTGGAGTTCTTTCTTCTTCTTCTTCATCGATCTTGGGATAGGTTCCTAGTCGGCAGCCTGGGATAGCAGGATGGATGTCATTGTGTTTTTCATGTGTTCCCATCCATAGTCGGATGTTATGTGTATAATGTTATTGTAATCATGTGACTATTGTATGACTTGTATGTATCCCCATCTATTTATGTAATGGTACGATGTAATGATATCCATCTTGCTAACCGCCCGAAATGCGGTTGTGCCCCAATCATGAGTTCATCATGTGATTGGGATAGAATCGCATATTGGGCGTGACATATCACTCTAGCAACCCATCATCTAGTAACTACTCCATAATCCTTTCCCTTAGGCCCAAAGATGGTCAAGTGTCATGTAGTCGACGTTCTCATGACACCACTAAAGGAAGCAACAACATACACATCATCAAAATATCGAATGAATACCAATTTCACATGATTACTTATGACAAGACTTCTCCCATGTCCTCAAGAACAAAAGTAACTACTCACAAATTATATTCATGTCAAGATCAATGGGGTATTGAATATCTTACAGATCTGAACATTTAATCTTCCACCAAATAAACGAAGCAGCATCATCTACAAGTTGTAATCAACACTACTAGCAACCCACAGGTACCAATCTAGGGTTTTGAGACAAAGATTGAATAGAAGAGATGAACTAGGGTTTGAGATGAGATGGTGTTGGTGAAGATGTTGATCAATATTTAGTCCTCCCATGATGAGAAGATCATTGGTGATGATGATGGCTTCGATTCCCCCCTCCCGGAGGGAAGTTTCCCCAGTGGAATCGCCCCCCTAGAGAGCAAAAGTGCTCCTGCCTAGGTTCTGCCTCGAGACAGCGCTTCTTCCTGAATCTCTTCTTCTGAGTTTTTCTAGGTAAAATGGCACCATATAGGAGATGATGGGCCCAGAGACCTGTCCGGGCAACCACAAGCTCAGGGGGCGTGTCTCCCAGGCTTGGGGCTGCCTAGTGGGTCCCCCTCTGGTGTTTGTTTTGCCAATAATTATTATATATAACAAAATAATTATCTGTCAATTTGCAACATATTTGGAGTTGTGTAGAATAGGTTTCTTCGATATAGCCAACTCTGGTCCAGAATTCCAGCTGCCGACAATCTTCCTCTTCATGTGTTACTTGCAAAATAAGAGAGAAAAGATGTAAGAGTTGTATTATAAAGTGAAATGACAATCCATAGTACAATAAATATCAACATGAAAACATGATGGAAATGGATTTATCATATGGAGGGACGAAGGGAGGGAGGAGGGAAGGATATGAAGGGATGAGGCGTGAGGGAGGGAGGAAGGTGGAAGGAAGTGGGAGGGAGGGAGGTGGAGGAAGGAGGAGGACGGAGGAAAGGAGGTGGAGGGAGGGAGGAGGGTGGAGCTACCTCAGTGGACGAGGAGCAGCGGCAGTGACGAGCGAAGACAATGGCAGGCAGACGAGCGTGGGGGGAGGGCCGGTGCGGGGGAGAGAGTGGAGAGGGAGAGGGAGGGCGATTGTGCAGGGGTTTAGCAGCTTCCAAACCCATTAGCTGTAGCGCTGGTTCTAGGTCGGCGCGGCTGCTAAGTGGGGATGGGGATCTAGGCCCGGGCTAGCCATAGTAGTAGCGCATGTCATGGGCTAGCGCTAGTGCCAATGGGTTTAGCGGTAGCGCTGGTCGGTAACCAGCGTTGCTACAGTGGCCAGTGTGTGGGGGCACGACGGGGCCCATATAGTAGTAGTTTTGGCCTCGCAGTCGCGCGCTACTGCTACTGCCCACCTGCAGTGCCGGTACACGATAGATGCTACTGCTAAATAGCAGTAGCGCGATCCATTAACTCGGCGATGATGTTACCTGTCTACCTATAGGGTTTTCTCTAGTAGTGGTTGTGCTAGCCAACGCGGGTGTAGGATCGAAAGTAGGTCTAGAGGGGGGGTGATTAGACTACTTGACAATATAAAAAAAATCTGCCTTTAGATCATGCAAAGTTTTTGGCAGTTTCACAAACAAGATCAGGTCAAGTAACACCCTACACATGCAATTCTAGAGTTTATGCAGCGGAAAGTAAATTGCACATGTAAAAGAGAGGTGGAGAAGATCAAACGCAGTTTGGTGACACGGAGATTTTTGTCGTGGTTCCGATAGGTGGTGCTATCGTACATCCACGTTGATGGAGACTTCAACCCACGGAGGGTAACGGCTGCGCGAGTCCACGGAGGGCTCCACCCACGAAGGGTCCACGAAGAAGCAACCTTGTCTATTCCATCACGGCCTACGCCCACGGAGGACTAGCCTTACTCGGGGTAGATCTTCACGAAGTAGGCGATCTCCTTGCCCTTACAAACTTCTTGGTTCAACTCCACATCACGACGGAGGCTCCCAAGCGACACCTAACCAATCTAGGAGGCACCACCCCCCAAAAGGTAATAGACGGTGTTGATGGTGATGAACTCCTTGCTCTTGTGCTTCAAGTGATAAACTCCCCAACACTCAACTCTCCTCACTGATATGGCTGTGGTGGAAGAAAGATTTGAGTGGAAAGCAACTTGGAAAGGCTAGAGATCAAGTTTCATATGGTAGGAATGGAATGGCTTGATCTCAACACAAGGGTAGGTGGTTCACTTCTCAGAAAGTGTGTGGTAGAAGTGGTGGTACTTTCTGATAGCTCTCCTCACGAATGAGGAGGGGGTGGAGGGGTATATATAGCCTCCACACAAAATCCAACCGTTACACACACATTTGACCAATCTCGGTCAGACCGAAGTGAAAACTCGGTTAGACCGAAAGTTCAAATATAGTGAACGTTGGGATTTTCGGTGGGACCGAAAATACCATCTCGGTGAGACCGAAGTGAGTCAAAGGTTAGGGTTTGCCATTTCGGTGAGACCGAAAATATAAACTCGGATATTCCGAATTGATGTCAACTGATCATAGAAGGTTGGCAGCCCTTTTTCGGTGAGACCGAAACTCAGAATCGGTGTGACCGAGAATCTAGGGTTTGGAGAAACAACTGAAGTGGTTCATCTCGGTGGGACTGAGTTGGAGAAATCGGTGTGACCGAGATTACTTATGGGTGTGTGTTAAGTAGTGAATAGTGCTGATAGTTGAGGGAGTTAGATCACCAAGCACTTGAGCAACAAGAACATTAACACAACCTCATCCCCTTTTAATAGTATTGGCTTTCCTATGGACTCAATGTGATCTTTGATCACTAAACAAAAAGATGGAGTCTTGAGCTTTTGCCAATGCTTGTCTTAGCATTTTGAGGGGTCCACTTCTTCAGACATTTCCATACCCACATCATCGAACTTTTCTGAAATGATTCTCAAGAGAATATTAGTTCAATGATATATATGTTGTTATTAATTACCAAAACCACCCAGGGATTAGTTGCACTTTCAATCTCCCCCTTTTTGGTAATTGATGACAACATATAGATCAAAGCTTCGACAAAAGATATAATCAAAGAATAATATCGTCGCTTTGAGAAGTATGTGATAAACAAGAGCTCCCCCTAAATTTGTGCATTATTTAAAATTTGCGTTTGAATGCAAATGCACAATCGATTAGGATTATGGGTCACTCTTCCATGTCACATACATCTTGGTGGAGCGCACAAAATGATAAGAATGAATAACATGCACTCAATCACCAAGACAAGAGTAAATAGCCATACAATAAGAAATAGCATATGAGAAACAATAAGCACACATTAAAGCATAGTATGACTAAGCACTCATTAAGGTAGCATCAAACGTAGTAGCAAGCACACTTAAAGTATCTGGAACCAAAAGAAACCAATGTATCTCAAGGAAAACGGCAAAAGAACGAAAAGACGAAAGAGCACTCTCTCTCTCGAAGCCCTATGATCTATAACAATTTCTCCCCCTTTGGCAACAAGTTACCAAAAAGTTCGAAAAGGTATAGAGCTAAACGTCACTGCGGGCTCGGCTGGCTGCTCCCGTCTGGGTCGATGTCGGTGTAGAGATAGCTGCGTCGGCGAAGACTTCTGCTGATGTCTGCGCTGGAGGAGTGGATGCTGGAGCTGAAGGAACTGCTGGAGCTGTAGCTGGTGCTGAAGTGGTAGCCCTGGAGTCCGTCACTGGGATAGCTGCAGACCTGGATCCTCTGGGAACCGGAGCAGTCTGGCGATGAGAGTCCTGGACTATATCATCCTGCATAAGCTCTGCTCTCTCCTGCCTAGTCTCCTCCATGTCTGCCTCAAGTTTGTTGACAGACACCTGAATCTCAGTCAGCTTCACGTCTAGAGCGTGGATCTTGTCCTCGACGATCCTCTCAAGGCTCTCCTGAGATTTCTCAATGCTGGCCAGGCGTTGTTCAATTCTCCGGGTTGCTTCAAGAATCTGATCTCCAAAGCTCTTTGGCTTAGCTGCTGCTGCTGCTGCCTCTCTGTCAGCTTTGGCTTTCTTTGCAGCTTCGATCTTGGCTTGCCCTTCAACTGAGGTGGGATCCTCTTCATCCATCACAACTACGTTGTCCTCATGCTCTGGCTGCAGTGGTAAGTGCTTCCTATCCAACATGAATTTTCCCGTGCCAAACTTGGCGTTGATAAGCATCTGTATCAGCGGTGCAAACCCACACGACCTCTTCTGGTCAGCTGCAGTCCTCTTGATGGTCTCTACCATCAAGTCCATCACCTTAAAAGGTGCCTTCTCATCGAGAATGTGCAGCATGTTGATAGAATAGCCTCGTATCATCCGGTGGTCACCTGACTTAGGCATCAAAGTATGCCTCAGGATAGTGTTGGTGGTGGTCAGACCTGCCTGGAGATAATACACTGAGCCGAGTTTCCATCCCTCCAAATCAGCAGCTGGGATCTCCTTGTACATATTCTTCATGGAATCATGACTCTTCTTAGGAATCCCATAGACATCAATGTCGTCCTCTCTCTGCACTGGAGCGTTCAGAAGTTCTGCCCATTCTGCAACAGTTGAAGAAAACCGTTGACCTTCAGTCATCCATGTGATCTTGCCATCGGGGTAGAAATGGGCTGTGGCATAGAACTGCATGATCATCTCGTCGTTCCATGCTGTCAGTTCTTGACCCACAAAGTCAGCAACTCCACATGCAGTAAAGCTCTCATGCACATGGGGAAAGAAGTCCCGATGCTCTCTGCTGTCAATGTACTTCCAGTCAACATACCTGGTATCAGCAACAATGGGCTTCTTATCCATTAGCACAGTCTCATAGAAATCCTGCTGCTCTTTGGTGTGGAATCTGGGGTCCACAGCAGTCCTTCTTCTTACGGCATATGGATCAGATTGTCTCCATAGCCTGAGACCTTTGTCCTTCCTTGCCTTCATATCCTCAGCTTGAGGATGAGCATCATTGTGGAGTGGCAACTTGGGACGGAGCTTGAGCAACACATGCTCTTCATCTGACTCAGAAGGTGGCATCTCACCTTTGTTCTTCTCAGAAGCTGGAATGCTTCTGGTTGTCCTCTTAGGCTTCGCTGGAGCTGCCTTAGCTGGAGCAGGCTTCTTGGGCTTGGAGGAGGTTTGAGCTCGAATAGCATCACCCATGAACTTAGCTTTCTGAGGAGGAGGCTGGGGTGCATCTTCTTCTTCTTCAGCATCATCAACTTGAGGTTCAGCATAAACAACTCTCTTCCTTTTGGAAGTCTTCTTCACCTTGCTTGGAGCTGGCTCTTCCAAGTTGAGCTTCTTGGCAACTGCAGACTGCTTCACTTTGCTCGTGCCTTTCTTTGGCTGCTGCCCTTGGAGCTCTTTGGCGACCACTTGCCTCTTTGGCTTTGAGGTAACTTCCTCAGCAACGAAATCGGAATCCTCAGAATCAGACGTTCTCTTCTTCCTGGTTCTCGTAGCAGCAGGAGGCAGACCACTAGGGGTGCTCCTCTCACCATCATCACTAGAGCTGCTAGCCTCAGGACTTGTACCTGCCTCTGGAATCTCAGCAAACGGTGATTCGGACCTGTTCTGGCTGTCACTGACATCTGACATGGCTGAAAGACCTGTGAATAGATAAGGTATAGGTAGAGTAGAAGAGTTATCACAACTGCAGAAGTTTTTGCAAAAAAAATGAGTTAAAAACTTAGTTTTGAGTTTTCACAGAATGTATTTCGGTCAAACCGATTTCAAGTTTCGGTGTAACCGAAGTGTTCAACAGAACCTACACACCACTTTCGGTCAGACCGAAATGGGTTTCGGTCCTACCGAAAAACTAGGGTTTCATAGAAACTTCACTTCGGACATTCCGATTTTCACAACTCGGTCAGACCGAACTGTGTAGTGCAATGGTCAGAGACCAAATCGTTCAGTCCGAGTTTCAGGAATCGGCTTCACCGAGATGCATTCCGTGGAAACCTAAACCTAAGAATTTTCCTCGAAACTAAACGATCTGAACAATGTATTGGGACCATATCAAACGTGGATTGAATCAGGGCAGTCCTATCATGCAAGAATCAGAAGTGGAGCATGAATAGGGATCGAGACACACCCTAACTTGGTGGTGTCCCTCTACGGCGGCAACGGAGGAGAAGATTACCGTTGACGGCGGCGGAGACCTGCGGCAAGGGCACACAGGCGACGACGGCGACGATCCTTAGATCAGGGCGGCGGCAGCAGGGGTCTTGGAGGGCGAACGGTTTGAAAGGAATAGATCGCGCGCAGCCCTCAGTATATATAACCCCGTACTGTCGGTGGGACCGAGTTGAAAAACTCGGTGTCACCGAGATGTATTTCTGCTGTGCAGTTACACATATCGGTCAGACCGAGATTTTGAACTCGGTTTCACCGAGATGAAACCTAGATCAATCTAAGTGTTTCGGTTGGACCGAGATTGAGAAGCCGGTCAGACCGAAATAGACTTAGAAGGTTTTGGAAGTCAGCCTTAGACGAATCGGTGGTTCCGAGCGCTCCTCACTCGGACTGTCCGAAAAAGACTTGTTCAAAGTTGTGATATAAGCATGAATAGAATTTTGAGACAAGATAGCATAGATAGCTAGGGAAAGTGCTTAGGCATTCTTGTCCATCCATTTGGCCAGAAAAAGAAACCAAGAAAATCAAAACAACAAATGGATGTCCTTGAATGGATAAAATCATGCATCCAACATGCTCACACAATAAGATAGCAACTGAAATATGTGTCAAACATGCACAACCAAAACTCTAGCTACTAGCACACAAATTGTCGATGACTAGGTCATCTATATATGAGTATATTGACTTAGGAGTCAAATGAGAACATTTGATCATAGGTCATACTCATCGTTTAAGCACAAGTGGGGTTACCACTTTTACATAAAGCATTTATGTGTTCACATCATTTGGAGATGCTTTAGCTCATTTTTAGAGCAAAGCTCCCCCTAGATGTGAGAACCCCTTTTAAAGGGTCAAACTAACCTTGGGTTGTCGTAGAAGACTTCTTGTAGATGTTGAAGATGTGGATGCTCAATGTTGATGTAGATCATCATGAGTTGGGAGCAATCCTTTGGATTAGGGCACTTTCAATACCTACATGGGTTAGTCCCACAAGGAACAAACAAGAATATCCATGGACATAGAGTGAAGTGCACAAAAGATGATGTCCATGAAAGCAATGATTACCTTGTCCCTTGACTTACCAACAAGAGGGTTTGTGACTCCATGAACAAGTGCATGATGTGGAAGTTGATTGCACAAGTTCTTGCCAAAATGAATATGAGTGAAGTTTGTTGGCGGAGTCACCCTCAAGAACCTACTAGTTCTTCTTCTTTGGGATCCACATCATCTTGATGGGAATCCTTGGTGTTGTAGTTGAGCTTGACGAAGTAGAACTTGATGTGTCCTTGGGAACCCACTTGACCATGGCTTGAGGTGCTTCAATGAATGCATCAATCTCCTCTTGAAGCTTGTCCTTGGCCTTTAGCTTGTGGTCTTGTGGTGGAAGGTCATCTTGAGCTTGTTCCACATTGGAAGAAGTAGGATCATACTTCTCCTTTTGTGAAACAAACTGTGGAGTAGGGTATTGACCTTCTTCCCACTCAACACCTTTGGCGTTGATCTTTCGCTCAAAACCAATCCCTTGATTCTTCCGGTGTCTTCCTTGTTTGCGAACAATCTCCTCAAAGTTCTTGCTTCCGGCAAGACTCTTGTAGACACCTTTCTCTATGATTTCCTTCAATAGGCTATTTTCTTGCTCAAGTGTAACTTGGCTTGAAACATTGTTAGTGGAATCAAGAGAACTACTAGAAGTAACAATATTGGATTTAACATTGTTATTGTTACTACTAGAGGAAGAATTTTTCTTATGCTTGTCATGCTTAGTCTTAATAGGTGGCAAGAAATTAGACAAGAGAAGTCGTTTGGCAAGATATGAAGAACTCTTCTTTCGAAGATCGTCATTGATCGCTTTTAGAAACTCATGTTCTTGCTCTAGAGTGAGCTTCTCGAAGCGTAGCTTCTCATGAGATCTTAGGAGCTCTCTATGATCTTCTTGAGTAGTTTCATGAGCTAACTTAAGAGTGGTTAGTTCTTTAGTTAGACGCTCAATCTCCTTCATAGCATTGTCATTCGACTCTTCTCGACTATAAAGACTACTAGCATTTTCATCATTACTAAGCTCACTAGATTTATCATGCAAGAGCTCATCTTCACCAAGTAAGTCATCCTCATCACTATCAAAGTCAATGAACTCAGGGTGTGTTACCTTGGGGCCTTTAGCCATGAAGCATCTTCCAATTCCCTCATTTGGTGAATCAAATAAGTCGTAGGAGTTGGAGTTGGAGGATACGAGTGCAAGTCCGGCAACACCTTCATCTTGACTATAGTCGGAGTCGGAGTGATAGCTTCCATCGGATTGACTGTCAGAGTCGGAGCCGGAGACCCATTCACCAACATGAGCTTGATGTCTTCTTCTTGTGTAGCTCCTTGATGACTTGTCTTTCCTCTCCGAATCCTTGCTTTTCCGAGAAGGTCTTCGTTCATAACGATCATCTCTACTCCTTCTCTCTTTCCGAGGTGACTCATCTCTTGCTCTTCTTCTTGGAGATTCTTCTCTTCTCTTGTGGGGAGCCGTACACTCATTTGAGAAGTGTCCGGGTCTTCCACAATTGTAGCAGTTTCGATCACGACTAGAAGATCTCTTTCCATCATATGATCTAGACTTTGAGCTTCTCTCTTTGCCTCTATTCTTGTAGAACTTGTTGAAGTTCCTGACCATTAGGCTTATGTCTTCATTGGAAACTAACTTATCACTTGAGGTAGTAGGAGCATCACTTGTAGCTTTGTAAGCACCACTTGACTTGTTGTGAAGCTCTTCCTTATCCTTAAGTGTCATCTCATGAGCAACAATCCTTCCAATGACTTCAGTTGGCTTGAGAGTCTTGTAGTTTGGCATCATTTGGATCAAAGTGCACACGGTGTCATACTTTCCATCCAAAGCTCTAAGAATCTTCTTAATGATGAATCGGTCGGTCATTTCTTCGCTTCCTAAGCCTGCAATCTCATTTGTGATGAGAGCAAGCCTAGAGTACATTTCAGCGACTCCTTCACCATCCTTCATCTTGAACTTGTCAAGTTGACCTTGAAGAATATCTAGCTTTGATTCCTTCACAGATTCAGTACCTTCGTGCATTTCAACCAAAGTATCCCAAATCTCTTTAGCATTCTCAAGACGGCTGATTTTGTTGAACTCTTCGGGACACAAAGCATTGAAGAGAATGTCACAAGCTTGAGCATTGTTTTGCAACATCCGCAACTCTTCGGGTGTAGCTTCGCGATCCGGAACTTTTCCTTCTTCAAAGAAATCACCTTGCATGCCAACACAAATAATGCCCCATGCGGCTGGGTTATGACCAAGAATATGCATTTTCATTTTATGCTTCCAACTAGCAAAATTTGTACCATCAAAGTAAGGACCTCTACGATAATTACCCTCACTAGACGCCATACTCTCCTAGGTTCTGATACCACTTGTAGGATCGAAAGTAGGTCTAGAGGGGGGGTGATTAGACTACTTGACAATATAAAAAATCTGCCTTTAGATCATGCAATGTTTTTGGCAGTTTCACAATTAAGAACAATTCAAGTATCACCCTACACATGCAATTCTAGAGTATAAGCAGCGGAAAGTAAATTGCACATGTAAAAGAGAGGTGGAGAAGATCAAACGCAGTTTGGTGACACGAAGATTTTTGTCGTGGTTCCGATAGGTGGTGCTATCGTACATCCACGTTGATGGAGACTTCAACCCACGGAGGGTAACGGCTGCGCGAGTCCACGGAGGGCTCCACCCACAAAGGGTCCACGAAGAAGCAACCTTGTCTATTCCATCACGGCCTACGCCCACGGAGGACTAGCCTTACTCGGGGTAGATCTTCACGAAGTAGGCGATCTCCTTGCCCTTACAAACTTCTTGGTTCAACTCCACATCACGACGGAGGCTCCCAAGCGACACCTAACCAATCTAGGAGGCACCACCCCCCAAAAGGTAATAGACGGTGTTGATGGTGATGAACTCCTTGCTCTTGTGCTTCAAGTGATAAACTCCCCAACACTCAACTCTCCTCACTGATATGGCTGTGGTGGAAGAAAGATTTGAGTGGAAAGCAACTTGGGAAGGCTAGAGATCAAGTTTCATATGGTAGGAATGGAATGGCTTGATCTCAACACAAGGGTAGGTGGTTCACTTCTCAGAAAGTGTGTGGTAGAAGTGGTGGTACTTTCTGATAGCTCTCCTCTCGAATGAGGAGGGGGTGGAGGGGTATATATAGCCTCCACACAAAATCCAACCGTTACACACACATTTGACCAATCTCGGTCAGACCGAAGTGGAAACTCGGTTAGACCGAAAGTTCAAATATAGTGAACGTTGGGATTTTCGGTGGGACCGAAAATACCATCTCGGTGAGACCGAAGTGAGTCAAAGGTTAGGGTTTGCCATTTCGGTGAGACCGAAAATATAAACTCGGATATTCCGAATTGATGTCAACTGATCACAGAAGGTTGGCAGCCCTTTTTCGGTGAGACCGAAACTCAGAATCGGTGTGACCGAGAATCTAGGGTTTGGAGAAACAACTGAAGTGGTTCATCTCGGTGGGACTGAGTTGGAGAAATCGGTGTGACCGAGATTACTTATGGGTGTGTGTTAAGTAGTGAATAGTGCTGATAGTTGAGGGAGTTAGATCACCAAGCACTTGAGCAACAAGAACATTAACACAACCTCATCCCCTTTTAATAGTATTGGCTTTCCTATGGACTCAATGTGATCTTTGATCACTAAACAAAAAGATGGAGTCTTGAGCTTTTGCCAATGCTTGTCTTAGCATTTTGAGGGGTCCACTTCTTCAGACATTTCCATACCCACATCATCGAACTTTTCTGAAATGATTCTCAAGAGAATATTAGTTCAATGATATATATGTTGTTATTAATTACCAAAACCACCCGGGGATTAGTTGCACTTTCAGCGGGCCTCTATCGGTCCGTGTGGCGATCCAGACACACTTTCTCTTGTAAACCAGATACAAACTAGGGGAGGGGCTTTGCGGGAGTCCTGACAGCGGCCATGCCGCTTTTAACCACCCTGGTCCCCCAAAACCCTCCTCCCTCACCCGCGCGTGTTTCCTCCCGGCGCCATCTGCCCCATTCAGGCCGCTGTAGAGCAGCCGCTCCACATTGAAGCTAGCCCAGAGCAGACACGACCTCTCACTAGTCCATCATTGAAGCAGCATGCCGGCCGAGGGGCGCCCACTGGATGCCCAGCTGAACACACCTCTTTGCCGCATTCAAAAGCCTCCATAAACTTGCGCGTGTGCCAAGAAACCTACTCCAGCCATACATCCCTTCAAGAGTGGGCCAGCATTAGACACAACACCGGACAAGCTCCCATCAGCCCTTTATTTAAGCGAGGCCAGACACCTACCAAGAATCGCACAACAACTCTACTCCCCATCTCCTAGTTGCACCATTTTCTCTATACTGTCCAATGGCATCCAGCGAGGAGAAAGAGTAGTTCTCCAGCATAAAAGTCGGCTGGGTGGCCCGAGGAGCCTGCCTAATATGAACCAGGCAACTTGCTGCTCACCTCCCTCACCTAACCCGATGGAGCAAGTTGCCGCTCCAAGTCAGCGTGTGGTTCAGCAACACGCAGCTCCAAACCAGCTCGCGGAGGAGTGGCGAGTTGCTCCAGGCAGGCACGCGGGGGAGCACGATGAAACGGGCATCGTGGCTACCATGGATGAGGCGTCCGCTATCAATGTTGGTGGAACCGCGCTCGATCGGCGAAGAAAGAAGCCGGCTACACGGATATTGATGAATCGGTGAACAGCACGTCCGCATCAGCAGCCAACATCGAGGAAAACTAGAAACATGGGAGGCCGCCGCCGCTTGGGTCCCAGGAAGGCCACCGTCGACGCGCCACCAGCGTGCACTTCCGGTGACTTGCCAGGTTCAGTGCAGACGGACGTCGACCCCCTCCCACCTGATCAAGGTAGCACGCGCCCATAACCTTCCCTCGTCGAAGGCACCAGCGAGAGGCATGACAATAGACCCAGTTAGGGCCTTCCCATAAAGGCAAGTGTGGCTGCACTCGTCAGCTCGATTTGATGGCACCATGACTCAGCCAACAGTTGTTCAAGTTCATTTTAAGTCCGGTTAAACTTGAATGCAATAAACTGAGTCATAATAAAATAACATGATGCAACTACAATGCATGAGCATGATATCAACATAAGCATGGAGGTGCAACATAATCATCGAGCATAACCATAGTGAAGCATATATCCAAATGAACATGGCATACTGACAAGCATGAATATCACAAGTATAACGCTACTCATGGCATACATGACTACTAGTATCATAACTAAATACCATGCGAGAACATAGCAAGAACACTACCAAGTAATCATGTAAATAACTAGTTGTAACGGAACATGCATATCCAAGGTACTTGACAGACAGCAAGCATGCAATAGATGATCATTACTACTACTAGCATGTACTTCTACTACCAAGCATAACATGTGAACATGATACTAACAAGCAGTACAAGATAACAAGAAGCATTAGATTATAGCATGACAGTGAACATGTAACCACAAGCATAGCCGAAACAACGATAGCAGTAGCAAACAAGCAGACATATAACAGCAAATTTGATTAAATATTCAAGTTGAAAACCATGGCTACTGCATGGCTCTCATGCAAGTGGCTATTGTGGCTTGCGTGGGGGTGACGAAGAATCCGGGAAGAAGTGCGGTGAAGCTGCGGAACAAAACGCCGAAACACTTCTCTCTCAGAGGGGGCTGATTAGAGGCAAGGGCATAATGGTCATTTTTACAATGATAATACATAGTGAAAATGATACCAACAGAACGGGCTCAACGAGACGAAGAGGTGAGCGTTGGTTTCACCTAAATCGGAGTTACGGTCACGAAGATATGAGGTGTTGAAGGAGAGGGACCAATCTGTGAATATTTCTTCGCAAACAAGTCCCTGAGTGGATAAGCCAGAGGCGCATATAAGCAAATACGCTTTCAGGACTGGAAAACATAGTTTCAACTAAAGAGGACCGAGAATACGCTTTCACAGAACTGAATACGTACTTACCAAAAATACGCCTCCACTTAAAATGTGCGGGCCCGGGGCCAGGTCAATGCATGGGACACTGACAGGGGGTCCCACGGGCAGGGGGCCAGGGCGCTCGCGTCGTCTTCCTCCTTGCGCTTCTGTTCCGCTCGTGGAACAGAGCGAGGTAGGGGAGTGCCGCAGCCAAGGGGCTGGCCGGCTCCGGCCAGCTCCGGCCCGGCCGAGCACACCGGCGGGTGTGCGGGGCCACACCGCACCCGCCCCAAGAGAGAAGAGGCGCGGGGAGGCCTGGGGCTGTGGTGGTGGTTGGCAACAGAGGGGAACACGACGCGGGCGCCGGCGATGGAGCGGGCTACTCCGGCCACCTCAAGCCAAGGCGCGAGCACCGGCGGGTTCAAGGCGGAGCACTGGACCCATTCAGAGGCAAAGGAGGCGCCGAAGAGTGGGGGAGAGACGGCAAGGTGACGACGACAGGAGGTTAAAGAGGGCTCGGGCGGTCGAGGTACTCGGCACTGTGTCCGCTCCGGCGAGGGGGCAAGGGGGTGGGGCGGCTCAGTGGAACAAGGGCGAGTCGGTGGACATGGTAGGATAAGGAGAGGAGGTTCGAGGTGGTCGGAACCAAGCCGAGACCGAGGCAGCCATGGTGAACGACGACGACAGAGGCGAGGGAGAGGTGCTCTGGTGGTCGAGGAGGGATGGGGGAGAGGCTGGTGAGCTGCGGGAGGAGTCGAGGGTCCTTATATAGGCGCGGTGGAGAGCTCTAGAGCTCACGAGCAAGCTCCCGACCGAGCTTTAATGGCGGGCAGATGCTGGACGCGGCACGGGCATGGAGCTAGCGGCTCATTTATGGCGAACCACGATGGGGAACCGATGCAGGGCGATGCAGACGAGCACGGGGTAGCTACTAGACATGGATGGAGGTCGACACGAGGAGGGAGACGACGGGAACAGTGGTCGGATCGAGCCAGAGTGCGCGTTGTGCATGACGCAAGCATGATCACCACTGGCACTGGCGCGAGCGGCGCTCTTTGGCGTGGCCAACCATGTCCAGTAGATGGACCTTAGTACCATGAGTCTAAGTGAGAAAATAATTCAATTCAGGGGCAAAGAAGTGATTTGCACTCAGCTCCAAACTAAACCTGCGGCCAAGTGTTTTCTGTGCTGTGGGGACACCAGCTTGGTAACTCAGTAAAAAAATTGTCTGGCGATGAACTTACATTAATGTCGGGACCCCGATCCTAAGTCACACCGATCTAGCATGTAACACATCATATCACTTTGCGGCCTCACGCACGGTATCCACACGGGTGCCACCTTACCTGGCCCGGGACCGTTTGCGTATTTTGGCTCACGTATATGATAGTGTCGCTAGCATCCATATGACAGAGAACCCGGGCCGACATGACTAGTTATAAACCAAAAGTGGCGCTAAATTACTGAGACATGCATACATGACCCAGCAAGAAACGTGTCGGTCATCAACGTATGAACCCAAGTCGTAGCAAGCTGCAAGGACTTAAAGGAACAACACGTGACATTTCCCCTAAGGGACAGACACAGGAACGAAGAAGGACACATGGCGGCCAGCCTAAGTGTTTCGTAGCAGTAGCAAGCTACCAAGGCTCAGTGGAAGCACTAGGAGACATTTCCCTGTAAGATAGGCTAACAACACTACTAGGAAAACGGCTATAGATGGAATTGACACTAATGGCGCACCAGACATGCGGTGCGCCATTAGTATCCAAATACTAATGGCGCACCGTTGACGTGGTGCGCCATTAGTAACAAAAAAAAAAATCATTTTTTTCTCAAAACTACTAATGGCGCACCAGTGGATAGTGCGCCATTAGTAGTTGAACTACTAATGGCGCACCACATCCACGGTGCGCCATTAGTAATTTTTTTCAAATTTTGTTTTTTTTTTCAAAAAATACTAATGGCGCACCGTGGGAGTGGTGCGCCATTAGTAGTTCAACTTACTAATGGCGCACCACTCCCACGGTGCGCCATTAGTAAATTGGCCATTACTGCAACCCCACCCCCCCTGTGGACCGCCTTTTCCAGTTCAAAAATAAATAAAAGAAAATGATGTAAATGTCAAAAAAATAAAAGATAATAAGTTTCCCATGTGATATTTGGTCTACTTGTTGGGAAAATTTACAAATATGAATTTTGACTTTATTTGCAAACTATCTCTGGAATTTAGTAAAACGGGTATAACTTTTGCATACGAACTCGGATTAAAAAGTTTTTCATATGAAAAATCATCTACTCGAAAAAGTTACTGGGCTTTTAAGATCTACAGGCAAAAAAGTTCAAAAAATTTCAAACTTACTAGTGGCGCACCGTTTGCTAGGTGCGCCACTAGTAACAGAAAAAAAAATATAAAATTTTCGAAAAAGAAAATTATAATTTTTTTTCAAAAATATGATACGTAATATGACCGGGAAGTTTGAAATATATTTTCAAAATTTCATCATACTCATGAACATTAACAAACTCCTAGACATCAAGAAGGGTTAATAGGATTGATATGATAGATATATCAACAAGTGCGTGTGAAGTGAGCTGGTGCTGGGTTTGGATAGAACTATGAAGTTAAGCGTGCTCGGGCTGGAGTAGTGTGAGGATGGGTGACCTTATGGGAAGTTAGACCACAGAGTGCGATTTGACTTGAGATTAAGCTAATTGACCCCATATTAAGCCATAATGACATGAGATTAAGAAAAAAAATTGAAAAAAAAATTTTGAAAAAAAATTTTGAAAAAAAATTTGTAAAAAAAATTGAAAACAAAATTTGAAAAAAAAATACAAATGGCGGACTTCTATGTAGTGCGTCATTAGTATGCCAAAGCACCTGGGTATAGATGGCCCCCTACGAGGCATACTAATGGCGCACCGTGCACTATACTAATGGCGCACCAGTGGTGCGCCATTAGTATACCATTAGTAAATAATACAAATGGCGTGCTACTAATGGCGCACCAATAGTGCGCCATTAATGGGCAAAACCGGTGCGCCATTAGTAGCCCTTTTCCTAGTAGTGCAAGGGTAAACAACTAGGTGTCGGATGCCACACATAGCAATACACATTACACGTACGAATAACATGCAAGTATGTGATGTACAACATGGCATCACAATATAACTCAACAACTCATATAGATAAGGCCCAGAAAAGCCATCATAGAATTTATTACAAATAGGAGTCACATGATCCAACATACAGAGCATACAGGCCACAGAAGCATAACATGTCTGTGTACAGACAACTACAAATGAAAAGGGCTGAGAAGCCTGACTATCTACAAGACCCTCCCAAGGGTACAAGATCGTAGCTGAGGTAACAAGCTAAACGTCGAAGTCCACGCGGAAAGACTAGTGAGACTGAAGTCTCTCTACAAAAACATAAATTAAACAAACATGAGTACATAGGTACTGAGCAAGACTTACATCGAAACTAGCTACATATGCATCAGTATCATCAAGGGGTGGTGGAGTTTGACTGCAGCAAGCCAGCTTTGACTCGGTGGCTCTCCTGAACTACGACTGCAAGTAACTCTTTGAGGTGGCGCACACGAGTCCACATATTCACCAATCAATACACCACTATGGATCCGTTCCCGTCTCCCTACGAGAAGGCCATCCATAGCACTCGTGCCTATCTTGCGCATTTTACAGTATCCACTTTCACTTGTCTATGTACCACGTAAGCATCCAAGAAGTCCATAACCGCGGACCCGGCTATTCGAATAGATCATGTTAACCATGCAGGGGTGTACTTCTTCACACACGCTCTCGCCACTTACCGCCATGTACACGTCATGTATCTCGGCTACCTTCAAGCGGAAGCCTGGCGAGGGTGTCGGCCATGACCTGACTAACCACACAAGACTCTAGTCCAGGTTTATCACATATTCGGGTTCCATCCGTAAGGAGATCCGGCAGGGGTGTCGCTCACGGCCCCAAACGATGTGCGTAGGGTTCCCAAGCCCACCTCGACGAATGGATCTACGCTTGGTACACCGTGCCATGATGCCTAGTCTGTCCCAAGCCCACATGTACCGTGTGCCACTTGGTAGACTACTAGCACTACCTACAAAAACCAGAAACTAGTTGCAACTCCTGGACAGAGATCGAGTTGATTAAAAAGTCGAGAGGGGCACTTAAGCATTCTAATGCATGGTAGTAGCTATTCATTGGACAACTTGCACATAACTCAGTCCTTAAGGATGGCTGCACTGAGACAACCCACCATGTACTCCTACATGGCCTCTCACCGCTACCTTTACCAAATCATGTTCACACACTTAGCTCTCAACAGTAGGACATGTTCATAACTTTCCAATTCATCCCCGATGAATCAGACCTGACACAACTCTAGGCAATAGCAGGCATAACCAGAAAGCATGAATGAGTAGGCACAGCATGGCTCAAACAACTCCTACTCATGCTAGTGGGTTTCAACTATTTACTGTGGCAATGATAGGTCATGAAGAGGAAAGGGGTTCAGCTACCATAGCAAATAGCAGTTCAAACGTTGTTGTCCTAATGCAGTAAAAGAGAGCAGGAGCGGGAGAGTGGGATTGTATCGGAATGCTCAATGGGGGTTTGCTTGCCTGGCACTTCTGAAGATAGTAAGTTCTTCATCGGTGTCATCGAACTCATGGTCGGAGCTACGTCCACTGAGAGGGGACAAAACCGGCAAACAGAGAAAGAACACAATCAATGCAATGCGACGATATGATGCATGAGCATGACATGGCAATATGTTGTGGTTTGAGCTAATGCAACTAAGAACAATTTATATGAAGTTGGTTTGAATCCAAGATTCAAATTCAAACTCCACATGTGGTTATTTGAATGTCATTTAATTGATTTGACCTAATCAGCAAGTTTAACTTGTTCAAACATGCATGCAAATGCCATAAAGAGATTCCTCATATTTTTCTGATCATTTTTCATATTTAAATTATTTTCATCTGAGATAGGGTTTATTTTACATGAATTTTTAGAAGTTTTAGCTATTTTTTGAAATAAATAAATCATTTCTGATTTATTTAAAATCCCAAAAAATCTTTACTGCGTCAGCATGACCTCATGCTCACGTCAGCAGGTCAACAGGGGCTGGTCCAGGTCAAACCTGACATGTGGGCCCGGCATGTTAGTGTCACAACTAATTAACAGAGTTAATTAGTGCTAAGCTAGGAACTAACTAAAGTGTCAGTGGGGCCAGGGCCCACTAGTCAGTCGCACATTATCTAATAGGTTTTAATTAGACCTAACTAAACTAATTAACATGCACTGGGGTCCACTGTGAGTGACTCTAGGTGGGGTTGGTTAGGTGCTAATGACGGTGCCACATCATCACGCCGGAGTTACTCACCGGCGACCACATTCCGCGGCGGTTTCTCGCTGGAGAGGCTCGGGCTTTGCCAACAAGAGGCGGTTTCGGGCGCGGTTAGTCCCTTTGGAAAGCTGGCGCTCGACCGCATCCAACGGTGCAAGAGGTACGACCTGAGGTGGCCGGAAACAGCGACGGCAGTGAGGTTTGCGGTGGCCGGTGGCCGCGGTGGTTCAGGGCGGCCGCGATGAGCTCCGCTCGGTGGTGGCGGGGAAGAGAGACAAGGGAGGGGGGAGAGCACGGGGTGAGTGAGAGAGAGACCAGGGAGTCTCTGGGCGTCTCCAGGTGTGACGAAGAGGCAGGAGGTGGAAAGTAGGAGCTGGCCAGGGGCGAGCGCGCGCGCGACAGCGAGCTGCTCCTACTGGCAGGAGGAAGACGACACGATGACGAGGTGGGCTGGGCCCTCTACAGTGTTGGGCTGCTGCTGGGCCGTTAGGTGGGCTACTGGTAAGGCAGATCAGAAACTCTCTCTCTCTCTCTCAGCTTTTCTCATTTTGTTTCTGTTTTTTGTTTTCTTTTCTTTGTTTATTTCTTTTGCCACTATTTTGAATTTGAACAAATTCAAACAAGTGCCAAAACATCCTCTCAGTATTTTTATGTTTCCCATGGACTTTTCTAGGAGCACATAAATTAATTCAAAGTTATTTTGAAATATATTCTATATATTATGAATATAACTCCAAATTCAAATACAATAATGATTTAAATTCAGTGCCCAAAATATTCCTAAAAATGTTCATTATTTTTGGTTTGGTGCAAAAGCCTTGCCAAAAATATCAAACAATTAATAAGAACACTTTGGAAACATTGAATGCAATTTTTTTAACTGGACCTATTTGGAAAGCATTTGTGCTAGGGTTTATCAATCCCCATTCAAATTTCTTGAAATTGAACATGATGCATGGATGCAAAGCCACTTGGTACAAGCAAACTCTAGGGCTGTGACAACTCACCGCCACTAAACAAGAATCTCGTCCCGAGATTCAAGACGTGAGGTAAGAAGACAGAGGGGACACAAAGCCATCACAATCTTCTCGATTCAACTGTCCTCCTCGAAGTTGTTGATTCATTGCATCATGTTGATCTTGGCATCTTTGCTTTAGTGAACTTCACTCAACTATGATGACAGAAGAGATGGAAACTCTATAGAATTTGATCTTCACAAGGCCGAGCAACTCAAGATCAACTCATGGAGTGAGACGTTAGAACACCTCTTGAGTTGAGACACAAAGAATGCATTGCGAGGGATGCAGAATAACAGACGACGAAGTTTCAAATTGGTAGGTAATAATTCCACACTTCAAGAAGACGGTGAACGAAATCACCAGACGGGGCACCTTAGAGAAGGTGACTCGTAGGATTTTTCCCTTAAGTGGCACAAAGAATTACTTTGTTATATAGATCATTGGAACTTTTCATACCAGTCTAAGGCAAAACACAATCGATCATTCGAAGGAGCCCAAGAGAATAACATACTCGGACTAGATTGGGTGATGTGGACTATCTTGTTGAAGACAACACAACAGATGATTTTTGCCTATCATCATAAATGGATGGGACCCATGGTAAGTCCACTTTTGAAGATGATCCTGGACAACAGTTACTGAGGTGCAAGCTGGGAACAAAATGCAAATGTTGGAATGTGCCAACCATCATATCTTCCTGAGATTCAGATCTGCTTAGTAGTAGGATACTTCAGACGTCATGTCTGAAAAAGAAAGTTTGCAACACAAATCGACGAGATGACGTTGCGAGATTCTCGGGAGATGAACTATGATAGCAAGCTCCAAAACATGAGTGGTTCTACTACATACTTGTGAATACGCTGTCGCAGACAAGCATGACCACATAGTAGTCTTACAATAAAACACTACCGAGTTCAGGTGGGGAATCATCTTCGAGGATATCGAAGTCCTAGCATAAGTCATGATTCTTAAGAAGGAACTTCTTCTCCTTGAACAATTCAGTCAGTGGCTTGGTGTACTAGGGATACATATAGAATGAAGGTTGCAAGTCTCCAAACCACAAAATACTTTGCACATGTGCATGACTGACTTGGGATGACTCCAAAGGAAGCAAAAACAAACTTTCTCAAATTCACGATGGCAACTTACATCAATTACACGTGAATTAGGGGAAGTCACTTCTTGCATCAAAACATCTACTTCATGAGCTAACATAAAGATGATGCTTACAAAAGTTTCCAATGTTAGCTTTAATGTTCAACATGAATCATGGAGAGGATAAACATGTTGCCGATGGGCTCGACAACAATTCATCGAGGCTTCCATAAAATGGAATTCCATAACTATTTGAACAAAGGGATAGCGTTGATCAGACCAATAGATGTAACGATGTATGCTCGAGGGATCAACCATGAGTAAGACAACATTACGAATATCCTTGGTTCTGGTTTGACTTGGCGATAGCCCACACTCAAATCAAAGTTTTGACAAGACAATAGATCCATCTACTGATCACGAGGATCAATCAATGAAGATATCATCTTTCTTCAACACAGACACACAAGATATCCCTTGGAAGGAACTAAGTCAGGCAAGCTTTTATCTTCCAACTCTCCAAGTTGTTGTTTAGCTTAACCAACTAGTTCAGGGTATCCAACATAGATTCTTGGAGAAGGGGTGGTTTATAAGAAAACCAACTTGATCACAAACTCAACATAGCGGTCAGGGAACAACCTGGTAATACTTCTGAGAAGATATTCGGAAAATCACGAACCACCGATATTGTCGTGGAAATAACACGGCAGATGTCCGGCTTAACGGACTTGATGATGGAACCATCGCACAGGTTAGCTTGAAGGGGTTAAAAGCACACAAAGGACACAGAGGGTTTATACTAGTTCGGCCCCTTCGATGAAGGTAAAAGCCTACGTCTAGTTTGGTTTGGTATTGCTTGGGCGTCGATGAACAGGGAGCAGTTTGCTTGCCTGTCTCGACGGGTTGTTTCTTGATCCTCCTGAACCGTCGCCGGGTCGTCCCTTTATATTAAGGTGACGCCTGGTTCGGTTTACAGAGTCCCGAGGACGGCTCATACTCGTGTCCGCCTCGGTCTCTGCTCTTTTCTTCCTTATCTCTCAAGTTACATCATCGGGCGGTTTACAAACCATAACTCTATACATGGGCCTAAGATCTCATGGGCCGTAGCCTCTACTAAATATTACAATCACACATATTTACTATAATCCGGTTTATACTAGCCGGTTCATACCTGCTAGTAATATCCCTGACATTAGGCCCCAGAATGATTTGAACTTGTTCACATCAATCTCCCCTGTCTTGCATTTTTCCTTCTTGTGTCTTCTCATTTTTGTAAACCGGCCCTGACGTCATCCTCGAGAATCACTTAATCTGACTGTGACATCACTTCCGCATTTAATGCCGTGAGCTGTCCATCGGCTTTGTTTAAGGGTTGTCCCGAAAATCGAGGCGACAGAGGATCTTTATCCAATCCTTTGCCTCCTCGAACCCCGCACTTGTCGCTTCGGATCTGCCTTTCTATAAATACCGCTGCCCCATTCTTTATCTTCCTCTGTTCGTTCTTCTTCCTCCATCGCCCGAGCTCAAGACTCCATTGTCGCCCGAGCTCGAACCGCCGCCGTCGACCGCCGAATCCAAGTCCTCGCCGGCCGCTGCATCGACCTGAGCTTGACCAGAGAAAACTCCGCCGCCACTTCTCAGGTACTCCATCTTCTTCCTCACTGTAGATCCGTAACCTCTAGGGTTCTTTCGCATCTCCGCCATTAGAACCTCAGTGAAAGCTTTACCTTGTTCATCTTAGGCACCAAATTCTCAGTAATAACCTTTAGATCTTTCCCTTTTAAAATTTACCTCTATTCCACTGCGGTATGCTTTAGATCTTCGTCATTCATATTCAACCCGTAGATTTATCCGCTCTGTATAGGACCCTTGTAGTTCTTCCTGTATATCCTTGTATTTGTTTTTCTTTTTCTTGCGCGCTCAGATCTGTTCCGCCTTAGCTATCTATGAAAACCTGTTTCTTCTCCTTTATAGATCTGTTAAGTATACTCCGGTTTAAACTGTCATGTACATGCTCCATAAAAATTTGAAAGACAAACGCGACGGTTTAGCTCTTTCTCTATTGTTGTCATGAACCGGTAGTAACATAGCTCCCTGTTACTGCTGGGTTATCCGTATTATTAGTCCCTTGCCTAAACCGTTGCGTATTCCTTGCATATATCTTCCGGTTTATACCGCTGTACTCGAATAACCCAGTTTTACACTTTATCCTTTCAGCACTTGCTCTTCTGCTGCCATGGCCAAACAATTTGTGTCTTGCAATTGGGTTCCTTCCGTTATTATAGAAGACGATTTAGCCAAAGCTGTGTCAATTGGCACTTTAGGCCCTCAATCCATTTTAAAGTGGCGAGCTCCAGGAAACGAGTGTCCTCCCACTCCCAAAGAGGGGGAGGTTATTGTCTTCTTTGACCATATTGCTCGGGGCTTTACTCCTCCCGGTTCGAAGTTTTTCCGGGATGTACTTGCTGCCTTCCAGCTTCAACCTCAGGACATAGGTTCCAACTCTGTTTCCAACATCTGTGATTTCCAAGTTTTTTCTGAGGTGTATTTGCAAGAAGAACCATCAGTTGACCTGTTCCGGGATTTCTTCCACCTAAACCGGCGGACTGAATTTACTAGTGGACCGCATCAAGAACTAGGCGGGGTCAGTATTCAGAAGAGGAAAGATGCAGTCTTTCCTCATGTCGCTCTCCACACACATCCCAAGGACTGGAATAAATCTTGGTTTTACTATATTGATACTTCACCTGGGGGGGAAACCCATTGCCGGGTTATCGCGAGCACCGTCTTCCGGAGGATCACCCTCTGCCGCAGCGGCTCAGCTCTTCAGAGCAGCCCCGGTTTGCCTCTCAACTTTCCAAGTTAAAGGCCTTTATGGCTAATGGTTTAACCGGCGTGGATTTCATGCGCTGCTGGCTCTCTTGGAGTATCCTTCCTCTGAGCCCGCGCACAAGCTTGATGTGTCAATACTCTGGTAAACCGGATGACCCTCAACGTTTTACTAAGGAGAAACTTTATGAGTCAGAAGTTACTGAGTCCGCCAAGAAAATGCTTAACATCACTTTAGAAGAATGTAGCCAAACCGGACTGGCTCCATACTACAAGAAAAATAAACTGCCTGCGGTATGTCTTACTTTCTTTCATATGCCTATAATCCGTTCCTTTAAATGGTTCTTTCAATTTATCTTTTACCTTTTGAACAGGCCAATGATCCTTTCTGGAAAAGGAAGCCTCAGGAAAAGGCCGGAAAACTGCCATACCGGAAAACATTTGCTTCCAAGAAGAGGAAAGTAGTCGGTGGCTCCAGTTCTCACGCTAAGGACGACGATCCGGACTCTGAGGCATGAATTGATCCGGCTTTAACTTGCTCACTTTTACCCATATCTGTATATAATGATAACTTTTTACAGGAGTTGGCTGAAGGAGATAAACCGGCCGAAATTGAGGTAACTATCCTTTCTTCCGATTTGGAACCACTTCCTCAAAAAAGTCGTCGGACAGTCCGGAAATATCAGTTTTCTCACCCGTATGCTCAATTGGATCCTAATTTTCTTTTGAAGAAACAGCAACATGAAGCTCTTGGCCGGACCACTCGCCACAGCGGACTTGCTGTGGAATCATCCGGAATATCTCTTACTCCGGCCCGGAAGCGCCGCTCTGAGGTTATACTCTCTCCAACCGTTATTCATCCCAAGGCCGGGCTTATACGCAAAGCTCTTAAACCGTCTGACCCTGATTATCAGGAGACTCCGTTATCTTCTTCCGGTGAATCAACTGCCACACAGCTTCCACCCCTGAAAACTGTCCCAGGGTAAGTCTTTAAATTTATCCGATTTATGATTGCACTTTGTCTTATAGCTCTAACTTGTTTTTCCAACTTCCTTCAGCAAGCCAAAGCCTAGCAAAAAACCAAAAGTCAACCAACCACCTGTGATACTGTCGTTGATGATCCGGCGGCTGATCCGGACTCAGTTATCCCTCCGGAAGGCAAACCTACAATTCCACTTGAAGATCCTGCTCCTGCCGATCACACTATTATGCCTGAGAATCCCAATGCTGAGGATGTTCGTGAACCGGCAAGTCCTGCCCGGGCCAATTCTCCTCAGACCAATCGGGCTCCTCCCAGTCCGGTTCACACTGCAACCCCACCACCAACAACTGCTTCTCCGGAGGTGGAAATAACTCACACAGCTTATACTGCTCCTGCTGAGCCCACTGTCTTAGCCAAACATATGGCTAAAGCGGAGAAGCTGTACAAAGAAAAGGGTAAATGGAGTACTGAATTGTCCAGCTTTGCTGACATGAGCGCCCAGGAGCTCTATTCCGGGTACTTGAACCGGCTCCACACTGGTCGAGATTATGAAGTAGGCTTGATTAACATGATGAAGGACAAGTATGAGGTAATCCCTTGCATCTTCTTTTGACTTTCAATGCCCTTCTGTTTATACCATATCAGCCCCCAAGTTCCGGTTTAGCTATGTTTAGAAGGTGAACCGGTACTTCCTGATGAATCAAATGATCTTACATTAGCCCCCAAGTGCCAGGGGCATAACTCGGTTTATGTGCCTGGGACTTGCCTGACTTTTCCCTCAATACTTCAATTATCCATTAGTCCCCAAGTGTCAAGTAGACAACTTGTTTGTATGCTTGAGACTTTTTCTTTGAATTACTATTGCTTATTGCTTCAACTATCCATTAGCCCCCAAGTGTCAAGTAGACAACTTGTTTGTATGCTTGAGACTTTGTCTTTTGAATTACTATTGCTTATTGCTTCAACTGTCCATTAGCCCCCAAGTGTCAAGTAGACAACTTGTTTGTGTGCTTGAGACTTGTTTGATTTTTGCTGCTTACCACTTGATCTTCCTTGCAGGCTGATTTAAACCGGAGGGATGAAGAAATCAGTGAACTCTGGAGCAGACTTGCTGAAACGGAGGCTGCTGCTTCTAAGGCCAAGAAAGATTTGAAGCTGAGTTTAAAGATTGCTGAACAGCTGAAGAAATTCTTTGAAGAAGAGCGGACCGCCTTTGAGGTTCAAAAGAAAGATCTGGAGAAAAGGGCCAAGGATGCTGAAGAAGCTCTTAATCCGGTGACTGAAGAGTTATCCGGTTTAAAGCGGCAAATAGAGTTGATGACTTCTGCAATCTTCGGTGAGTATTTAATCTGTATTCCTGCTTTCATCCTTGCAATCTTCTATCCGTGTCGGTTTAATTGTGATAATCATATGCAGGGCGCCGTGTCACCCATCTTGGGGATGACTTACGGAAAAAACTCAACGCATGTTATACTTTGGTCGAGCAGCTGTATTCCGGTGCTCAAAGGATCATAAGTGCAACATCATTCAATAAACCGGCCCCTACTACCATCCAAGGCACATTGCAAAAGCTGTCTGTCTTGCCGGTGCGTTTGGAGGAAGTTAAGAAGTCTGCCGCTCGAGCCGGTTCCCTCGTGGCGCTTACCAGAGCAAAGGCGTGGGTTCCGGACTTTGATCCGGAAGAAGCTTTGAATGGGTATCCAAATACCAAAGAAGACGGATCGGCTTTTACCGCAAAGGATCTCCATGCCTTGACGAAGGAGATGCGTCCTCTGGCCAGCAAACTTGCGGCCGAATCAGATTTATCCAGGTATCATCCGGGATACGACTTACAAAACGAGCGGGTGGAGCGGCCGGTTTATGATACCGTCAATCTAATCCCACCAGTGCGCCCTCATACCTTCGCTCCAGATATCGATCCGTCTAAACTCATCAACGAAGAAATGTACTTTCGTACTTTAACGAAAATCGACTGGTGCGTCCCTGACTTCCAGCCGCTTCAAGAAGAGGAGGAGATTCCGGACCAAGTTGACACCCAACCGTCGCAGCAGGAGGGAGCGTAGCTCATAGCATATCTTTGTAGTTGCAGCCTCATTCTGCCGAACAATTTTTAATCCGTCAGGCTTGCTATGCCTTGTAATAGGATAGCTGAAAACATTTGTCTGCATTGATCCGGATATTCCGACTTTTGTTTTGATATTGCCAACTTGGTATGATATGAATTATCTTATATATCATCTGTTCATGCATAGATAATGAAGGTATGTCCTAACGGTTTTACCGTTGGACCCATTAAATTGTTCTCACAACATATCAAACAAGTGTATACTTATATCAAAAATAACTTTATACCTGAGATCAAGTATGCTTGATACTCTTAATCTGGCGAATTTTGCCTCTTTGAAGGGAGTCTTTTAATAGAACCATTAATAATCCCGGGTTTTATAAAGATTGCCGGTTTAAATCAAGATGATTGTTCCGGGTGATGATGAACACCGGATTGGCTCTTGCTGGTGTTTTGTAACCCAGACTTTTAACTCATGCTGGTGTTCATGACCCAGACTTTTAACTTTATATATATATGTGGTCAACTTCTGGAGCTGTTCCACTTTGGTTTAGAGAATCATAAAACATAAACACCAGAAAGGCAAGTTTTGCAAATAAGACCATGTAGTCGAGGCTTTTTAGGAGCTGCCAGGCTCAAAGCAAGGTTCGGCCAATCAATGGAATGGGCTTACCATCCAGAGGGCCGGTCGATGGATGCGGATACCATCCATAGGAACCATAAGAAAAAACTTTAAGCCAATCACTAGATGGCTGTCGCCTGTCCAGAGGGCCTCCATGGTTCCATGAAACCATGGGTAAAACATTAAGCCAATCACCGGATGGTTGTTGCCTGTCCAGAGGGCCTCCATGGTTCCATGAAACCATGGGTAAAACTTTAAGCCAATCACTGGATGGCTGTCGCCTGTCCAGAGGGCCTCCATGGTTCCATGAAACCATGGGTAAAACTTTAAGCCAATCACTGGATGGTTGTCGCCTGTCCAGAGGGCCTCCATGGTTCCATGAAACCATGGGTAAAACTTTAAGCCAATCACTGGATGGCTGTCGCCTGTCCAGAGGGCCTCCATGGTTCCATGAAACCATGGGTAAAACTTTAAGCCAATCACTGGATGGCTGTCGCCTGTCCAGAGGGCCTCCATGGTTCCATGAAACCATGGGTAAAACTTTAAGCCAATCACTGGATGGCTGTCGCCTGTCCAGAGGGCCTCCATGGTTCCATGAAACCATGGGTAAATCTTTAGCCAATCACTGGATGGATTACCATCCAGAGGGCCTCCATGAAGCGTCCTCTTTGGGCCGGATTTGACTTTACGCTCTTCGGGGAGTTTATTGCTTCTGGGTGCATATATTCTGCAAAATCAGTTTTAAACCGATCGATATGTTTGAAATATGACATATAACAATATAAGTATGGTTGTACTCATAAGATATTTGTATTGGAAAAAAGGCTGAGCCCCCGGTTTACCGAGGGTGCCGGTTTATTAATCATAATATATACATAGGATACAGTGGAGCTCATGGCTCAGGTATAGTAGGGCCGTAAGAGGGCGATGTTCCACGGCCTCTTTGTCTCCTCTTCCGATGTCCGTGAGTCCTTGTGTTCTCGAACGTCCACCAGGTAGTATGAACCGTTGTGCAGATTCTTGCTGACCACAAAGGGCCCTTCCCAAGGTGGGGATAGCTTGTGCATATCTGTTTGGTCCTGGATGAGCTGGAGTACTAAATCTCCCTCCTGGAATGTCCTGCTCTTGATCCGGCGGCTATGATACCTGCGCAAGTCTTGTTGATAAATCGTAGACCGTGCTGCTGCTATATCACGCTCTTCATCCAGCCGGTCTAAACTGTCCTGTCTCGCCTGCTCGTTGGCCGCTTCAACATAGGCTGTCACCCTTGGTGAGTCATGACGGATATCACTTGGAAGGACCGCTTCAGCACCGTACACCATAAAGAAAGGTGTATAACCTGTGGACCGGTTTGGCGTAGTATTGATACTCCAAAGGACAGATGGTAACTCCTCAACCCCACATCCCGGGGTTCTTTGCAAGGGAGTCATAAGCCGGGGCTTGATACCTCGCAAAATCTCCTGGTTTGCTCTTTCAGCTTGACCATTGGTTTGTGGGTGGGCCACAGAAGATACATCTAGGCGAATATGTTCTCGTTGACAAAATTCTTCCATCTCACCCTTAGATAAATTGGTGCCATTGTCTGTGATGATGCTGTGTGGAAAGCCAAACCGGAAAATTACCTTTTTGATGAATTTGACCGTTGTGGCTGCATCACACTTGCTCACAGGCTCTGCCTCAATCCACTTTGTAAACTTACCCACCGCCACAAGTAGATGAGTTTTCTGATCTTGGGATCGCTTAAAGGGTCCAACCATATCAAGCCCCCAAGTCGCAAACGGCCAGGTTATCGGTATCATCCGGAGCTCCTGTGCTGGAAAAAGAGCACGTCGTGAAAACTTCTGACAAGCATCACACTTCCGGACTAAATCCGCCGCATCAGCATGAGTTGTTAACCAATAGAACCCATGTCGAAAAGCTTTAGCCACCAATGATTTTGAACCGGCATGATGACCACAATCCCCTTCATGGATCTCGCGAAGAATCTCACAACCTTCCTCGGCTGATACACACCGCTGAAATGCTCCAGAGACGCTGCGATGATGAAGTTCCCCGTTTGCAATTGTCATGGACTTAGAACGCCGGACTATCTGTCGTGCCTCTATTTCGTCATCCGGCAGCTCTCCTCGGCTCAGATACACTAAATAGGGCAGCGTCCAATCCGGAACAACATGATGTGCCGCTACTAGTTGTGCCTCCGGATCAGGGACAACAAGGTCTTCCTCGGATGGTACTTGTACTGATGGACTATGCAACTCATCCAAAAAAGTATTTGGTGGTACCGGTTTACGTTGAGAACCCAGCCGGCTTAAAGCATCAGCCGCTTCATTCCTTCGCCGGTCTATGTGGTCCACTTGATACCCTTTGAAATATCCAGCCACTGCTTCTACTTCTCGTTTGTAAGCTGCCATGAGAGGATCTCTTGAATCCCACTTGCCTGAAAGTTGCTGTGCCACCAAATCTGAATCGCCAAAGCACTTGACCCGGCTCAAGTTCATCTCCTTTGCCATCCGTAAGCCATGAAGTAACGCTTCATACTCCGCTGCATTATTATTACAAGGGAACAATAAACGGAGGACGTAACAAAACTTATCACCTCGCGGGGAAGTTAAAACAACTCCATCCCCCGAGCCTTCTAACTGTCTTGAACCGTCAAAGTGAATCGTCCAGTAAGTAAGATCCGGCTTCTCCTCAGGTGCTTGTAATTCCATCCAATCATTGATGAAATCCACCAATGCCTGAGATTTTATAGCGGTGCGTGGCACATATTTCAACTCATGTGGGCTGAGCTCAATGGCCCACTTCGCCACTCTACCCGTAGCTTCTCTGTTCTGGATTATGTCCCCCAACGGTGCTAAACTAACCACGGTTATCGGATGACCCTGGAAATAGTGCTTCAACTTCCGGTTTGCCATGAACACACCATACACCAGCTTCTGCCAATGTGGGTACCTCTGCTTAGACTCAATGAGTACCTCACTCATGTAATAAACCGGACGCTGAACCAGATATTCTTTCCCTGCTTCCTTGCGTTCCACCACGATCGCCACACTAACTGCTCGTGCGTTGGCGGCGACGTATAACAGCAAAGGTTTGTTATCAACAGGGGTAGCCATGACCGGTGGCCTTGCCAGCTGTCACTTTAAATCCTCAAACGCAGCATTTGCCTCATCACTCCATATAAACCGATCCGTCTTTCTCAGCATCTGATAAAGCGGAATCGCCTTCTCCCCCAAACGGCTAATAAACCGGCTCAATGCTGTGATCCGGCCAGCGATACGCTGAACATCATTAATGCAAACCGGTTTTGTTAAAGATGTGATTGCCTTGATCTTCTCCGGATTAGGTTCTATTCCTCTGTTTGACACCAAAAACCCAAGGAGCTTGCCTGCCGGAACACTGAAAGCACACTTCTCCGGATTAAGCATCATCTTATAGGCCCGAAGATTGTCAAAGGTCTCCATGATGTCTTCTATCAATGTCTCTTCCTTCCTTGACTTCACCACGATATCATCCACATAAGCATGAACATTTCTTCCTATCTGCCCCTTAAGACAGTTCTGCACGCAACGCTGATAAGTTGCTTGGGCACTCTTGAGCCCAAAAGGCATAGATACATAGCAAAAAGCACCAAAAGGAGTTATGAAAGCTGTCTTTTCTTGGTCCTTAACTGCCATCTTGATCTGGTGATATCCCGAGTATGCATCCAAAAAACTTAGCCGCTCACATCTCGCTGTAGCATCGATGATCTGATCAATGCGAGGTAGAGCAAAAGGATCCGTTGGACAAGCTTTATTGAGGTCTGTGTAGTCCACACACATTCTCCATTTTCCATTCTTCTTTAGCACCAGCACCGGATTAGCTAACCACTCTGGGTGAAAAACTTCCACTATGAACCCTGCAGCCAAAAGTCTGGCCACCTCCTCTCCTATAGCCTTGCGCCTCTATTCGTTGAAGCGACGCAGATACTGCTTGACCGGTTTAAACTTCGGATCAATATTAAGACTGTGCTCAGCGAGTTCCCTCGGTATACCTGGTATGTCAGAAGGTTTCCATGCAAAGATATCCCGGTTCTCACGGATGAACTCGATGAGCGCGCTTTCCTATTTGGGATCAAGGTTAGCGCTGATCGTGAACTGCTTGGATGAATCGCCCGGCACAAAATCAACTTGCTTGGTCTCCTCTGCCAATTTAAATTTCAGCGCCGGATCATGCTCTGTAGTTGGCTTCTTCAACGGGGTCATATCTGCCGGATCAACATTATCTTTATAAAATTTTAACTCCTCGGTAGCACATACTGCCTCCGCGTAAGCAGCGTCTCCCTCTTCACACTCCAACACAACCTTGCGACTTCCGTGAACCGTGATTGTGCCCTTGTGACCCGGCATCTTGAGCTGCAGGTAAACATAACACGGTCTGGCCATAAACTTGGCATAAACCGTCCTCCCGAACAGAGCGTGATAAGGGCTCCGGATCTTGACGACTTCGAAAGTTATCATCTCTGACCTGGAATCATGCTCATCTCCAAAGGTAACTTCTAAGTCAATTTTCCCAACTGGATAAGCTGACTTACCTGGAACCACCCCGTGGAACACCGTGTTTGACTGCCTCAGCTTCTTATCCGTCAAGCCCATTCGACGGAAGGTCTCTAATACAAGATATTGATGCTACTGCCGCCATCCATAAGAACTTTAGTGAACTTATAACCTCCCACATGTGGTGCTACCACCAAGGCCAAGTGGCCCGGATTATCCACCCGCATCGGGTGATACTCCCTGCTCCATACAATGGGCTACTCTGACCAGCGCAGGAATTGCGGCGTCGCCGGTTCAACCGCGTGGACTACCCGCTTTAAAACCTTCTGATCTCGTTTACACAGACTTGTGGTGAACACATGATATTGCCCGCCACTCAACTCCTTCGGATTACTCTGATACCCGGATTGCGGTTGTTGTTGCTGACGCGGCTGGTTACCCTGGTTATTGTGATTACCTTGGCCCTGCTGTTGGCTGCCTTGGTTATTGTAACCACCCTGGCCATGTGGCTGATTACCCTGGTTATTATAACCACCTTGACCATATTGATTATTAGCCCGGCCATGATAACCATTGTTATTGCCCCGATATCCTGACCCGGAGCTGTTCCCCTGATGACCCGGACCATAGAACCCCGGGCCTGAACCACCATTCGGAGGCCTGTCATTAGAATTGAAGCGGCCTGCTATGGCTTCCATCAAGGGCCTGCATTCTCCTATAGTGTGTTTCGCTGGTCGTCCCCTTGTGCTATGTTTCGGACAAGGCTGACTTAACTCCTGGTCCCAACTAACATTTCCTCCGCCGGTTTGTGGGGGTGGTTTGCCCCTATTGCGCTGGAAACCCTCTTGAACTTGGGTATTGGCCACGAAATCAGAGCCACCCTCCACCTTTCGCTTGCCTAAGAAGCTTGTTGTAGCCGGATTACCCTGCGCTGGTTTACTGGGTTTGTTTACTTTCCCTGGTTTATCTCCCTCCGCTTCTGGGTACTTAATGTTGTCCGAGTCCCCATACTTCACCAGAGCACTCATGAGAGTTCCCATATCGTTACAATCTCGTTTAAGCCGTCCCAGTTTTAGCTTTAGAGACTCAAACCGGCAATTGTTCTCTAAAGTCACTATTGTCGTACTGGGATTGATACTATTTGAAGAATGCAAGATCTCTGATACTCGCCGCACCCATGCACTTGTAGATTCCTGCTCTCCTTGCACACATGCTGCTAGATCCACTATTGACATCGGCTGCTTGCATGTATCCTTGAAATTTTTGATAAACTGGCGACGTAGCTCTCCCCATGACCCGATGGAATTTGGGGGTAAGCCCTTTAGCCAGGTTCGGGCTGTACCTTCAAGCATCATAGTAAAGTACTTTGCACAAGCCGCTTCATCTACATCCAGCATCTCCATGGCCATCTCGTAATTCTCAACCCAAGCTTCAGGAGCCAAATCTACGGCGTAATTAGGCACCTTACGTGGCCCTTTGAAATCCTTGGGCAGCTTCACGCTCCGTAAAGCGGGGATAAGACACTGTACCCCAAAGGAACTCGTTGTGACTCCTGTCTCCGCCGTGGTCGTGTGAACCGGCGTCGTCTGACGGATTTCCTCCCGGGCTACCGACCTAACCCGGTTTACATCCTGAGCTTGTGCAGCCGCGCCTGCCGGATTATCCTGTCTGTGCCGATGCTGCCGGCGTTCGCTACTAGACACTTCTGGTTCCTCCCAATGCCTAGTGTAACTCCGGCTGTGACATGGTGTTGAATGTAACCTCTCCCTGCTATGAGAATATGCTTGCTGTTGTATCAACACCGTGTCGAGTAGATCCTTGACCCTGCGCGCCTCCAATGCCACCGGAGACGTCCCCTCAATGGGTAAAGCGGCCAAGCGTGAAGGAGCCGCAACGATATTGTCCAAAGGATTCGAATAATGACCCGGAGGGGTAGGAACGTGAGGTGTAGATGTGATCCGTCGATCTGGCTCTGCAGTAGGCTGCTGAACCGGCTCGTCCCTCGCTACGGGTGCCCTCCGGTTTAAAGCTGGATTATTGCTAGTCCCTGCCCCTGGCATCCTGAACAGATCCGTCGCTTCATAAACCGGCGGTAGACGAGATTGGTACTTCCGACTCCTTACCCCCTGTGTAGAGGCCTGCTCCATCCTTAGGTGAAAAGCCTGATCATTCAATTCCGCTTGCCTTATCGCTATCATAGCCTTCTCTGCTTTCAGATCATCCCTTGCTTGGTCAACCCGGCCCTTTAACTGAAGGAGCTCTGCATCATGTTGCGCCTTGTCTGCTGGAGCTACCTCTGCCATGGCCCGGGCTGTGAACTCCTCGACTAAGGTGGATAGAACGTCGGCGGGTGAGAGGGCCTGGCCACTCCCCCCTACACCAGCTTCTGCTGTCGCCCCGATCACCGTGGACTGTGGCGTAGGTTGTGAACCGGACATAAAGACAGCCACCCGGCTTGGCGGGTCAAAGTGGTCCGGAATACTGTTCCCGTCGGACTCACTCTCAGACCGGCCGTCCTGCAACTGATACAAAGACTCAGTTTCTCCGGATGAAGACTCGTCGTCGGAGTAGATAACTGTTTCGCCACCGGACTCCGATCCGTCCTCGGTTTGGACCCCGTGGACTGCTCCAACGAAGACGTGCTTCATGGCGGGCTGAATCCGGGCCGATCTCGCACGCCGAGCCGGCTCGACGATGTCGGGGAAGATGTCCGGCTCAGGTCCCGGTTCGCTGATCTTGCCGATGAAGACGTGGATGCCACCGAAGGGAACCCGGTACCTGTATTCGATTGAATCGGCCTCCGGTCCCCAACCTGCATCATCGATGTAGATCCGGCCGCGGCGACTCTTGGTCATCCGGCCGACCACGCAGCCCTTGAGCACTTCGAAGCTGCCCTTCAAGAACTCAAAACCATCGTGCGGAGGCCCCACGGTGGGCGCCAACTGTCGTGGAAATAACACGGCAGATGTCCGGCTTAACGGACTTGATGATGGAACCATCGCACAGGTTAGCTTGAAGGGGTTAAAAGCACACAAAGGACACAGAGGGTTTATACTAGTTCGGCCCCTTCGATGAAGGTAAAAGCCTACGTCTAGTTTGGTTTGGTATTGCTTGGGCGTCGATGAACAGGGAGCAGTTTGCTTGCCTGTCTCGACGGGTTGTTCCTTGATCCTCCTGAACCGTCGCCGGGTCGTCCCTTTATATAGAGGTGACGCCTGGTCCGGTTTACAGAGTCCTGAGGTCGGCTCATACTCGTGTCTGCCTCGGTCTCTGCTCTTTTCTTCCTTATCTCTCAAGTTACATCATCAGGCGGTTTACAAACCATAACTCTATACATGGGCCTAAGATCTCATGGGCCGTAGCCTCTACTAAATATTACAATCACACATATTTACTATAATCCGGTTTATACTAGCCGGTTCATACCTGCTAGTAATATCCCTGACAGATATGTTATGAAGCTCGAGAACAATCTTGCTTTTCAGGGCAAGACGATATGATCAAAAGAGCGAGAGATTGACACAATGTTAACTCATTGATCAAAGAGTGCACCAGAAAAAGGACTAGGTAGCACGATCAATCTTGGAATGATGATTCAGTAACCAGCACGCTAAGAATGAGATTATGGTCCATTAACTACCAAGCAACGGAGTTGCTAGGAGTATTGATTTCACAAATCACGATTCACTTATCAGTACTCCGGTTGCAATAACATGGAGACCGAAGAATGAACGGTGATGGCGAGAAGTATCACTGTATCAAGAGTTCACAGGAGGTTGTGCAATTCCCATGACACACTTGACATGTAAGAGGGAAACACTCCAAGGTAAAACAGATTAGAAGCTGGATTGGCATTCTAAACTGCGGACTACAACTGCTTTGACCCAGTCCTGGATATGGATAAGGTACTGGAGTCTATTTCTCCTAGTCATTCCAGAATAGAATGGCTTGACGGACCATAAGAGTAAAAGGCATCGATGAACACGAATGCACAACTACTCCTGACTATCAATTGATAGACTATGGTCGGAATAGACCGAAGAGGGACAACTCAAAGGAACATATAACTTTCTGAGTTGTGGATGCATAGATTAGCATGTCGAACGAGTTCAACATATTTCTTCCGGATAACCCATGCAGAAAGATAGAATTGGCAGAGTCACAATGTGGAATGGAGAACTCATCAAGAGCACTCAGGTTGTGATCTTTTGGTTCAGAAGAACTTCTGCCATAATGGTACATAGTATTGGAAGAACAATTCACAACGAACCTCGAGGACTATCACAAGGTTACTAATATCCTAAAGGAACTAGCAAACGCTATCAACATGAAGCAAGTAGGGTGAATCTCGGGTTCAAGAACACAGGAATAGAATGCCTACTAACTAAATGGCATCACGGGATGCTTTCAAGAATGATGGCCAGAATCATCACACTGGGAATATAACGCATTGCGAGATTACTGGGTGATCTTCTAAGACACCTCAGGTCATAATAATAGCTCCAACATATATGTCGAGGCAATTGAGTACCTCAACTCACAGACTAGTGTGGTTAATCTGGCCTAAAAGGACATTAAGAACAGAGAGGAATGATTTGCAAATGCATCAGATTGTTTAGAGATCTGGGATGACTCGGACAGCATAACGGCTATAAATGCTCAAAAGATTTTGAGATCGATGCAAAAAGGTAGCATAACCACTCAACATCATAATGTCAAGGTTTTGAGACCAAATGTTTAACATACCGAAGTAGTAGAAACTGAACTGAGAGTTGAATCCACCATTAACGTGATCCTGGTAAATAGAATGAGAATCTTAGTTCTTAATCCTCGTAGAATAGAAGAAGGTGACTCAGATCAAAAGGTCATAAAGTAAAGGAGTAAAAAGAGACTTACGTTCCCTTCCACAATCAATTCCCTTAATATAACTAAAGAGTTTCTAGACACAACTTCTACCAGTTTGGCTTGGTAATCCTACAGCCAGTCAGGCTCTGATACCAAAACTGTCGGGACCCCGATCTTAAGTCACACCAATCCAACATGTAACACATCATATCACTTTGCGGCCTCACGCATGGTATCCACACGGGTGCCACCTTACCTGGCCCGAGACCGTTTGTGTATTTTGGCTCACGTATATGATAGTGTCGCCAGCATCCATATGACAAAGAACCCGGGCCGACATGACTAGTTATAAACCAAAAGTGGCACTAAATTACAGAGACAGGCATACATGACCCAGCAATGAACGTGTCGGTCATCAACGTATGAACCCAAGTCGTAGCAAGCTACAAGGACTTAAAGGAACAACGCGTGACATTGCCCCTAAGGGACAGACACATGAACGAAGAAGGACACATGCCGGCCAGCCTAAGTGTTCCGGAGCAGTAGCAAGCTACCAAGGCTCAGTGGAAGCTCTAGGAGACATTTCCGTGTAAGATAGGCTAACAAGGGTAAGCAACTAGGTGTCGGATCCCACACATAGCAATACACATTACACGTACACATAACATGCAAGTATGTGTTGTACAACATGGCATCACAACATAACTCAACAACTCATATAGATAAGGCCCAGAAGAGCCATCATAGCATTTATTACAAACAGGGGTCACATGACCCAACATACAGAGCATACAGGCAACGAAAGCATAACATGTCTGAGTACAGACAACTACAAATGAAAAGGGCTGAGAAGCCTGACAATCTACAAGACCCTCCCAAGGTACAAGACCGTAGCTGAGGTAACAAGCTAAACGTCGAAGTCCACGCGGAAAGACTAGTGAGACTGAAGTCTCTCTGCAAAAACATAAATTAAGAAAACGTGAGTACAAAGGTACTCAGCAAGACTTACATAAGAACTAGCTACATATGCATCAGTATCATCAAGGGGTGGTGGAGTTTGACTGCAGCAAACCAGCTTTGACTCGGTGGCTCTCTTGAACTACGACTGCAAGTAACTCTCTTAGGTGGCGCACACGAGTCCACATATTCACCAATCAATACACCACTATGGATCCGTTCCCGTCTTCCTACGAGAAGGCCATCCATAGCACTCACGCTTATCTTGCGCATTTTACAGTATCCACTTTCACTTGTCTATGTACCACGTAAGCATCCAAGAAGTCCATAACCACGGACCCGGCTATTCAAATAGATCATGTTAACCCTGCAGGGGTGTACTTCTTCACACACGCTATCGCCACTTACCGCCATGTACACGTCATGTATCTCGGCAACCTTCAAGCGGAAGCCTGGCGAGGGTGTCGGCCACGACCTGACTAACCACACAAGACTCTAGTCCAGGTTTATCGCCTATTCGGGTTCCATCCGTAAGGAGATCCGGCCGGGGTGTCGCTCACAGCCCCAAACGATGTGCGCAGGGTTCCCAAGCCCACCTCGACGGATGGATCTACTCTTGATACACCGTGCCATGGTGTCTAGTCTGTCCCAAGCCCACATGTACCGTGTGCCACTTGGTACACTACTAGCACTACCTACAAACACCAGAAACTAGTTGCAACTCCTGGACAGAGATCGAGTTGATTAATAAGTCGAGAGGGGCACTTAAGCATTCCAATGCGTGGTAGTAGCTAGTCATTGGACAACTTGCACAGAACTCAGTTCTTAAGGACGGTTCTAGTGAGACAACCCACCATGTACTCCTACATGGCCTCTCACCGCTACCTTTACCAAATCATGTTCACACACTTAGCTCTCAATAGTAGGACATGTGCATAACTTTCCAATTCATCCCCGATGAATCAGACTTGACAGAACTCTAGGCAATAGCAGGCATAACCAGAAAGCATGAATGAATAGGCACAACATGGCTCAAACAACTCCTACTCATGCTAGTGGGTTTCAACTATTTACTGTGGCAATGACAGGTCATGAAGAGGAAAGGGGTTCAGCTACCGCAGCAAATAGCAGTTCAAACATTGTTGTCCTAATGTAGTAAAAGAGAGCAAGAGCGGGAGAGTGGGATTGTATCGGAATGCTCAATGGGGGTTTGCTAGCCTGGCACTTCTGAAGATAGTAAGTTCTTCATCGGTGTCATCGAACTCATCGTCGGAGCTACGTCCACTAAGAGAGGACAAAACCGGCAAACATAGAAAGAACACAATCAATGCAATGCGACAATATGATGCATGATCATGACATGGCAATATGTTGTGGTTTGAGCTAATGCAACTAACAACAATTTAAATGAAGTGGGTTCGAATCCAAGATTCAAATTCAAACTCCACATGTGGTTATTTAAATGTCATTTAATTGATTTGACCTGATCAGCAGGTTTAACTTGTTCAAACATGCATGCAAAAGCCATAAACAGATTCCTCATATTTTTCTGATCATTTTTCATATATAAATTATTTTCATCTGAGCTACGGTTGATTTTATATGAATTTTAGAAGTTTTAGCTATTCTCTGAAATAAATAAATCATTTCTGATTTATTTAAAATCCCAGAAAACATTAACTGCGTCAGCATGACCTCATGCTCACGTCAGCAGGTCAACAGGGGTTGGTCAAGGTCAAACCTGACATGTGGGCCCGGCATGTCAGTGTCACAACTAATTAACATAGTTAATTAGTGCAAAGCTAGGAACTAACTAAAGTGTCAGTGGGGCCAGGGCCCACTAGTCAGTCGCACATTATCTAATAGGGTTTAATTAGACCTAACTAAACTAATTAACAGGCAATGGGGTCCATTGTCAGTGACTCTATGGGGGGGGGTGGTTAGGCGCTAATGAGTCTGCCACGTCAGCATCTGAAGTTTCTCGCCGGCGACCACATTCCGCGGCGGTGACTCACCGGAGAGGCTCGGGTGTCGCGTATAAGAGGCGGTTTTGGGTGCGGTTAGTCCCGTTGGAAAGCTGGCGCTCGACCGCATCCAACGGTTCAAGAGGTACGACCTGAGCTGGCCGGAAACAGCGCCGGCGGTGAGGTTTGCGGTGGCCGGTGGCCGCGGTGGTTCAGGGAGGTGGCGATGAGCTACGCTTAGTGGTGGCGGGGAAGAGAGACAGGGGAGGGGAAGAGCATGGGGTGAGTGAGAGAGAGACCAAGAAGTCTCTAGGCGTCTACAGGTGCGACGAAGAGGCAGGAGGTGGCAAGCAGGAGCTGGCCAGGGGCGAGCGCGCGCGCGACAGCGAGCTGCTCCTACTGGCAGGAGGAAGACGACGCGGTAAGGAGGTGGGTTGGGCCCTCTACAGTGTTGGGCTGCTGCTGGGCCGCTAGGTGGGCTACTGGTAAGGCAGGTCAGAAACTCCCTCTCTCTCAGCTTTTCTCATTTTGTTTGTGTTTCCTTTTTTCTTTTCTTTGTTTATTTCTTTTGCCACTCTTTTGAATTTGAAAAAATTCAAAAAAGTGCCAAAACATCCTCTGAGTATTTTTATGTTTCCCATGGACTTTTCCAGGAGCACATAAATTAATTCGAAGTTATTTGGAAATATATTCTATATAACTCCAAATTCAAATACATAAATCCAAAGCCAAAACGTGGTGGACGGAGTAGAGATAGATGGAAGAATGTCCCGGTAATTTTTTAGATCAACTGAAGCAAGGTAAAATAGGGTTGCTTCACAAAGTGAAAATCTGACCAGAAACCAAGATTTTGAGCTGAGCTCACATAGATGATCTCCATAAGCTCAAATTTGGTAGAGAATCATGATTTGGTCAAATAAAGGATGTGACAAAGTTTCAACTCATTTGGACATGCCTAGAATATACTTCCTTCACAAAGTTCCTTTCTGGACAGAAACTTTGGAAAATCGCTGAAAAATATTTACATGGCAAATGAGTATGAAATTTGGCACGGGGCAATGATATGGACAGGAAAAGATGTCCAAAAAGTTTGGAGTCAATTGGGCGAAGATAAATAGCACTTGCTTTGCAAAGTGCCATTTAGGGCAGAATAGGAAAATGATTATTGGAGGATTATTTTTTATCATGGCAATGAAATGTTTTGCCATATTTGAGCAAGATATGACCCAAACAATTTATGAGAATTATATGGGAATTTTTAGAATGACAGAGATATAGGTTGCTTCACAACCTAGGGCAAAAAGAATTATTCCTTTAATAGAAAAGGAATATTCCTTGGAAAATTAATATTGGGTTAGTTCAAGGATGGAAATGATAAGGTCTTGGGATGATGAGGAGGATGGCAAGCCACTATAAAACCTAGGAAGACATGATCTTCCCAAGTTTCAGAACCACATAGCCACTGAAAAGCAAATAAAATCAAGAAATCCAAGCAAATTAAAAGAAAAAAGAAATGGGAAAAATCCAGGCTGTCACAGGTGTACCGTGATGTGCAATGAATCAAGAGTGATATGTATGAAAAATTATGCATGGTGGCCTGGCTACGAATACGATGTCAACTACATGATCATGCATGGCAATATGACAATGATGAAGCGTGTCATATGAACGGAACGGTGGAAAGATGCATGGCAATATATCTCGGAATGGCTATGGAAATGCCATGATAGGTAGGTCTGGTGGCTGTTTTGAGGAAGGTATATGGTGACTGTATGGTACCGGCGAAAGTTGCGCGGTACAAGAGAGGCTAGCAATGGTGGAAAGGTGAGAGTGCGTATAATCCATGGACTCAACATTAGTCATAAAGAACTCACATACTTATTACAAAAATCTACAAGTCATCAAAACAAAGTACTACATGCATGCTCCTACGGGAAGGGTTGATAGGAGTTAACCATCGCGCGATCCCGACCGCCACACAAAGGATGACACTCAATGAAATACCTCATGCTTCAAATTTGTCACACAACGGTTACCATGCATGCATGCTACGGGACCTGCAAACCTCAACCCAAGTATTTCTCAAATTCACAACTACTCTACTAGCATGACTCTAATATCACCATCCTCATATCTCAAAACAATCATCAAGCATCAAACTCATCATAATATTCAATGCACTTTATATGGAATTTTTTACTATACCCATCTTGGATGCCTATCATATTAGGACTAGTATTATAACCAAAGCACATTACCATGATGTTCTAAAAGACTTTCAAAAAGATATAAGTTAAGCATGAGAGATCAATAATTTCTACAAAATAAAACCACCACTGTTCTCTAAAAGATATAAGTCAAGCACTAGAGCAAAACTATCTAGTTTAAAAGATATAAGTGAAGCACATAGAGTATTCTAATAAATTCCGATTCATTTGTATCTCTCTCAAAAGGTGTGTCCAGCAAGGATGATTGTGGTAAATTAAAAAGCAAAGACTCAAATCATATATGAAGCTCCAAGCAAAACACATATCATGTGGTGAATAAAAATATAGCTCCGAGTATACTTACCGATAGATGAAGACGAAAGAGGGGATGCCTTCCTGGGGCATCCCCAAGCTTAGGCTTTTGGTTGTCCTTGAATTTTACCTTGTGGTGCCTTGGGCATCCCCAAGCTTAGGCTCTTGGCACTCTTTGTTTCATAGTCCATCAAATCCTTACCAAAAAACTTGAAAACTTCACAACACAAAACTTAGCAAAAAATCTCGTGAGTTCCGTTAGTATAAGAAAACAAACCACCACTCAAAGGTACTGTAATGAACTCATTCTTTGTTTATATTGGTGTTAAACCTACTGTATTCCAACTTCTCTATGATTCATACCCCCGGATACTACTCATAGATTCATCAAAATAAGCAAACAACACACGAAAAACAAAATTTGTCAAAAATAGAACAGTCTGTAGCAATCTGTAACTTTCGAATACTTCTGTAACTCTAAAAAAAATTGGAATAAATTGGTGGACGTGAGGAATTTTTCTATTAATCATCTGCAAAAAGAATCAACTAAAAAGCACTCTCCAGTAAAACATGGTAGCTAATCTCATGAGCGCTAAAGTTTCTGTTTTTTACAACATGATCGCAAAAACTTCACACAAGTCTTTCCAAAGGTTCTACTTGGCTCACACACTAATTAAAACACAAAACCACATATAAACATAAGCTAGATGCAATATTTATTCCTAAGCATAAGCAAAAACAAAGAAAATAAAATTGGGTTGCCTCCCAACAAGCGCTATCGTTTAACGCCCCTAGCTAGGCACGATACAAGAATAGATTTAGGTATTGCCATGTAACATCCCAAAATTCTAATTTTTGGAATGTTATAATAAATAGATAGATTTGATTGCTTGTTTGATGTGCTGAGGTGGAATTGAGTGAAATTCGAAACTTTTGAAAGTTAAATGAGAGGGAATAAAATGACTTTCCCAAACTTTCACCTTGCATTTTGATCTTCGGGAATTCAAATTTTTTTGAACACAACACCCTAGAGTGAAGATAATATGACTTCTTCCATTTATTAAATGAAAAGGGCTTTGAAAGGATTTTGAATTTCATTTCCAAAATATTTCAAATTCAGAAACTTTATGCAACTCAATGATTTTTCCGAGAGAAGATAAAATGACTTCTTCAAATTGTAGGAAATATGAGTTGGAAGTTTTTCTGAAATTTTCTGCAACTCATTTTCAAAATTTGATTTATTGGGTTTTATTCAAATTATTTTTCTCCAAAAATAAAATATATAGAAAATAGGGTAACATGATTCCCTATAGAGGAAAATTGTAGAGAAATAAATTTGAAATCATTTTGGTATTTTTAAAATGTTTTTTATTGGATTGTATTACAACAGTAGCACCTTTTGCTTTATTAGAATTTGTAAGCATTTTATTTGACTGTAGAAAAATGTTCACTTTGTAGAGAATCTTTTTCTGCAAATTTTTGATATATTATATGCCTATATAATATTTTATTTTATTTTGTTTTATTCGTTTTCTTTATCGGTTTAAAACAATGTTAGAAAAAAGCTAGTCGCCAGGCCAGCCCAGCCCAGCTCGCGCGCCGCCTTCCTCCTCTCGCCCGGTGTCCGCCGCCACTACGGCATCGCCGCCGCCGCGGGTATCTGAGCGGGACTCCACCCCGTCGTGGCCCCTACTCCACGCCACGCCCCTTCCCCTCTCTCCGCCTTTATAAGGCCGCAGTTGGGCCCCCGCTGCCCCTCGCTTCGCCCGCCGCTGCCGCCTTTCGAACCGCCACCGCAGTGGCCAACCGCCGCCGCCGCCACTGCAGGCTGCTGCCGCGCCGCTCGCCCCACACCCCTTCGCCCTCCGCACCGCCCACGCCGCCCACAAGCTGCCGCCGCGCTGCCCTCCGCTGGAGCCCTCGCCACTCACCGCCAGCCTCGCCAGAGTCCGCGCCGGAGTTCGCCACCGGCCGGATCCGACTTGATCCGCACCCGAACCGGTTCGATCGCCCGAACCAACGGTTTCTATCGGAAAAACCGCCTAGGTAAAACTCGCCCCAGTTTTTCGTTTAGTTAGGTTTTTGTTTTATATCGGTTTTTTTAGGTTTAGATCTATCTAGTGAACGTTCTCTGTTTAGATCTAAACAGCAAGCGTTAGCACGATAACCTTTTCTTTTCTTTCATTTTTGGCCAGGGACTTATCTGTGAAATTATTTTTACAGTTTAGCCCCTAAACTTCAAACGGCCATAACTTTTTGCTCATTGGTCCAAATCCCACGAAACCAATGCCCACGTCTTCGTTATGATCCCCTCTTTACAGTAAAACAACTTAAACATGTTTTTGAAAGTTTTAAAATTTGAATTCAACCAGTTTTAGATTCAAACTTATTTTGATCATAACTTGAGTTTTATAACTCCGATTTAGTTGATTCTTCTTGCAAATCAAAGCTCTTGACCTAAACTTTATGATAAGGCCAAATTCACATAATTTTGGTACTGTTGGAAATTTCTTTCTGCTTCAAGAGTCATTCGTTTGTTTTCGAAGTTTTCCGAAATGTTTTATTCGTTCTTTCTGATCTGCTGAGTGATTGCTTATGTGTGATTACTATTGTTTGCTTACGATAGATTGATCTGAGTGTGACGAGTAGATCTATCACAAGTTATGAGTGCGAAATCTTCTACATCGTCAGTACAAGGCAAGTTCACACTTTTATAATACTTTCCAATACCCAGTTTTCATTGCATTAGTTATATCCTCAAACACTTGCATGAGTAGGATCTCTTAACTTGTGGGTCTGGGAAGCAGATTGTGGTAGAACCTATTACCTGAATTATTTTCAAACCTTTGGGTGTTACTTCTACGTTATGCTTAGATTGCCATGCTATGCTCGTAGACGTGGATTGGGTTTGAGTGAAATCCATGACAGATTTGAGTTGATAATTAATGGTTCAACTTAAGGTGGCTACTTGAATACACATCTGGGTGGATTGGTTGCAGGACACCTGGAGAATCCAGTGTTGTCCTAGGAAATCCCGGGGTTCCGTGTGCTTTTCCCTATGGAATGCCACCTAGGATCAAAGGGATCATAAAACTATTCATGCTAGAAACTTCTGTGTGCAGCCACAATACCATTATGGGCTCTGGCATAGTATGAGTAAGTTGTGTGTGCTCTTTTAGTGGTGGACTAGCAGATGTAGGGGAAAGTAGGTGTACCGGTCCACCCGGGGTAAAGAGTGAATGCTTCCGAAAGACTGTGTCTCGGTCATCCGTTTCTCAAACACCATGTAGTGCGAGAAATCCAACGGAGGAGATCGAGTCTTGTGCGAAAAGTGCACAAACCTCTGCAGAGTGTACAAACTGGTCATGATTAGCCGTGTCCCGGGTTATGGACAATCTTGAGTTTCTGGTACTTGAATTATTGGTTGATCTCATCACTCTAAAATTTATTTGTTGGGTTAATGATTACTTTAATTGGGATTGAGTTGGAGGTACCTTCTCAATGATGTTTCAACTACCATGATAGTTAAAATAAAATATATTCCTTTGTTGTAGGAAAAAATTGGCTTTACGCAAAAACTTTAACCTTACAGCCTCCACCAGCCAAATATGCATGTAGTTGTAGGCATTGTTCATCATTATCATTACAGTGTGAAATTGCCAGTACATTCAATATACTGACCTACATGGCTGCAACGTCCCATGTTGCAGGAGTTATTCGACGAGTAAGTTTTACGGTAGGGTTGCGCTGTCTACACTCAACTTTGCCGTTGGTGCTGATGGAACTCCACAACCTTTGTTGCTTCCGCTATGATTGACTGAGGTAATAGTATTTACGCTACATTATACATGTGATTTTCCTCTGTTATAAATCCTCGAGTACTGTGTGTGTCAGCATACCGATCCAGGGATGACACTTAAGCACAAAGACTTGATCCATTCGGGTCGGGTCGCTACATGATGGTATCAGAGCACGTGCTGACTGTCGGATGTGACCCTAGAAACTAGCAAGCCCATAGGACAGGATTTCTCTAAAAACTTTCTTTTCAAAAAGATTCTATACCTCTCTTCTTTCCTGAGCTTTACCAAATTCTCCTCTTACCTCAAATAGTTAGACAATACCCTTTACCATTTGGACCACTCCGGAGTAAAGAGGATTTCACCATGTATTGGAAGTGTTGAAGCTACAAAAATGGATACTCCGAAGATTTGAATAGTTGACGGCTTTGAAGAGATATTGACCTTTAGAAGACCAAAACCCTAGTTTGTACTTACGTTAGATGCGACATTTGTGAGCCTTCAATTGTTTAATGTTTTTCAGATGGCCACAAAACAAAACCCGTCCTTTCAAAACCATTGTTTGTATTGAGTGTATATCTCTCCATCCCCCGAAACGCATCCCAAAACCCTTGGACCCAATAGAGGATGATAGAAGATAGACTCGTGTTCTCTGTACCGATGACCCAGCCGGAGGCTGAGCTATGGATACAAAACATGGAGGACCACTTCAGGAAAAATTTGGTTGCAAGGAAGTATGAGGTTCAATATGCTCTTCAGTAATTTACAAAAAGTGCTGCAACATGGTGGAAGATGCATCAAGCCATACAAGGATGTAATAAAGCAGGAAGTTAGGAGGAATTCAAGAAGACTCTGTTAAGATCCTGTCTCATCCGAGAGCGTGATGACAAACCGAAGAAGAAGCCTTGTGCCTGCAGGATTTGTGGAGAAATAGGACACACCCAGGAGGAGCACAAGGATGAATGTCCTCATTGTGAAGAAAGTCACCCAGCTGAAGAATGCCCAACTAGGCAGATTACTTGTTTCTTGTGTGAAGGGACTACCCACTACCCTGCTCAGTGCCACATTTACCCCATGGTACAACGAACTATCCACTAGAAGAAAGAAGCAATGAAAGAAGTCCTCAAGTAAATTTCAAAGGAATCCGCGATGGAGGAAGATATTGACGACCCTGATGGAGAAGGACTAGACAGATATTACTCCCGTGCTTGCTATTCATGTGAAGAAAAGGGACATCTTTCACAGTATTGCACGAAGGAAAGCCATGAGTATCTGGGAGACTTCCCGACATAAGAGGTGGAGTTTGGTCCACAAAAGATAGAAGAATTGATTAGAACAAAGAAATCGAGGAAGAGAAAGAGCATGTGTCCCCAGAAGCACTCAATTTCGGCGAAAAAGGACCTAAGTCACATCACATGTTACCGGTGCAAGGATTTAGGTCATTATGCTAACCACTGCCCAACCAGGAAGCGAAGAACCCAGTGAACCAGGACAGCCGCCATGAAGTCCTTAGATTTGTCTGATGCCATTAGTTTACACTACAAGGAAGTATGGCATTTTGCCAAGAGAAGGTTCAGACCACAGGAAAGATTGATCAGAGTAGTTGAGATCTAGATATTAGAATGAAGCATGTAGCTAATATGGAATACACTTTTATTACGATGTTGAGTTGAGTTATGGAAAGAAGGGTTTGTGAAGCAATAGAAGTTGAGATTGCTGGAATATAAGAAGGAAGTGATATGAGTTGTTGGATGATTGTGAGTGCCTCTCTTGCTATCTCACCCAGACCAAGACCAAGAACCCATGGACCAGTTGACCCCAAACCTTTCTCGGACAAACGACCTCATTTTATCCAAGGATGTCCGTATGTTGTCCTGAGAATCCCTTCTGTCTATTACCTACATATGACAACCCTTTACGAGTCTTTTCTCAAAGGCCCGGAAACGATGATGACCTTGGCTAGCGATCAGGAGTACCCAAAGATTCTAAAGGACATGATGAAGCATATTCACCTTGAAGGAGATGCAGTTTACAAGGGTTATCCCTTGATGGATGATGAAGTTGAACTCAGGAATGCCTGACTAGGATGCATGTAGAGATGATGAAGATAAAGCACACGACCAATAGGATGAAGCAAAAGATTGATGATTTTAAGAATCACATTGCACAATTCCAGTGGGACCGAAGCGTCCTTAGCTAGGACAAATGAATAAAGATGGGAGGAATGTTTGACCATACCCAACTAGGTGGATGGCAACATTTGTAGTGAAGCACCTGTGGAATTTGAGTGTTGAATAGTGGTTCAGGATGTAATAAGAGATTTGGTATGAGGAGAATATGGATTACGGATGAACCAGTGCATTTTTTTTAGTAGCACCTTACTGTGTGAACCCTGGACCCATAGGAAGGAAAGTGTTGCTCCAAGGAGTAGAGTTTGCACAAATAAGTTGGAGTTTATTTATGATGCTTACCCCAAGGTTATGAAGGAAAGAAGTACACTTGGATTTAAAGAGGGGGTAATGCTGGAGTATGGAGCAATAGTGACTCCAAGGATGAGTTAAGGATATACAAGTTCTACCGTGGACCCCTAAGCCGAGGACCTAAGGAGGCTACATAATCATAAGGGAACCACGTGATTTGTCAGTAGCAATATGTTTCTGCCGAAGTGAAGCAGGGCACTTGCTAAAGACTGTCCCCATGAGAAGGAGTTTTGTACTAAGTATTGGAGTTGAAGCAAGAAAATGGAAGTGCAGTAGATCGTAGTAAGTTGAGAATCAATACAGTTAGCATCATGGTATTTATTTTGGATATTATTAACTTCATACTATATAAGTGATGAGTGTAGCCATGATGCATGGAACAAGATTTTGAAGAAACCTAGTGTTATTCATTTTAAGTCTGGTAGAACCCAACACCGTTACCCGAGTACAAGGGCTAGTTACGACAGACTTGGAATGGATTTCCCCAAGGACGAGTGTGAGTAACCACACTCAGTTTTGAATCAGAGAAGAAAGGGATATCAACCTAATTGGATGGATTTAAGAATACGAGGAAAACGGGATGTCGGAAGAATGATTAGTGGCAAACCGATGATGAGACCAAGTGTTACTAGTGGGAGATGAGCAATAACCCACAGGCCCCAGGACCTGTCAAGAAGGCAAGCACACTCTTTCTGATGGAAAACCCTTGGTATAAGTTACGACGTTGTCAACCGACGATCTTATAGGTGTTTACGCAAAACCCGAGGGTTGTGAAGAACGATAGTTGTTTTGTTTAGCTTGCAGAAGTAATGGATTATATCCGAACTTAGTTCATTCACAAAACAAATTCTGCAATGCTTGTGAGGATGACCGAGTGTTAGAATGCGAGATTCACTAAACCATATACAGTGTAATGATTTGGGCGCGGGATGGATTGATCACCATACCGACTTACTCTTATTATTCGCCTCTGTTATACGGGATGGTAAATCTAAGTGACTTACCTATAGTTGAGAGACGACGATGTCAAAACCTTTTTCAAACCTTAGAATGGTATATAAATTTTTCCCTTGTACACGGCATGTTGTTGCCAACCGTAGGTTATACGGTGAGGATGAAGCCCATACCCGTTTCCTGCAGGGACCCCGTTAATTTGTTTGATGACCACCATGAGATATCGATATTTGTTTAGTATTGGCGCCAGACCTGTCAGCTAACGAGAACCCGTCTCGAAAGAACCTTATCAAGAAGAAAGGACACAAGTATTGAGGCAAAAGGTTACTATCGAAAGAGCCCAGAGAAGGAGTTACCCTGAAGATCTGAGAAGAATCGCCACCGTCAACTCAAAGAATGGAGTACCAGATTTGGGTGGGACCGTAATTATGCTTCTAAGTGTGGTAGCACACTAGACCATACCGATCAGTGGATTTGTTAGGAGAACCCCAACCCTAACCTATTTCTTGCTAGCCTCTCCGAATCTCGAGGACGAGATTCATTTTAAGTATGGTAGGTTTGTAACATCCCAAAATTCTAAATTTTAGAATGTTATAATAAATAGATAGATTTGATTGCTTGTTTGATGTGATGAGTGAAATTGAGTGAAATTTGAAACTTTTGAAAGTTAAATGAGAGGGAATAAAATGACTTTCCCAAACTTTCACTTTGCATTTTGATCTCCCGAAATTCAAATTCTTTTCAACACAAAACAATAGAGTGAAGATAATATGACTTCTTCCATTTATTAAATGAAAAGGGCTTTGAAAGGATTTTGAATTTCATTTCTGAAATATTTCAAATTCAGAAACTTTATGCAACTCAATGATTTTCCCAAGAGAAGATAAAATGACTTCTTCAAATTATAGGAAATATGAGTTGGAAGTTTTTCTGAAATTTTCTACAACTCATTTTCAAAATTTGAGTTATTGGGTTTTATTCAAATTATTTTTCTCCAAAAATAAAATATATGGAAAATAGGGTAACATGATTCCCTACAGTGGAAAATTGGAGAGAAATAAATTTGAAATCATTTTGGTATTTTTAAAATGATTTTTATTGGATTTTATTATAACAGTATAACCTTTTGATTTATTAGAATTTGTGAGCATTTTAATTGACTGTAGAAAAATGTTCACTTTGTAGAGAATCTTTTTCTGTAAATTTTTGATATATTATATGCCTATATAATATTTTATTTTATTTTGTTTTATTCGTTTTCTTTGTCCGTTTAAAAAATGCTAAAAAAATGAGAGGACTTTCCCCGCCGTACTGGGCCGGCCCAGCTAGTCGCCTGGCCAGCCCAGCCCAGCACGCGCGCCGCCTTCCTCCTCCCGCCCGGTGTCCGCCGCCACCACGGCATCGCCGCCGCCGCGGGTATCCGAGCGGGACTCCACCCCGCCGTGGCCCCTACTCCACGCCACGCCCCCCCCCCCTTCC
>LR738709.1:182548866-182573895 GCA_902687465.1 Secale cereale | reverse complement strand
TTACAAGGTCGTAGTCGGGCCCCCGCTGCCCCTCGCTTCGCCCGCCACCGCCGCCTTTCGAGCCGCTACCGCCGTGGCCAACCGCCGCCGCCGCCGCCACTACAGGCTACTGCCGCGCCGCTCGCCCCGCACCCCTTCGCCCTCCGCACCGCCCACGCCGCCCGCGAGCTGCCGCCGCGCTGCCCTTCGCTGGAGCCCTCGCCGTTCACCGCCAGCCTCGCCAGAGTCCGTGCCGGAGTTCGCCGCCGGCTGGATCCTACCTGATCCGCACCCGAACCGGTTCGATCGCCCGAACCAGCGGTTTCTATCGGAAAAACCGCCTAGGTAAAACCCGCCCCGGTTTTCTGTTTAGTTAGGTTTTTGTTTTATATCGTTTTTTTTTGTTTAGATCTATCTAGCGAATGTTCTCTGTTTAGATCTAAACAGCAAGCGTTCGCACGATAACTTTTTCTTTTCTTTCATTTTCGGCCAGGGACTTATCTGTGAAATTATTTTTACAGTTTAGCCCCTAAACTTCAAACGGCCATAACTTTTTGCTCGTTGGTCCAAATCCAACGAAACCAACGCCCACGTCTTCGTTAAGATCCCTTCTTTCCAGTAAAACAACTTAAACATGTTTTTGAAAGTTTTAAAATTTGAATTCAACCAGTTTTAGATTCAAACTTGTTTTGATCATAACTTGAGTTTTATAACTCCGATTTAGTTGAATCTTTTTGCAAATCGAAGCTCTCGACCTAAACTTTCTGATAAGGCCAAATTCACATAATTTTGGTACTGTTGGAAATTGTTTTCTGCTTCAAGATTCATTCATTTGTTTTTGAAGGTTTTCGAAGTGTTTTATTCGTTCTTTCTTATCTGCTGAGTGATTGCTTATGTGTGATTACTATTGTTTGCTTACGATAGATTGATCAGAGTGTGACGAGTAGATCTATCGCGAGTTCTGAGTGTGAAATCTTCTACATCGTCAGTACAAGGCAAGTTCACACTTTGATCATACTTTCCAATACCCAGTTTTCATTGCATTAGTTATATCCTCAAACACTTGTGTGAGTAGGATCTCTTAACTTGTGGGTCTGGGCAGTAGATTGAGGTAGAACCTATTACCTGCATTATTTTCAAACCCTTGGGAGTTACTTCTACATTATGTTTGATTGCCATGCTATGCTCGTAGACGTGGATTGGGTTTGAGTGAAATCCATGACAGATGTGAGTTGATAATTATTGGTTCAACTTAAGGTGGCTACTTGAATACACATCTAGGTGGATTGATTGCAGGGCACCTGGAGAATCCAGTGTTGTCCTAGGAAATCTCGGGGTTCCGTGTGATTTTTCCTATGGAATGCCACCCAGGCTCAAAGGGATCATAAAACTATTCATGCTAGAAATTTCCGTGTACAGCCACAATGCCATTATGGGCTCTGGCATATTATGAGTAAGTTGTGTGAGCTCTTTCAGTGGTGGACTAGCAGATGTAGGGGAAAGTAGGTGTACCGATCCACCCGGGGTAAAGAGTGAATTCTTCCGAAAGACTATGTCTCGGTCATCCGTTTTTCAAACACCATGCAGTGCGAGAAATCCAACGGAGGAGATCGAGTCTTGTGCGAAAAGTGCACAAACCTCTGCAGAGTGTACAAACTGGTCATGATTAGCCGTGTCCCCGGTTATGGACAATCTTGAGTATCTGGTACTTGAATTATTGGTTGATCTCATCACTCTAAAATTTATTTGTAGGGTTAATGATTACTTTAATTGGGATTGAGTAGGAGGTACCTTCTCAATGATGTTTCAATTACCATGCTAGCTATAATAAATATATTCCTTTGTTGTAGGAAAAAAAGTGGCTTTACGCAAAAACTTTAACCTGACAGCCTCCACCAGCCAAATATGCATGTAGTTGTAGGCATTGTTCATCATTATCATTACAGTGTGATATTGCCAGTACATTCAATGTACTGACCTACATGGCTGCAACGTCTGATGTTGCAGGAATTATTCGACGAGTAAGTGTTACGTTAGGGTTGCGCTGTCTATACTCAACTTTGTCGTTGGTGTTGATGGAACTCCACAACCTTTGTTGCTTCCACTATGATTGATTGAGGTAATAGTATTTACGCTACTTTATACATGTGATTTACCTCTGTTATAAATCCTCGAGTACTGTGTGTGTTAGCATACCGATCCAGGGATGACACTTAAGCACAGAGACTTGATCCATTCGGGTCGGGTCGCTACATGCCATCTTTGGTAGGCAATCCATAAATGGCTCTAATAATAGATTCATAAGGTAATTTGATCTTATTTCTAGGAAAGTGTTCCATGCCTTTCCTTAACGGAAATTGGAATCTAATATTTCCTTCCTTCATATCAATAGTTGCACCAATTGTTCTAAGGAAAGGTCTACCAAGAATAATAGGACATGTAGGATTGCAATCTATATCAAGAACGATGAAATCTACGGGCACATAGTTCCTATTTGCAACAATAAGAACATCATTAATCCTTCCCGTAGGTTTCTTAATGGTAGAATCCGCAAGATGCAAATTTAAAGAACAATCATCAAGTTCATGGAAACCTAACATATCACACAAAGCTTTTGGAATTGTGGAAACACTTGCACCCAAATCACACAAAGCAAAGCATTCATGATCTTTAATCTTAATTATTATAGTAGGTTCCCACTCATCATAAAGTTTTCTTGGGATATAAACTTCTAATTCAAGTTTTTCATCATAAGATTGCATTAAAGCATCAACTATGTGTTTGGTAAAAGCTTTATTTTGACTATAGGAAATACAATCTATTAAAGAGCAATTATCATAATTAAATCCCTTGAAATCCAAGATAGTGGGTTCATTGCTATGTGAAGTCTTGACCTCTTCAATCCTACTTTTAACAATTTTAGCGTCAAGATCTAAAAACTCTGAATCATTGGGACGCCTTTTAACTAAAGTTGACTCATCTCTAGTCCCATATTTATCAAGATTCATACTAGAAAACAAGGATTTAATAGGAGACACATCAATCACTTTTAGATCTTCATCTTTATTATCATGAAAACTATAAGAACACGCTTTCATAAAGCAATCTCTTTTAGCACGCATCCTAGCGGTTCTTTCCTTGCATTCATCAATGGAAATTCTCATGGCTTTGAGAGACTCATTGATATCATGCTTAGGTGGAATAGATCAAAGTGTCAAAGAATCAACATCAAGAGAAATTATATCCATGTTTCTAGCCAATTCGTCAACCTTAAGCAATTTTTCTTCAAGCAAAGCATTGAAATTCTTTTGTGAATTCATAAACTCGGTAACACTAGTCTCAAATTCAGAGGGCATCTTACTAAAATTTCCATAAAAGTTACTGTAGGAATTACCATAATTGTTAGAAGAATTACTAGGAAAAGGCCTAGAATCAAAGTTTCCTCTATAAGCATTGTTACCAAAATTATTCCTACAAAAAAAATTCACATCCAAAGATTCATTATTATTCTCAATCAACATGGACAAAGGCATATCATTAGGATAATAAGAAACACTCTTAGTAGCAAATAATTTCATAAGTTCATCCATCTTTCCACTCAAAACACTAATCTCTTCAATAGCATGCACTTTTTTACTAGTAGATCTTTCGGTGTCTCATTGAGAGTAGTTAACCATAATATTATGTAGGAGTTTGGTAGCTTCTCCTAAAGTGATTTCCATAAAAGTGCCCCCCACGGCTGAATCTAAAAGATTTCTAGAAGCAAAATTCAAGACGGCATACAATTTTTTTATAATCATCCATAAGTTCAAACAATGTGTAGGGCAATTGCGTATCATTAATTTCATTCTCTCACAAGCTTGTGCAACATGCTCATGATCTAGTTGCTTAAAATTCATAATATCGTTTCTAAGAGAAATAATCTAAGCGGGAAGAAAATACTTAGAGATAAAGGCATCTTTGCACTTATTCCATGACTCAATGCTATTTCTAGGCAAAGGGGAGAACCAAGTTTTAGCATGATCTATAAGTGAAAACGAAAATAGCTTCAATTTAACAATATCATTATCCGCATCCCTCTTTTTTGGCATATCGCACAAATCACAAAGTTGTTTAGATGGGTAGCGGCATCTTCACTAGGAAGGCCGGAAAATTGATCTTTCATGACAAGATTCAACAGAGCAACATTGATCTCACAAGATTCAGCATCTAAGATAGGAGCAATTGGAGTGCTAATAAAATCATTATTGTTGTTATTGGAAAAGTCACACAATTTGGTATTATCTTGAGCCATAGTGACAAGCAAGCAATCCAACACACAAGCAAACGGTAAACACACGAAAAAAGAAGGGCGAATAAAACGGCAAGGGTGAAGTGGGGGAGAGGAAAAAGAGAGGCAAATAATGTAATGCGAGGGATAAGGGTTTGTGATAGGTACTTGGTATATGACTTTTGCGTAGATATCCCCGGCAACGGCGCTAGAAATTCTTCTTGCTACTTCTCGAGCTTGCGTTGTATTCCCTCGAAGAGGAAAGGGTGATGCAGCACAGTAGCCTAAGTATTTCCCTCAGTTTTTGAGAACCAAGGTATCAATTAAGTAGAAGACCACGCGCGAGTCCCTCGCACCTGCACAAACAAATAAGAACCTCGCAGCCAACGCGATAAAAGGGGTTGTCAATCGCTTCTCGGTCACTTACGAGAGCGAGATCTGATAGATATGATAAGATAATATTTTTGGTATTTTTGGTACAGAGAAAAGTACATAAAGCAAATAAACAACGATGACAGAAATTGGCAAGTTGACGGGAAACTAATACGATAAACATAGACCCGGGGGCCATAGGTTTCACTAGTGGCTTCTCTCATGATAGTAGAATTCTATGGTGGGTGAACAAATTACTGTCGAGCAATTGATAGAAAAGCGCATAGTTATGAGAATATCTAGGCATGATCATTGTATATAGGCATCACGTCCGTGACAAGTAGACCGAAACGATTCTGCATCTACTACTATTACTGTCGTGGTTGTAAGTCTGACAGTACGAGTAGGGGCTACGTAATAGGAGGCAAGGTCCTAGCTACGATGAGATTGTACACGGGATGTTTACGAGTTCAGGCCCTTCTCGGAGGAAGTAAAAGCCTTACGTCTCGGTGCCCGGAGGCTGTCAACTGGAATGTATATGTGTGTATGAGTTACAGGGGGTGTGAACCCTTGTACTGGAGGGGGGTGGCTTATATACAGAGCGTCAGGACCCCAGCCATCCCCACGTTACAAAGGGTTCAATGTACATAAAGGCAGGACGTTACTGATAACGCATGCTATAAAGGGTGATAAAGGCATTCATTACTGCAAAATGAATGCATCACCATTGCTGGCCTAACGGGACCTTTGACCTTCGGGGGTCGAGTGTCTCTGCGCGGTCGAGTGTCCTCGTCCTTCCGAGTGGAGTTGAGTCGTCTGAGTGGAGTTGAGTCGTCTGAGTTGGGCCGTATCAGTCGACTGTTTCTGTTGTCTTCGAGTTGTCTCTTGAGCTTCTGGGGCAGTGATCTTGGGTGGGGTATCTGGGTCAGGCCCGTGACCCTACCCTAGGTCTCTAGCATCATCAGTAGCCCCCGAATGGATTGACGTCCAAATGGAGGAGAGTGTTGAAGTTTCCTTTGGTCCAAGTTTTATGTCCTTGTGGGATCTCCCTTGAATCTATGGGCCAGGCTGACCCTTCAACCTCGACCTAATCGCCTTAATCGATTCAAGAACTACCGAGTGTACTTGCATGTGTAGACCATCGAGTGAACTTTTGCGCACGACTCCGAGCGTCAGCGAGGCGTGCAACTTTCGGCGTGATTGGTTGTTCTCAGGTCTCCGGATTTCGTGGGATTTGAATTTTGGGGAAGCGCGCGGGACGGGGCATGCCGCAGTAATCGGATCGGATACGCTCATGTGGGGACCCCGACTTAGAAGTCGAGATCACCGAATGCACGTGTACAGTGATCCCAGAGATCAATGCTCACTGAACACACAGAAGCTGAATAACAAGAGTCTTACATCCATACATACCGTCTTACACAAATTAAGGCCATTATGGCCAAGTCTTACATAGATAAAGCCTCAAGGGCTGAATAGCAAATAACTCAAATAGCGGAAGTCTTCGATGATAGGTAGAACCCATGCCATCTGCCTTAACCCTACAGGCATTCTGACTGGGATAGCGTCCTAGTTCGCATGTTCGTCTCCAAAGAACTCTTCTTCATATTCCTGTTCCTCCATGCCTGGTCAATTAAATAACCAGTGGCAAGCCAATGAGTACTTTGAATGTACTCGCAAGCAACCCATGATGTGGTTCAAAGTAACAATGCAATTGAACAATAATGAGCAATCTAGCAATGGGCTAGAATAAATATTCTACCATCAAATGTATGCATCAACGAGTTCACGTAACCTCGAAAACAGGTTACCGATATCAACATGAATATGATTCAACTCATCGAGTCAAGTCACCACCTTGACTTATCACACACATACTTTCATCGATGCGGTAAAATTCTGGACATAGTTTAAGTAGCACCACCCAACTGTCCATGACCGTGGACACGGCTATTCGAATAGTTTTACACTCTACAGAGGTTGCGCACTTTACCCACAAGATCCGGGAAGCTTTCGTGTCATCCACGATCCCGCAGTACCTCAAGTACTCGGGGGAAGCACCCGGACATTATCTTTCCTTATGCGACACTAACATAGAGTCCACTCGTTGGTACACGGCCCTCGAGTACAAAGAGTAGATCACGGGACTTGCCCTAATTTCAATGCCACGCGTACCCGAAGGGACCAACGGTGTGTCCGGTGCCCTGTGAAAACAGTTATGGTCGTCTATCCAAGCACGACCCCGTCCCGGGAAAGACCTCAAGTCTTCCCGTCACTAGTAATGCGGGAACCATGCTAGTATCGACCTAAGTATTCAATAAGCCTCGTCCCATAAGGGGTAGAGTGGTTGCACATGTTTGGTTGGGACGGTAGTCACACATAAATCTAATCCATTATTTCACCCATGCACAAGATTCTACCGGCACATCACTTCTTCCTCAAGTGATGACCTAACTCAACATCACCCTCGGGCATTAGGGGCACCCGATGGGGTTTATGCAAAGATTTCAACCACAAAGGTTTCATGTCACACATGCATCACTACGCATCACTACTAACCATTTGCATGACATCTAGCACATAGCAAGATCATGAGTAAGCATGCATCATGTGGTGGTTTCAACTAGATCACCACCGTCATTCTTATCACTATGCATTCGGAAACAAACGGGTTCCGAAGAACACAAGTGTATCATGGTCAAAGGGCTGCTTGCCTGGATTGGCTTGGTCTTCAAAGTCTTCAAATCCTTCTCCTTCTCCTTCTTCAGCAACTTCGTCAAATACGGGATCTAATCGTCGCAAAATAACAACGGGAAAATAAGACCACAATGAAAACGGAAAAATCAAAGTGCTCACAAAAATGTAAACTTATTTTTGTTAAATACTAGAGGGAAAACTAAGATGGAGAAAATTCTTAGTTGGAGTTTTGGAGTTACAGAATGGAATCTAGGGATTTTAGAACAGGAGTTTTATTGCTCAAATTTGAATTTAAATTTGAACAGAACAGAAAAGTTTCATGGATATGTGTGAAAGTGATACCATTAAATAGGTTGGAATATTACAAGAATTTAGGAGTTGGAATTATTTCATTTGGACTAATATTCATTTCTGTAAAATTAATTGAATTAATTATAGAAAGAATAAAAAGAAATGGCCCTGTGCCACTGGGCCAGAGCGGCCACAGTGCACGGCCCAGGGCATCCAGCCCAGCCGCTCGGGCACCAGCGCGCGCACGTCAGGGTTTGAAACCTGACGGGCGGGGCCCGGCGGTCAGCGACTGTGAGGGGAGAGAGAGGGTGGTGAGGATGACAGGCGGGGCCCGCCTGTCATCTTCAACCTCACGGCCACGGCCACGGCGAGCTCACCGGCGACGATTTCGGGCACGGCGAGGCAAATGGATGGCAGGGATGGACTCAGCAGCGAGTCGCGGATGCAGTGGTGGTGGTGCGACTCGCCGGGGAGGCCTGGTTCGCCAGCGGCGAGGTGGGGCAGCGGAGGGTCGTCGGGGAGCTGCTGGCTAGCTCGAATCCGGCAGCTGCAGAGAGGGGGAATAGAGGGGAAAGCATCAGTGAGGTGCGGCGATTCCAAATCGAGCAAAAGGAGGGGCTGAGAGGGCTCGTACCGCGAGATCGCCGGTTGCCCGACGCGGCGGAGCTCCAATCGATCCCGAGCACTGGGCTCTCTGGGGATGATTGAGTGGTACTGTTGTGTTGCTGGGGGTGAGGGGAGGTTGTTGGTGCAGAGTGGAGGGCTCGGGGGGCCTATTTATAGGGGTGCGGCGAGGTCCCGTGGACCTGTGCGCCGGCGAGCTTCTGCTCGACGCCACAGTGCACGGGAGGCGACGGGAGTGAGTCTGTGGCATTGCTGGACGATCTCCAGGGCGGAGGGAAGAGAGAGGAGGAGCGGGGAGGCTTCCAGACGGCGCGTGCGTGCGAGGCCGAAGAGTGGAGGCTGCGGGCGGCCAGCGCGCGTGTGAAGATGGCCACTAGAGGGCGGAGGAGGAGGGGGACAGCACCGGAGGAGGTCGCGGACGTCGAGGGGCATCGACTGGCGCGAGGGGAGAGATCGAGGCTGTCGGGGGCAGGCGTTTGGGCGAAGCTACAGTGCGGGGGCGCACTGTAGCACGCTCTGGAGCGGCCTTATCACATGCCACGGCATGCCATTGGCCCTCTGGGCGCGTCCACCGTGTCTGGGGGGTCTAGGGTGATGCAAGCAGCTCGTCTGTGGCTTTGGATGCTCTGGAGATGCTGTGAGAGAGAAGAGAAGCTGGTAACTTAGTAGAAAATGGTTGTCCAGCAAGGTGAACTAGGGTTTTCACCCCTCAATCATGGAGCTGGAGACATGGGGGAGTTACTGGAGGTAGATAGTAACTAGATGAAGCTGTGGTAGTAAGCTGAGGCAAAGGTAAATAGTAAAAGTGATCAAGAAGATGGTTTTGGTAATTTGGTAGAAGGTGTTTGATCAAGTTTTGATCAAGCAAATGATCTCCACTTGCCATGACACTTAACAGGGTTGAATGTTATATGAAAATAGGGTGTTCCACCAAATTTGGGCTCATTTGAAGAAACTAGCCAATGTAACTTTGGTGAACCCTAGAAATCAACAGAAATGGCTTCATCTTGATTGAGTCAAGCTAATCATATCCCCTTGATGCACCACTTGGTGTAGTTTCATCATTTGTGGTACTGATCATGCCCACAAAGTTTGAAGCTCCAGGTAAAAAGTTGGTAATGTAAAGTTGTTCAAATTTGCATTTGAACAGAAATGGTTTTGGGGTATTTTGATCAAGTTGCCTTACTCCAAATCTTGTGCCACTTGGTCTAGATGCCTTATTAGCCATTCTAGCATGTGCACCAAGTTTGAGAGCATTTGGATAAGTTTGGCAATGTAAAGTTGCTCAAACTTCAAATATGGACAGAATGGTTTTGAAGGGTTTTGATGATGTTTTCTTGCTTCCCAAGGCATGGGACTTGGCAAGATCATCTAATATGTCATGTATGACATGATAGAATTTCCCTGGAATTTTTGGAGAATATATCCTTTGTAAATATTTCAAAAGCTTTGAAATATCTAGAAAGGGTTTTAGAGGGATTAGCCCATTATTTTGAACATGACCAAGTGTTGAAACTCTTATATATGGACAATATATGTCCTATGAGTCTCCCTGAATTTTGGCAAATATTTTTGAAATACTTAAATAATTTTCCCCTATTAAAGACCATTTCTGGCCTTAAGAAAAAGCTTTTAAATAAAAGAGGAAAATAACTTTTAAAATTATACTTTTGTGGTTTCTGGGAGTCCTATGACTACTAGGTCTCATATATACTTTTTGAAATAATTTTCTCACCCTAAATCAAGCACTTGCAGTGCAAACCTCAATTCAGGGGTTTTTGGAATACTAAATTTATAAAATACATTTTGGCCAAATTAATTTTGTAAGAAAATACTATACTGCTATATAACACTTGGCATGATCATTGGGCAGAAGTTTTGGGTATGGAGATGAATTCTACAAGAGGTGATAGTTGACTTTAATGAGCACATGAAAAGCACATGAAGAAAAACTCAATTCCAAATAAAAGCCAAATGATGCTAAAAAAATTTGTTGGTCCAAATTTTCATGCTTCATTGATGCAAATAACATGTTACAAAATGCAGGGTATTATAGACCTACCCCCCTTACAAGAATCTCGTCCCCAAGATTCCTAAACTAGGTCTTAAAAGAGATCGGGAAACTCGGATCTAAGATAGTCTTCATGTTCCCAGGTTGCTTCAGCTTCCGTGTGGTTGCTCCACTGGACCTTGAAGTACTTGATGGTACGGCTTCACGTCCGTCGTTCTGCTTCATCCAGAATGCGAATGTTCTTCTCGCGGTAGGTCAAATCCGGCTGCAGATCAATGGCTTGGTGATCAACATCCTTGTAGAGATTAGGCTTGTCTGGAACTTGGAGACATTTCCGGAGTTGTGACACGTGGAATACGTTGTGCACATCAGATAGCTCAGGTGGTAGTTCCAACTGGTAAGCCACTTCTCCTTGTCGTGTAGTGATCTCAAAGGGTCCAATGAACCTTGGTGCGAGCTTCCCCTTGACGTGGAAACGCTTGGTTCCCTTCAGAGGAGTTACCCGCAGGTACACATGGTCCCCGACATGGAAACTCATGTCCCGACGGTGAGTGTCAGCATAGCTCTTTTGCCTTGACTTGGCTGCCTTCAAACGTTCTCTGACTAGTTGGACTTGCTCCTCTGCTGCGCGGAGAATATCCGGTCCAAAGACTAGCCCTTCTCCAGTCTCTGACCAGTTGAGGGGTGTGCGACATCTGCGTCTGTACAACACCTCAAATGGTGCCATCTGAAGGCTCGACTGATAACTGTTGTTATAGGAGAACTCGGCAAAAGGGAGACAATCTTCCCACTTAGCTCCATATGCCAAGACACAGGCTCGGAGCATGTCTTCGAGAATTTGATTTACTCGTTCTGTCTGACCTCTGGTCTGTGGGTGGAAAGCTGTGCTGAAAGACAATTTGGTTCCCAAGGCTTCTTGGAACTTCTTCCAGAACCTTGAGGTGAAATGGGTTCCTCGATCTGACACAATCTCCTTGGGAACGCCGTGAAGGCTTATGATTCTGTCGATGTAGAGAGCTGCCAGCCGATTGCCATCATAAGTGGTCTTGACAGGAATGAAATGGGCCACCTTGGTCAAATGATCGACTATGACCCAGATAGAGTCATGTCCCCTATTTGACCTTGGTAATCCGGTGATGAAGTCCATTCCGACTTTATCCCACTTCCACTCAGGAACTTTGAGTGGTTGAAGCAATCCAGCAGGTCGCTGATATTCAGCCTTGACCCTTTGGCACACATCACACTTTGCAACATAGGTTGCAATCTCTCTTTTCATCCCGTGCCACCAGAAGCTTGCCTTCAAGTCTTGATACATCTTGGTTCCTCCGGGGTGGATGGAATACGGAGTGTCGTGGGCTTCTTGCGGGATCAAGTTCTTCAGCTCCATATTGTTTGGTACGCAGATGCGGCCTTTGTACCAAACAATCATGTGCTCGTCTTCGGAGAATCTTGGGGCCTTGCCTAGCTTCATCTTCTTCTTGATGCCTTCAATGCTTGCGTGTCCATCTTGTGCCTTCTTGACTTCGTCCATCAGGGTCGGTCTGACTTCCAAATGATCCAGAAATCCAGGGGTGACCAATTCCAAACTGAATTGTTCGAGTTCCTTAAACAAGGCTGGTTGCCTTTCTTGAATAATGGCATTACAAAGAGCAAGCCTTCCTGCTTAAGGCATCGGCCACCACGTTAGCCTTCCCGGGGTGATATTGAACAATGAGGTCATAGTCTTTGATGAGTTCCAACCATCTTCGCTGCCTCATGTTCAATTCCTTCTGGGTGAAAATGTACTTCAGACTTTTGTGGTCTGTGTATATCTCACACCGTTTCCCTAGGAGGTAATGCCGCCATGTCTTCAAGGCGTGAACCACTGCTGCTAACTCAAGACCGTGAGTAGCGTAGTTCTCCTCATGAGGTCGTAGCTGCCTGGAGAGGTAAGCTATGACTCGGCCTTCTTGCATCAGAACGCTTCCCAATCCGGTTCGAGAGGCATCACAATATATCACGAACTCCTTGTGAATATCAGGTGTTGCCAGAACTGGGGCGGTGGTCAATCTCTTCTTGAGCTCTTGGAAGCTCTCTTCGCATTTTGGCGTCCACTCGAACTTTTTGTCCTTCTTGAGGAGCTGAGTCATTGGCCGGGCAATACTAGAGAATCCTTCCACGAATTTGCGGTAATAGCCCGCAAGTCCGAGGAAGCTTCAGACTTCCTTGACGGTCGTTGGAGATTGCCATTGGGTCACAGCTTCGATCTTCGCGGGATCAACTGATAATCCTTCTTCGGTCAAGACATGACCTAAGAATCCAACTTTATGCAGCCAGAACTCACACTTGCTGAATTTGGCATACAGTTGGTGCTCCCGAAGCTTGTCTAGGACCATCCTCAAATGTTGCTCGTGCTCTTCCTCCGTATTCGAGAAGACAAGAATGTCATCGATGAAGACAACAACGAACTTGTCCAAATATTCCATGAAGACTTTATTCATGAGATACATGAAGTAAGCTGGGGCATTGGTTAACCCAAAGGACATGACCGTGCACTCGTACAGGCCATATCTGGTTACGAATGTCGTCTTCGGAATATCTTGGGGTCTGATCTTCAGCTGGTAGTACCCAGATCTGAGGTCGATCTTGGAGAACACCTTGGCTCCGCTGAGCCGATCAAACAGATCTTCGATCTTGGGAAGTGGATATTTGTTCTTGATTGTAACTTCATTGAGGGAACGATAGTCAATGCATAAGCGGATGGTACCGTCCCTCTTTGCCACAAACAGAACGGGTGATCCCCAAGGGGAGGCACTTGGGCGGATAAATCCCTTCCTCAGCTGCTCTTCCAGCTGCTTCTTCAACTCGGCTAATTCTTCCGTCCCCATTCTATAAGGCTTCTTATAGATGGGTCCTGCTCCGGGCACGAGCTCGATGATGAACTCAATGTCACGGTCAGGGGGCATTCCCGATAGTTTGTCCGAAAAGACATCAGGATACTCGCATACCACCGGTACTTGCTCTAGCCCAACTTCAGACAGACAGTTGACTTGAGCGGCTTGAGCGGAAGAGGAGTTGGAAGCAAACTTGACTTCGACTCCTTGGTCATTGGTCACAGTGACTGTCCGATTGGCACAGTCTAACAAGCCTTGGTGCTTGCTGAGCCAATTCATGCCTAGGATCACATCCAAGCCTTGTGATCTCAGGACGATGAGGTCTGCTAGGAAATCTACACCGTTAATGGTTATACTGACTCCTTTACAGCCTATCTTGGCTCTCATCTCTGCTCGGGGGTTTGTACCACCATAGGGTTATTCAGGGGTGTAGGGGTCATGCCACTTTCTTTGAGTGACAAATGAATGTGTTTCTCCAGAATCAAACAAGACAGTTGCAGGTGCTGAGTTGACAAGGAACGTACCCAGCACGACGTCCGGGTCTTCCTGGGCTTCTTCAGCAGTGACGTGATTCACACGCCCCTTCCCCTGGTTAGGCAGGTTGCGAGGAGCTGGGTTCCTTGGTGGCATCCCGCGGCCTTGTCCTGGGTTCTGCGCATTGGGGCGCGGGGCATCAGGCTTCTTGTTAGGGCACACCCTTGAGATGTGTCCAGACTGACCACATCCAAAGCAAGTGACTTGGTTTGGATTGTTGATCTTGTTGCCACCACTGGTATTGGGGTTGAAAGCTGGCCTTGGGTTGGCATACTGCTAAGGCTGAAAGTTGGTGCCAGGTGTAGGAGCTCTTGGTTGCTGATAGGTTGGCTTGGCCGGGGCTGACTGTCACGGATGAGGCTTCTGGTTGCTGGAACTTCCCTTGCTGACCATCTTGTGCTTGCGAGTGTCTTCCAAAGCACGCCGCTTGTCTTCAAGCATAAGTGCTTTGTTCACCAGGTCAGGGAAGGTTGGGCAGTCGCACACGACAAGCGAATACTGCAGAGTCTGATTGAGGCCTTCCATGAAGCGCTCCCTTTTTGCAGCATCAGTGCTGACATCTTCAGGGGCATACCTTGACAGAACACTGAACTTCTGCATGTACTCCTTGACAGTGCCACTTCCTTGCTTCAGGGCTCAAAACTCACGCTTTTTGATAGCCATGATTCCGGAAGGATTGTGGGCTTTGCGGAATTCTGCCTTGAAGTTGACCCAAGTGATGTCTTGTTCAGCATGCATGACCTTGAATCCATCCCACCAAGCTCTAGCAGTCCCCCCGAGGCAGTGGGCTGCATAAGCCACCTTCTCGCGGTCTTCGGTGCATCCGACTAGTTCCAGCAAGTCCTCAATGGTGCGGACCCAGTCGTCTGCATCCAGGGGTTCAGCAGTCTCGATAAAGGTTGGCGGTGCATGCTTCTTGAACTCTGCCAACGTGGAACGTCCATTGCCATTCCCCGCCGGCTGGCGGTTGTTGGTGACAGCTTGAGCAATCAACTGAAGGGTTGCGGTGTTGGCTTGGCGTTCCTCTCGGAAAGCTTGGAGAAGCTGAGCCATGTCCATGTTTGGAGGAGGTGGTGGTGGTGGAGCTTGGTCGTTGGTTTGGTCGTGTCCGGCCTCTGACTGAGCGGATGCTTCGGCTTCAGGCTGCTGGGTAGAGGTACCAGTACGAGTTACAACAGGCTTCCTGTTGGAGCGGTAAAAGGTCTCATGACTCGGAAGAGGGAAAGCAAGATAGATGGGTGCCTAGTAAGGGGGTGGGTGTGACACTAATCAAATCATGAAAGGGCCAAAAGGCCAAAACACATTCATTAAAATCCAAACGGGTGATGCAGTCGTTTACATGTTCCCGAAGGAAGGATACGACATACATCCAAACACGACAAAAGCAAACACTAGATGGTTTCATATGAACCATACAAGGACTCGACTGCGCATAGGGGTTACACGACCTATCCTACCGTAGAGGTCACGAACTGGCATATCCGAGTAGCGAATAATGCCTAAGCGGCGGAATGCTCGGTTGCGTATTCCGGCTCTTCTGGGTCTTCCTCCTTGTCTTCATCTGTCTGGGCCCCCTTGTCACTTGAGGGTGTGGGGGAGTGGAGGAGTTGGATACGACGATGCTTCGTTGGTGGTGCAGGGAAAAGCTTGCGATATTCCCTTGCCGTCATCCGGCGTCGCCGAGGTGGTTCTTCATTCTTGGAAGATACATCTTCGGAGGGCCTTCCGCCTCGGTATGCGATAGCGGACTGTCCGGAAGGTACTCCTTCCTTCTTGATCCTATTTGTCTTCTCTTGATCTCGGCGAAGAAGTGCCTTGGTCTTGTGAAGTTCTTCTCGGAGCTTCATTGATTCCGAGGCCAAGTCTTGTGCCAAGCTGTCGGCACATAGACTGAAGTAGGTCTGGAACCGAAGCGAGAGTCCTTCCTTTAGTGGAGGGGCTAGTGCGCTGCTTTCATCTTCACCTTCCTTTCGGTAAGGTAAGAAGCGGGTTGTCATCTTGGCTGCCATCTCCGGAAGAAGCTCACAGAGACGGGTTAGTGCCTTGAGTGCAGCAGCCTTGACAGCGAGTGGTAGTGTTGCCATCTGGGGTCCCTCGAAGAACCAACTTGTGGGAGGATCGTTTGCCTTCACGGTCACTTCCACATGGTACTCCACCTCAGTGTCGCTAACCCAATGCTCAAGGTAGGTGAGGATGGGCGCTCGGTGGAACTGACACTCCTGGAGGCTATCCTCGAGAAGCAAGGGAAACCCAGTGGTCAGGTGCTCTTCGGGTACAGCGGCCATCTACAAAGGTGGAATAGGAGGGGTTAATAAGCTGATGAAATCTCAGGTTTAGAAAAGAAGAGAGGTTCAGAAGGTTTTTGAAAAGGGGTCTCATCTAACTAACGCCCATGCTAACTAAGGCTTCCTACAGTCAGGATGGCTCTGATACCAGCTCTGTGGGGACCCCGACTTAGAAGTCGAGATCACCGAATGCACGTGTACAGTGATCCCAAAGATCAATGCTCACTGAACACACAGAAGCTGAATAACAAGAGTCTTACATCCATACATACCGTCTTACACAAATTAAGGCCATTATGGCCAAGTTTACATAGATAAAGCCTCAAGGGCTGAATAGCAAATAACTCAAATAGCGGAAGTCTTCGATGATAGGTAGAACCCATGCCATCTGCCTGAACCCTACAGGCATTCTGACTGGGATAGCATCCTAGTTCGCATGTTCGTCTCCAAAGAACTCTTCTTCATATTCCTGTTCCTCCATGCCTGGTCAATTAAATAACCAGTGGCAAGCCAATGAGTACTTTGAATGTACTCGCAAGCAACCCATGATGTGGTTCAAAGTAACAATGCAATTGAACAATAATGAGCAATCTAGCAATGGGCTAGAATAAATATTCTAACATCAAGTGTATGCATCAACGAGTTCACGTAACCTCGAAAACAGGTTACCGATATCAACATGAATATGATTCAACTCATCGAGTCAAGTCACCACCTTGACTTATCACACACATACTTTCATCGATGCGGTAAAATTCTGGACATAGTTTAAGTAGCACCACCCAACTGTCCATGACCGTGCACATGGCTATTCGAATAGTTTTACACTCTGCAGAGGTTGCGCACTTTACCCACAAGATCCGGGAAGCTTTCGTGTCATCCACGATCCCGCAGTACCTCAAGTACTCGGGGGAAGCACCCGGACATTATCTTTCCTTAGACGACACTAACATAGAGTCCACTCGTTGGTACACGGCCCTCGAGTACAAAGAGTAGATCACGGGACTTGCCCTAATTTCAATGTGACGCGTACCAGAAGGGACCAACGGTGTGTCCGGTGCCCTGTGAAAACAGTCATGGTCGTCTATCCAAGCACGACCCCGTCTCGGGAAAGACCTCAAGTCTTCCCATCACTAGTAATGCGGGCACCATGCTAGTATCGACCTAAGTATTCAATAAAGCCCCGTCCCATAAGGGGTAGAGTGGTTGCACATGTTTGGTTGGGACGGTAGTCACACATAAATCTAATCCATTATTTCACCCATGCACAAGATTCTACCGGCACATCACTTCTTCCTCAAGTGATGACCTAACTCAACATCACCCTCGGGCATTAGGGGCACCCGATGGGGTTTATGCAAAGATTTCAACCACAAAGGTTTCATGTCACACATGCATCACTAAGCATCACTACTAACCATTTGCATGACATCTAGCACATAGCAAGATCATGAGTAAGCATGCATCGTGTGGTGGTTTCAACTAGATCACCACCGTCATTCTTATCACTATGCATTCGGAAACAAACGGGTTCTAAAGAACACAAGTGTATCATGGTCAAAGGGCTGCTTGCCTGGATGGGCTTGGTCTTCAAAGTCTTCAAATCCTTCTCCTTCTCCTTCTTCAGCAACTTCGTCAAATACGGGATCTAATCATCGCAAAATAACAATGGGAAAATAAGACCACAATGAAAATGGAAAAATCAAAGTGTTCACAAAAATGTCAACTTATTTTTGTTAAATACTAGAGGGAAAACTAAGATGGAGAAAATTCTTAGTTGGAGTTTTGGAGTTACAGAATGGAATCTAGGGATTTTAGAACAGGAGTTTTATTGCTCAAATTTGAATTTAAATTTGAACAGAACAGAAAAGTTTCATGGATATGTGTGAAAGTGATACCATTAAATAGGTTGGAATATTACAAGAATTTAGGAGTTGGAATTATTTCATTTGGACTAATATTCATTTCTGTAAAATTAATTGAATTAATTACAGAAAGAATAAAAAGAAATGGCCTTGTGCCACTGGGCCAGAGCGGCCACAGTGCACGGCCCAGGGCATCCAGCCCAGCCGCTCGGGCGCCAGCGCGCGCGCGTCAGGGTTTTAAACCTGACGGGCGGGGCCCGGCGGTCAGCGACTATGAGGGGAGAGAGAGGGTGGTGAGGATGACAGGCGGGGCCCGCCTGTCATCTTCAACCTCACGGCCACGGCGACGGCGAGCTTACCGGCGACGATTTCGGGCACGGCGAGGCAAATGGATGGCAGGGATGGACTCATCAGTGAGTCGCGGATGCAGTGGTGGTGGTGCGAGTCGCCGGGAGGCCTGGTTCGCCGGCGGCGAGGTGGGACGGCGGAGGGTCGTCGGGGAGTTGCTGGCTAGCTCGAATCTGGCAGCTGCAGAGAGGGGGAATAGAGGGGAAAGCATCAGTGAGGTGCGGCGGTTCCAAATCGAGCAAAAGGAGGGGCTGAGAGGGCTCGTACTGCGAGATCGCCGGTTGCCCGACGCGGCGGAGCTCCGGTCGATCCCGAGCACTGGGGCTCTCTGGGGATGATTGAGTGGTACTGGCGTGTTGCTGGGGGTGAGGGGAGGTTGTTGGTGCAGAGTGGAGAGCTCGGGGGGCCCTATTTATAGGGGTGCGGCGAGGTCCCGTGGACCTGTGCGCCGGCGAGCTTCTACTCGACGCCACAGTGCACGGGAGGCGACGGGAGTGAGTCTGTGGCGTTGTTGGACGATCTCCAGGGCGGAGGGAAGAGAGAGGAGGAGCGGGGAGGCTTCCAGACGGCGCGCGCGTGCGAGGCCGAAGAGTGGAGGCTGCGGGCGGCCAGCGCGCGTGTGAAGACGGCCACTGGAGGGCGGAGGAGGAGGGGGACAGCACCGGAGGAGGTCGCGGACGTCGAGGGGCATCGACTGGCGCGAGGGGAGAGCTCGAGGCTGTCGGGGGCAGGCGATTGGGCGAAGCTACCGTGCGGGGGCGCACTGTAGCGCACTCTAGAGCGGCCTTATCGCATGCCATGGCATACCATTGGCCCTCTGGGCGCGTCCACCGTGTCTGGGGGGTCTAGGGTGATGCAAGCAGCTCGTCTGTGGCTTTGGATGCTCTGGAGATGCTGTGAGAGAGAAGAGAAGCTGGTAACTTAGTAGAAAATGGCTGTCCAGCAAGGTGAACTAGGGTTTTCACCCCTCAATCATGGAGCTAGAGACATGGGGGAGTTACTGGAGGTAGATATTAACTAGATGAAGCTGTGGTAGTAAGCTGAGGCAAAGGTAAATAGTAAAAGTGAACAAGAAGATGGTTTTGGTAATTTGGCAGAAGGTGTTTGATCAAGTTTTGATCAAGCAAATGATCTCCACTTGCCATGACACTTAACAGGGTTGAATGTTATATGAAAATAGGGTGTTTCACCAAATTTGGGCTCATTTGAAGAAACTAGCCAATGTAACTTTGGTGAACCCTAGAAATCAACAGAAATGGCTTCATCTTGTTTGAGTCAAGCTAATCATCTCCCCTTGATGCACCACTTGGTGTAGTTTCATCATTTGGGGTATTGATCATGCCCACAAAGTTTTAAGCTCCAGGTAAAAAGTTGGTAATGTAAAGTTGTTCAAATTTGCATTTGAACAGATATGGTTTTGGGGTATTCTGATCAAGTTGCCCTACTCCAAATCTTGTGCCACTTGGTCTAGATGCCTTATTTGGCCATTCTAGCATGTGCACCAAGTTTGAGAGCATTTGGATAAGTTTGGCAATGTAAAGTTGCTCAAACTTCAAATATGGACAGAATGGTTTTGAAGGGTTTTGATGATGTTTTCTTGCTTCCCAAGGCATGGGACTTGGCAAGATCATCTAATATGTCATGTATGACATGATAGAATTTCCTTGGAATTTTTGGAGAATATATCCTTTGTAAATATTTCAAAAGCTTGAAATATCCAGAAAGGGTTTTAGAGGGATTAGCCCATTATTTTGAACATGACCAAGTGTTGAAACTCTTATATATGGACAATATATGTCCTATGAGTCTCCCTGAATTTTGGCAAATATTTTTGAAATACTTAAATAATTTTCCCCTATTAAAGACCATTTTCGGGCTTAAGAAAAAGCTTTTAAATAAAATAGGAAAATAACTTTTAAAATTATACTTGTGTGGTTTCTGGGAGTCCTATGACTACTAGGTCTCAAATATACTTTTTGAAATAATTTTCTCACCCTAAATCAAGCACTTGTTGTGCAAACCTCAATTCAGGGGTTTTTGGAATACTAAATTTATAAAATACATTTTGGCCAAATTAATTTTGTAAGAAAATACTATACTGCTATATAACACTTGGCATGATCATTGGGCAGAAGTTTTGGGTATGGAGATGAATTCTACAAGAGGTGATAGTTGACTTTAATGAGCACATGAAAGCACATGAAGAAAAACTCAATTCCAAATAAAAGCCAAATGATGCTAAAAAAATTTGTTGGTCCAAATTTTCATGCTTCATTGATGCAAATAACATGTTACAAAATGCAGGGTGTGACAGCTCAGAGCGCCTCGATCTTCGCGCCGCCTTTTTCGCCACATATTGGGCGTGCGCCTGTTGCGGGATTTGATAGGATAGCTTGGGTCCACCAGTCAGTCACTCGACCACAGTGCTATAAATAAGCACAGCAGCCGAGGCGAAAGTACTGTGCGTCCAATCTATGCCTCTTCTTCCTCTGCTCCTCCGCCGTGCCTTTGCTCTCCGCTCTCCACCGCTCAGCTCGCGCCGGCTCGCCCCCCATGGGTAAGGACAAGACTGCGGCTCTAGAGCGCTCGAAGAAGGCGGTGGCGACAGGGAAGGGGAAGAGAACCAATCGGGGGTCATCGTCCAGGTCCGGGCTCCCACCTGGATGGATCCAAGGGGACTGGATCAGGTCCACGATGCAGTCGGAGGACATGGAGGAGCTGGTTGAGGAGGGTCTGATCGTCCGCGACTCCTGGCGGCTGCCGGAGGACGAGCTCGAGCCTCAGTCGCAGGAGGGCGAGTGCGTTCTCCTCGCAACCTACGTCGACCGAGGTTTTTGCTTGCCTCCACACCCTTTCTTCCGCGGTTTCCTGGCTTTCTGCGGCGCCCAGTTGCACCACTTCACCCCCAACACCATCACATACTTGGCCGCCTTCGTTTCGCTATGTGAGAACTTCCTCGGGTGCCGACCGCATTGGGGCCCCGTTTAAGCATATTTTCACCTGTCGGTCCCAAACTGTCAAGAAAGCAAACCCGGGTGACGAGAAGACACACGTTATCCAGACATGCGGTGGTTTGGGTATCCAGACTAGGGGTAGGAGCACTTTCCCTGCCATGGTCCTTCCTGAGTCGGTCCGGGGATGGCAGTCGAATTGGTTTTATTGCAAGGACGTCCCGACTCCCGGTCTGTCGACCGGACTCCCTCCGTTTTCTTTAGTTCGAGTCGGCCAGCCACCGACGTTGCTTGTCAGTCGGGCTGAGAAGGTAGAGGTGGACATGCTGGTGGAGTGGGTGGTTCAGCTGGTCTGCGACGGGATCACTGGGATGGATCTGCTGGAGGTGTTCCTCAAGCGGAGGATCCAACCTCTCCAAGCTCGGGACCATCCAATGTGGATGTACTCGGGCGTCGACGACACTTTTCGGGTCCACCCAGAGGAAGCCGCCGCGAAGATGGTGGAACAGTGCCTGAAGTGCATGACGGGGAACAAGGATAATCCTTGGGGGACCGGAAGAGTTTGCCCGTTCGACACAGACCACCAACCAGACAAGGTTCGGCCTTAGTTTCTGAGTGGATTTTCTGTTTCTTGCTTGCGGGCGTTTGATGAATCTGACTGGTGTATGATTGTTGCTCCTTCCCGTAGATCTTTACCGAAATGTACTTGGTGCCCAATGGTGAACAGATCCAAGAGGGGGGAGAAGGCGTAGGCGAAGCTTCCGACTGGAAGTCCGGCGAGGAGTCGGTGGAGGAGAGTGAGGATTCCAGCAGAGGCGAAGAAGTCGAGTCACCACCCCGCGTCGAGAAGCGTTCCAAGGAGAAGCACGACCCAGAGATCGCGCGTGCCAGGACGGATCCTTCCAGCTCCCAGGTGCAGAAGAGCACTCGGACGTCTACCCCAGATCCGACTGAGAAAGCGCCAAAACAGCCCAATGTCGCCGCCTCCAACCCTCGGAAGGCCTTGCCAAAGATCAAAGTGGTCGTCCCGATTGCCTCCACATAAGTGTTGCTCTGCTTTGTTCTTCTTTCATTTTAGAAACCAGATTTGCCTTTGTCGACTCACTAGTTCATCTTGCCGACTTTCCTGTGAAATCTTCAGTGATGATGCTTCTGGGACCTCAATGGATGTTGATAAGGGACGTGACGACGAGGAGACTGCAGACGCGGCCACGTCCCACACAGGTACGGCTTCTTAGCTACGCTTTGGCTTTTGTTATCCGGATTGTCAGTCGACTGAATTTCTCCTTGATTGTTCTCTGAAGGGCTGCACAATGTTATCGAACTTCCTGACGATGATGATGAGGAGGAGGACCGTGCGGAGGTGTCTCGAAGAGGCACGGGAAGAAGGGGTCGGAAGACACCCTCTGGCTCTGAGGCCAACAACAAGGGGACGTGGCTCGGACCACGGTCTCTTTTGTTGTTCCCGTGTCGACTGACCGCCCCTCCGCATCGACTGTCCAAGTTGCTGACCCTGTGACTGCTCCGACTGCTCCACCGTCCGTGCTTTTCGCTACCCATCACGTCCCGGAGGACCCCATGAGTGTGGCCAAGGAGGTTGTTCGACAGGCAGGGCTAATGATGGAGCGAATGAAGGTGGTGTATGAGGCTAGCATGGCTGCCTATAATGCCAGTTCGGCTCTTCGGACCAATGTCCAGGTTTGTCTTTTCCGACTGACTTGCTGTGCTATTGAGGTATTCATTCTGAAAAATGTCGCTTTGTTCGTAAGATGATGTTACACCCACTGGATGTTCCTGATCTCCTTGTAGCTTTAGCACTTGTAATCCAATCCGTCTTTTCGTGTCGATCCGACTGGTGGGGGCACGCTAAGTGCACCCACTGGGTGTAGTCCCCAAAGCCATGGTCGACTGAAGTCAGTCGGCCGTGGTCTTAGAATTTATCTTGTTTATTTGTTTCGAATTCCTCTCACTCGCGTAGGACTGATCCGGCCGAGTGAGAACCAGTGGGTGCATGCTCAGTGCACCCACTGGGTGTAGTCCCCGAGGCCGTGGTTGACTGCTGATAGTCGGCCATGGTCTAAGAACGAAATGCATCTATCACCTTTTTTTGAGCTCGGGCATGACTGATCCGGCCGAGTGAGAACCAGTGGGGGCACGCTTAGTGCACCCACTGGGTGTAGTCCCCGAGACTACTGTTGAGTATTTGGCTTGGCTGTAGTCTTAGAATTCTGTCTTCTTTTGTTGGCCGCAGAAATCTTGCGAGTTTGGAGCCAAATTCACAGATCTTGAGAAGAAGCAGGTCCAACTCAATCTGGACCTGGAGCTGGCCAGGGAGCATTTGAAGAAAACCTAGGATGAAGCGTCTGGTAATAAAAGTGTAAAGCTTGTCGACTGAATTCTAGTGAATGTGCCGTGTGCATCCTTATGTTCATCTGTCTAGTAATGTCCCTTGTCGATCAAATGAAAGCATCTCTGGAGCAGAAGGACCTTGACCTAGCAGCAGCGCAGCACAGGGCGCAGGAGAAGATTGAACTCACGGAACATAAGCTGGCTTTGGTCGGCAAGCTTGAAGAAGAGATCGCGAAACTGAAGGACTCTCTTGGTGAGGCCAACAAGGAGGTGACTTGACTGAAGAGGGCCAATCTCGCCCTGGACGACAAGGTAGGAGGCCTTTTGCAGAAGAAGAACGGGTTGGAAACTTATCTGGGGGACCTCACGAAGAAGTGGTATCTCATGCTTGAAGGTATGTTCCTTTGTCCGATTGAATCAAAGCGTTCGACTCATATCCTACTTGCTAACTCATCATGTTTTCACCTATGTAGAATTATGTCGGAACTTCGAGGAGGAGACTGGGCGGGTCGAGCCGGGTCTGGACCCCGCCAATTCTCTTGTCAAGGATGAAGTGGCAATGAACGTCTTGCGACTGGAGTCCCGCCTCACCGGCACCACTGGTTATCTTGCTCGACTGAAGGCAGTCATGTCTCGGATCGATGCTGCAGTCTGGAGGGGGACGGTGCCAGAGAATGACCTCGAGTCCCTGATGACTTGACTTAATGAGATCCCCAGTTGAGTGTGGGAGTGGAAGATCATCTGCCCGTTGTGGTGTTGACGTCGCACTATCTTTGGTCCGTGTGCACTGCAAGGAGGTGAAGGAGGAGAGGTTGCTCGCGCTCAAGGTTGCCAACACAAAGAAGCTCCAGTTCTAGTCATTCATGGAGACTTTCCTGGAAGATGCTACCCGTATTGCCGACGAGATCGACTTGGACGAGTACGTCACGTCCGCAAGCCCTCCTCCCCCTGAGGAGTGAACAAACTTTGATGCTCCGATTCAATTTTCCTCGGAATGCCAAGTGATTTTGTAACCGTCTAAACTCTCGCAGTCTTGATGCCCGAGTACTTCTGCCCGAATCTTGTGGGTCTTTATCTGCACTTCATTCGCTTTTTAGGACGTGCTTGTTTTGCTTATGGTTTCCTTCGATCTCCTTTGCATTTTGAGTCGGTATTGTGTTTGTGGTGCAGCTCGGAGGGTCGAGCCACATTATACTTGTGGCATAGCTTGGAGGACCGAGCCACATTGTATTTGTAGCGAAGCTCGGAGGACTGAACCACATTATACTTGTGGCGTAGCTCGGAATACTAAGCCGTATTGTACTTGTGGCGTAGCTCGGAGGACTGAGCCACGTTATACTTGTGGCATAGCTCGGAGGACTAGGCCACTTTGTACTTGTGGCGTAGCTCGAAGGACTGAGCCACATTATACTTGTGGCTTAGCTCGGAGGACTAAGCCACATTGTACTTGTGGCGTAGCTTGGAGGACCGAGCCACATTATACTTGTGGCGTAGCTGGGAGGACCGAGCCACATTATACGTGTGGCGTAGCTTGGAGGACCGAGCCACATTATACTTGTGGCGTAGCTCGGAGGACTGAA
>LR738709.1:182512732-182548719 GCA_902687465.1 Secale cereale | reverse complement strand
GCTCAGAGGACTAGGCCACTTTTTACTTGTGGCATAGCTCGAAGGACTGAGCCACATTATACTTGTGGTGTAGCTCGGAGGACTAAGCCACATTGTACTTGTGGCGTAGCTCGGAGGACCGAGCCACATTATACTTGTGGCGTAGCTCGGAGGACCGAGCCACATTGTACTTGTGGCGTAGCTCGGAGGACCGAGCCACATTATACTTGTGGCGTAGCTCGGAGCACTAATCCACGTTGTACTTGTGGCGTAGCTCGGAGGACCGAGCCACATTATACTTGTGGCATAGCTCGGAGGACCGAGCCACATTATACTTGTGGCATAGCTCAGAGGACTGAGCCTCATTATACTTGTGGCGTAGCTCGGAGGATCGAGCCACGTTGTAACTCAGGCCAATCGGATTCGCAGCTAAGCCCCCGAGTGAGAGGGTTGCTCTTCACTCGGAATAGTTTTTGTAACTTAGGAGATTATGGGGTCACGGCTAAGCCCCCGAGTGAGAGGGTTGCTCTTCACTCGGAGTGGTTTTTGTAACTTAGGCGATTACGGAGTCGTAGCTAAGCCATGAGTGAGAGGGTTGCTCTTCACTCGGAGTTGTTTTTGTAACTTAGGCGATTATGGGGTCGCAGCTAAGCCCCCGAGTGAGAGGGTTTCTCTTCACTCGGAGTGGATTTTGTAACTTAGGCGAATCGGATTCGCGGCTAAGCCTCCGAGTGAGAGGGTTGCTCTTCACTCGGAGTGGTTTTTGTAACTTAGGTGAATCGGATTCGCTGCTAAGCACCCACTAGGGGATTTGAGAACAGGCATCTTTGTAACAGCAATCATTAAGGAATTGTTGCAAACTTGTCTTTGAAAAAACAAATTGGAAGGTACTTATTACAACTCGACTGGTCGAGTGCTTCAAGTGTAGAAGCAGCAGAGCAGATCCGCGTTCCACGAGCGAGGCTCATCTTTCTTCTTAGCCACGTTGTAGATGTGGTACGCCCAATTGTGTAGTACCTTGGTGACGATGAAGGGGCCTTCCCAGGCCGGGGCAAGCTTATGCGGTCGTGTTTTCTAGCACCGTTGCCGGGGAGGTGAGTGCTTGAAGGTAAATCTTTAGATCTTGCGATCGAATCTTTTAGTTTCTTGTTTTATCACTATTTTATTTTGTAAAAGAAAATTACAAAAAAAGGAATTAAGGTTACCTCATATGCTTCATCTTTTTAATATCTTTCGTGAAAATGATGAGAAGGAAAATTGTGCTCAAGTACTAGAAGAAGAATTACATAGAATACTTGGCATAAAATATGTGCATGATGAGCATGATCGCAATGTTGTTAGTATGAATTCTTTGAATACCCATGATGCTAATGATATGCAAAGCCACAAGCTTGGGGATGCTATGTTTGATGAAGATGATATGTTTAGTCCCCCAAGTCTTGATGAGCAAATTTATTATGATGAAAGCATGCCTCCTATTTATGATGAGTATTGTGATGACATGTATGCTATAAAGAATAAAGATAACCATGAAACTTGTCATCATGTTTTAATTTTCAACTGGATTATGCCTCACATGAGAGTTATTTTGTTGAATTTGCTCCTCCCACTACTATGAATGACAAGAATTTTTCTTATGATGGGAGTAGTAAAATTTATATGCAAGTAGATCATAAAAAGAATGCTTTATATGCTGGTTATATGGTTGAATTCATTCATGATGCTACTGAAAATTATTATGATAGAGGATCATATACATGTAGGAATTGCAATAGTATCAAGTTTCCTCTCTATATGCTTAAAATCTTGAAGTTATGCTCATTTTCCCTTCCTATGCTAGTGATTATCGTTTCCATAAGTTGTTTGCTCACAAAATCCCTATGCATAGGAAGTGGGTTAGACTTAAATGTGCTAGTCATATTCTTCATGATGCTCTCTTTATGTTTCAATTCTTATCTTTTATGCGAGCATCATTGAAATCATCATGCCTAGCTAGGGGCGTTAAACGATAGCGCTTGTTGGGAGGCAACCCGACTTTATTTTTCTTCTTTGATTTTCTCTTCCGTTTAGGAATAAATATTGCATCTAGCTTCTGTTTAGATGTGGTTTTGTGTTTTAATTAGTGTTTGTGCCAAGTAGAACCTTTGAGAAGACTTGTGTGAAGTTTATATGATCATGCTGTAAAAAACAGAAACATTAGCGCTCACGAGAATAGTCACCAGATTTTACTGGAGAGTGCTATTTAGTTGTTTAATTTTGCAGATGATTAATAGACAAATTCCTCATGTTTACCAATTTATTCAGAATTTTTAGAGTTACAGAAGTATTCAAAAGTTACACATTGCTACAGACTGTTCTGTTTTTGATAGATTCTGTTTTCCATGTGTTGTTTGCTTATTTTGATGAATCTATGAGTAGTATCGGAGGGTATGAACCATAGAGAAGTTGAAATACAATACATATTACACCAATATGAATTTAGAATGAGTTCACAACAGTACCTAAGTGGTGATTTTATTTTCTTATACTAACGGAGCTTACGAGTTTTCTGTTGAGTTTTGTGTTGTGAAGTTTTCGAGTTTTGAGTATTGCTTTGATGGGCTATGGAACAAAGAGTGGCAAGAGCCTAAGCTTGGGGATGCTCAAGGCACCCCAAGGTAAAATTCAAGGACAACCAAAAGCCTAAACTTGGGGATGCTCAAGGCACCCCAAGGTAAAATTCAAGGACAACCAAAAGCCTAAGCTTGGGGATGCCCCGGGAAGGCATCCCCTCTTTCATCTTCATCTATCGGTAACTATACTCGGGACTATATTTTTATTCACCACATGATAGGTGTTTCGCTTGGAGCATCAATTTGTTTTATTTTGTTTTGCTTGCTGTTTGAATAATATCCCAAGATATGAAATTCTTAAATGTTAGAGAGTCTTCACATAGTTACATAATTATTCAACTACTCATTGATCTTCACTTATATCTTTCGGAGTAGTTTGTTATTGCTCTAGTGCTTCACTTATATCTTTTAGAGCACGGCGGTGGTTTGATTTTTAAAAAATAGATGAACTCTCATGCTTCACTTATATCCTTTCGAGAGTCTATTGGAACAGCATGGTAATGTGCTTTGGCTATAAAACTAGCCTTCACATGATAGGCATCCAGGATGAATGTAGTAAAAACTTACATACTAAGTGCATTCAATATGATGAGAAGTTGGATGCTTGATAATTGTTTTCAGATATGAGGATAGTGATATTAGAGTCACGCTAGTGGAGTTATTATGAAATTGAGAAATACTTGTGTTAAAGTTAGTGATTCCCGTAGCATGCACGTATAGTGAACCACTATGTGACGAAGTTAGAGCATGAGGTATTTGTAGAGTGTCATCCTTTGTGTGGAGGTCGGGGCGCGCAATGGTTAACTCCTACCAACCTCCCCCCTAGGAGCATGCGTTGATTGCTTTGTTTTGATGACTCGTAAATTTTTGCAATAAGTATATGAGCTCTTTATGACTGATATTGAGTCCATGGATTATACGCACTCTCACCCTTCCACCATTGCTAGCCTCTCTTGTACCACGCAACTTTCGTCGGTACCATACACCCACTATATACCTTCCTCAAAACAGCCACCATATATCTTCCTCAAAACAGCCACCATACCTACCTATCATGGCATTTCCATAGCCATTCCGAGATATATTGCCATGCAACTTTCCACCGTTCCTTTCATATGACACGCTTCATATTGTCATATTGTCATGCATGATCATGTAGTTGACATCGTATTTGTGGCAAAGCCACCATGCATAACTTTTCATATGTGTCACTCTTGATTCATTGCCCATCCCGGTACACCGCCGGAGGCATTCATATAGAGTCATACTTTGTTCTAGTATTGAGTTGTAATATCGAGTTGTAAATAAATATAAGTATGATGATCATCATTATTAGAGCATTGTCCCATGTGAGGAAAGGCTAAATAAAGAAAGCCCCTCCAAAAAAAGGAAAAAAAAAAGAAGGAAAGGCCAAAGAAAAAAAAGAAAGGCCCCAAAAAGAAAAAAAAGGACAATTGCTACTACCTTTGTCCAAACATGTGCTTCAAAGTAGCACCATGTTCTTCATGATAGAGAGTCTCTTGTTTAGTCACTTTCATATACTAGTGGGAATTTTCATTATAGAACTTGGCTTGTATATTCCAACGATGGGCTTCCTCAAATGCCTCAGGTCTTCATGAGCAAGCAAGTTGGATGCACACCCACTTAGTTTCTTTTATTGAGCTTTAATACCTATTTAGCTCTAGTGCATCCGTTGAATGGCAATCCCTGCTCACTTACATTGATATCTATTGATGGGCATCTCCATAGCCCGTTGATACGCCTAGTCGATGTGAGAATCTCTCCCTCCTTTTTGTCTTCTCCACAACCACCACTCTATTCCATCCATAGTGCTATGTCCATGGCTCACGCTCATGTATTGCGTGAAAGTTGAAAGGTTTGAAAGAATAGAGTATGAAAACAAGTGCTTGGCTGAAACCGGGTTGTGCATGATATGAATATTTTGTGTGATGAAGAGGGAGCATAGCCAGACTATATGATTTTGTAGGGATAACTTTCTTTAGCCATAGTATTTTGAGAAGACATGATTGCTTTGTTAGTATGCTTGAAGTATTATTATTTCTTAGGTCAATATAGACTTTTGTCTTGAATCTTTCAGATCCGAATATTCATGCCACAATTAAGAGAATTACATTGAAAATTATGTTGGTTAGCATTCCACATCAAAAATTCTGCTTGTTATCATTTACCTACTCGAGGACGAGCAGGAATTAAGCTTGGGGATGCTTGATACGTCTCCAATGTATTTATAACTTTTTATTGTTCCATGCTATTATATTATCCTTCTAGGATGTTTTATGGGCTTTAATATACACTTTTATATGATTTTTGGGACTAACCTATTAACCTAGAGCCCACTGCCAGTTTCTGTTTTTGCCTTGTTTTTGAGTTTTACAGAAAAGGAATACCAAACGGAGTCCAATTGACGTGCCAATTTTTGATGATTTTTTCTGGACCAAAAGAAGCCCCCGAAGTAAAAGAGTTGGGCCAGGAGAGCCACGGGCTACCCACAAGGGTGTGGGGCGCGCCCACCCCAAGTGGTGGTGTGCCCCTATCTCGTGGACAGCCCGGAGACCCCCCCTGACGTGAGACCTACGCCAAAAATTCCTATAAATACAGAAACCTCTGGAAATTAACCTAGATCGGGAGTTCCATCACCGCAAGCCTCTGTTGCCACCGAAAACCAATCTAGACCCGTTCTGGCACCCTGCCGGAGGGGGGAATCCCTCTCCGGTGGCCATCTTCATCATCTCGGCACTCTCCATGATGAGGAGGGAGTAGTCCACCCTCGGGGCTGGGGTATGTACCAGTAGCTATGTGTTTGATCTCTCTCTCTCTCTCTCTCTCGTGTTCTTGAGATGGCACAATCTTGATGTATCGCGAGCTTTGCTATTATAGTTGGATCTTATGATGTTTATCCCCGTCTACTCTATTGTGATGAATTAAGTTTTCCCTTTGAAGTTATCTTATCGGATTGAGTCTTTAAGAATTTGAGAACACTTGATGTATGTCTTGCATGTGCTTATCTGTGGTGACAATAAGATATCACGTGATCCACTCGATGTATGTTTTGGTGATCAACTTGCGGGTTCCGTGACCTTGGGAATCTACGCATAGGGGTTGGCACACGTTTTCGTCATGACTCTCCGGTAGAAACTTTGGGGCACTCTTTGAAGTTCTTTGTGTTGGTTGAATAGATGAATTTGAGATTGTGTGATGCATATCGTATAATCATGCCCACGGATACTTGAGGTGACAATGGAGTATCTAGGTGACATTAGGGTTTTGATTGATTTGTGTCTTAAGGTGTTATTCTAGTACAAACTCTCTGATAGATTGAATGGAAAGAATAGCTTCGTGTTATTTTACTACAAACTCTTGAATAGATCGATCATAAAGAATAACTTTGAGGTGGTTTCGTACCCTACCATAATCTCTTCGTTTGTTCTCCGCTATTAGTTACTTTGGAGTGACTCTTTGTTGCATGTTGAGGGAAAGTTATATCATCCAATTATGTTATCCTTGTTGAGAGAACTTACACTAGTGAAAGTATGAACCCTAGGCCTTGTTTCCTATCATTGCAACACCGTTTATGCTCACTTTTATCTTTAGTTACCTTGCTGTTTTTATATTTTCTTATTACAAAAACCTATATCTACCATCCATATTGCACTTGTATCACCATCTCTTCGCCGAACTAGTGCACCTATGCAATTTACCATTGTATTGGGTGTGTTGGGGACACAAAAGACTCTTCGTTATTCGGTTGCAGGATTTCTTGAGAAAGACCATCTTCATCCTACGCCTCCCACGGATTGATAAAACTTAGGTCATCCACTTGAGGGAAATTTGCTACTGTCCTACAGACCTCTGCACTTGGAGTCCCAACAACGTCTACAAGAAGAAGGTTGTGTAGTAGACATCAGGTCGCTTCTGACGTATTCGGAGAACCAGGTCTCCTCTTGGAACGCCCGGCTTCGGACATTGCGGGCGTGGAATCAACGTAGGTCTTGTTGGTAAATGGTCGAGCGGATCAGGGCCATCTCACGTTCTTCCTTCAGGAGGTCGACTGCATCTTGACGGGCTTGCTCTGCTTCCGCTTCGGAGAAGAGTTCCACTCGAGGGGCATTGCGCAACAAATCGCTCAGCAACACGGCCTCAGCACCATAGACCATGAAGAAGGGGGTACGATCAGTCGACCGGTTCGGAGTTGTCCTCAGCCCCCATAAAATAGAAAGTAGTTCAGTCACCCAAGCTCCAGCGGCGTGCTTGAGGTCGCGCATAAGCCGCGGTTTCAGGTCTTGAAGGATCAGACAATTTGCTCTTTCTGCTTGTCAATTCGACTGCGGATGCGCTACTGATGCGTAGTCGACCCGAGTACCTTGGGAGGAACAGAACGCTCTGAATTCGTCCGAGTCAAAGTTGGAGCCGTTATCCGTGATGATGATGTGGGGGACTCCGTATCTGAATACCAATTCTCTGATGAAGCTAATGGCGGTGCTCGAGCCGAGGTTCTTGATGGGCTTGGCTTCGATCCATTTAGTAAACTTGTCGACTGCCACGAGCAAGTGAGTGAATCCGCTCCTGCCGGTTTTGAAGGGACCGACCATGTCCAACCCCCAAACGACAAATGGCCAAACCAACGGGGTGGTCTTCAAGGCAGACGCAGGCTTGTGAGACATGTTGGAGTAGAACTGGCAGCCTTCGCACTTGTCTACGATATCCTTTGCCATCTCATTCGCTCGAGGCCAGTAGAATCCAGCACGATATGCATGGCCACGATAGTCCGAGAGGAAGCGTGGTGGCCACAAGTTCCCGAGTGAATCTCATTTAGAACCATTCGACCTTCTTCAGGGGTGATGCGGCGCTGAGCAACTCCCGTGACACTCTCCCTGTAGAGTTGACCCTGAATGATAGTAAAGGCTTTGGAACGACGAACAATCTGACGCGCCTCCTCTTCATCCTCTGGGAGTTCTTTCCTGAGAAAGTACGCTATATACGGCACAGTCCAGTCGGGCATGATCACCAGGATCTCCATGATTAAGTCGACCACTACAGGAACTCCGACTTCAGTCGGATCTGATGCACTTATCGGCTGCGGGGGCTCCTTTGTGAAGGGGTCCTCTTTGACAAAGGGGGTGTGCAGACGCTCTAAGAACGCACTCATGGGTATAGGTTTCTGAGTGGACCCTATCTTCGCGAGGTCATCAGCAAGCTGGTTCTTGATTCTGGGCACGTGGTGGAGCTCTAAACCTTCAAATTTCTTTTCCAGCTTCCGCACTGCACTTCAGTAACTGGTCATTGCTGGGCTTCTCACATCCCACTCCTTCATCACCTGATTGACCACTAAGTCTGAGTCGTCGTATACCATCAGGCGGCGGACGCCGAGTGAGGTGGCCATACGCAACCCGTACAAAAGCGCCTCGTATTCAGCTTCGTTGTTTGAAGAATCGAAGTGGATTTGAAGGACATAACTGAGTTTGTCGCCTCTGGGGGACACCAAAACCACAACTGCACCAGATCCGTTCAACATCTTGGATCCATCGAAGAACATGGTCCAATGATCAAACTGGATCTGAGTCGGTTTCTCCTGCTCGATCCATTCGGCCACAAAATCTGCTATTGCCTGAGACATGATAGCTTTCTTCGTCTCAAACTTGATATCTAGCGGAAGGACTTCAATTGCCCATTTGGCCACTCGACCGATTGCATCTTGATTGTTCAGAATTTCTGATTATGGGGCGTTGCTGACGACTGAAATCGAATGATCCGAGAAGTAATGAGCAACTTTCTTTGCGGTCAAGTAAATTCCATACACAAGCTTCTGGTAATGCGGGTATCTCTGCTTGGAAGGAGTCAATACATCGGAAATGTAATAGATTGGGCATTGGACTTTGTAGGCTTTGCCTTCTTCTTCCCGCTCGACAGTGAGTACAGTGCTAACAACTTGTCTGGTGGCTGCGATGTACAATAAAAGAGGCTCCTTGCTGACTGGGGCAGCAAGCACCGGCTGGGTGGAAAGTAGGGCTTTGAGCTCCTCAAATGTTGCTTCAGTTTCAGAATTCCACTCGAACTTTTCAGATTTCTTCATCAGTCGGTAGAGAGGCAATGCCTTCTCACCGAGACGAGAAATGAACCGACTCAATGCGGCCAAGCAACCAGTTTGCTTCTAGATGTCGTGTACACGCACGGGGCGCTTCATTCGGAGGATGGCACTAACTTTTCTGGATTGGCGTCGATTCCTCGTTCTGAAACAAGGTAACCGGGCAACTTGCCGCATGGAACTCCGAATGTACACTTCGACGGGTTAATCTTGATATCATAGCTTCTTAAGTTTGCGAATGTCTCAGCGAGGTCAGTCAGTAGGTCGGAACCTTTACGTGACTTAACCATGATGCATTCCATGTACGCTTCCACGTTCCAACTGATTTGCTTCAACAGACACTTTTGAATCATGTGCATGAACGTAGCACCGGCATTCTTGAGACCGAAAGGCATGGTGACATAACAAAAACACCTGAATGGGGGTGATGAAGGCTGTATTGATTTCATCGGGTCCAAAAAGTCGGATCTGATGGTACCCGGAATATGCGTCCAGAAAAGACAAACGCTCGCACCCCGCAGTCGAGTCGACTATCTGATCGATGCGGGGGAGAGGAAAATGATCTTTCAGGTAGGCCCGATTGATATGCTTGAAATCGATGCACATGCGGAGGGATTTGTCCTTCTTGGGGACCATGACCACATTGGGGAGCCACTCGAAGTGGTAGATCTCGCGGATGAACTCAGCTGCCAGAAGCCTAGCAACCTCTTCGCCAAATGCTTTTCTCTTCTCTCCGGCGGACCGACGGAGATGTTCCTTCACGGGTTTCACTTTTGGGTCAACTCGCAAAAGGTGCTCAGCCAGTCCCCTGGGTACACTTGGCATGTCAGATGGTTTCCATGCAAAGATGTCCCAGTTCTCACGGAGGAACTAGATGAGCGCTTCTTCCTATTTGATGTCGAGTGTAGTTGAGATGTGGGTCGGAGCCGCATCGGGGTCGGTGGGGTGAATGTCCACAGGCTTCGTCTCTCCCGCCGATTGGAATGCTATCTCGGAAGCTGCCTTCTTAGCACGGAACAAATCACTCGGATCCACATTCTTTGGTACTCCTCCATCTCCACTGCTGCCATCTGCTCGTCAGCAATTTTCGAGCCTTTCTGGAAGCACTCTTCTGCCTTCTGCCGGTTCCTTGTGACCGTTATCACGCCTTTAGGCCCCAGCATCTTCAGTTTGAGGTACACATAACACTATGGAGCCATAAAACAGGCTTAGACGGGCCTGCCCAGTATGCCATGATAGGCGCTATGGAAGTCCACCACCTCAAACGTCAGCTTCTCTTTGCGGAAATTATTCGAATCGCCAAAAACGACATCGAGGGAAATCTGACCAAGTGAGTCGGCTTTCTTTCCGGGGATGACCCTGTGAAATCTCATGTTGCTCTCACTTACCTTGGACATCAGAAAGCCCATCCCTCGGAGGGTTTTCAACGTATAGTATATTCAGGCCACTGCTGCCATCCATCGGAACTTTGGTCAAACGAGTACCATCGATAACTAGGTCGACCACCAACGCTTGCCGCCCAGGGGTTGCAATGTGCCCGGGGTGGTCAGACTGGTCAAATGTAATGGGAGTCTTGGACCATTTTAGGTACGTCGTTGTTGCCGGAGCAACCATGTTGACTTCTCTGTTGATAACTTTCAGTCGACTCTTGCTTTCTACGTCAGCAAAAATCATCAAGGTGGAGTTGATCTGGGGGTAACCTCCATCCCTTTCTTTGTCCTCGGTCTCCTCTGATTCCTTCTCTTTCTCAGTGGGTTGATCTTTCTGGAAATTCTGGATCAGGAGGCGACACTATCGAGTGGTATGCTTGGGATAAACCAAGTTCCCCTCTTCATCTTTCTTTGTGTGGATAGGATACGGTAGGTCGAGCACGTCATTCCCTGCTTGATATTTCACTTTCTTGGGGATCCAAGGGCCTTTAGGCTTTCCTTTGCCTTTCCCTTGGGTAACGGCTGCAGCTTCACCTTGAACTGCTGGTTCTGCTTTGCCTTCGGCCTCCGATTGGAATTCTGGTCATCTTGGCCGATTGGTTTCTTGCCGCTACGGAGTCGATTGGCTTCTTCTCCATTAGCATATCGACTGGCTATTTCCATCATCCGAGTAAGGGACATATCTCCTGTCCGACTGAACTTCAGGTTCAGCTCTCTGTACTACACGCCCTCCTTGAAGGCGCAGACTGCTTGATGCTCGGACACGTTTTCCACCGTGTGATGCAATGTGGTCCACCTTTGGATGTAATCTCTCAGGGTTTCATTCGGCTTCTAAACGCAATGTTGTAACTCTGCCAGCCCCGCAGGCCGTTTGCAGGTGGCCTCGAAGGTCCTGACAAACACTCGGGCCAGTTCTTCCCAACTGTAAATGCTCCCATGGGCCAACTGATTTAGCCATGCCCGGGCTGAGCCACCTAATATCAGGGGGAGATGCTTCATAGCCACATCATCATTGCCGCCACCAATCTGCACGGCTGCATGGTAATCCTCGAGCCAAGTGTCCGGCTTTGACTCGCCGGTGAACTTACTCACTCCCGCTGCCAATCTAAAGTTGGGGGGAATCTCAGCAGCCTTGATAGCACTGCTAAAACATTCGGGCCCAGAGACAGACGCTCGACTTCCACTCGGACGATCTCTGCCTTGCTCTTCTCTGTATGCTCGGTTCCTGTCGACCAGGCCTTGCACAAGAAGCGATCTTGCATCAAAACCGGGCCTTCTGGGATCTGGGAGGATCCTCCGCTCGTCATCACGCAGACGCCTGCCGTTCTGTCGCCTGGGAGAGTACGATCCGCTTCCCAGAGGAGGCGTAGGCACTCGACGGCGATCGTTGTGACCAGGTCGACGACCATACTGTTCGTCATTCCGACCCAGATGTTGCTCTTGACGGGGTCCACGGCCCTCGCGCCTCAGAGGCGACCTTGGGCTATGAGCCGACCAGACAGTGTCTGCCGCCACTGATCTGCTGTGAATTCTATTACGTGACTGAGAGACTGTTGTGTTCTGCTCTCCTACTATCCGGATCAGCGCCCGGATCTGCTGCAAGCCTCTCCCAGCCTCCGACTGAGACGGCTGGATAGAATCTGTGATGCGGGCTGCAGCTTCGAGGTTCTGGGTCAGCGTTCAGAATACCTGAGGTTTGCGCGGGAACGATTGCTGCGGCCGTCGACTAGATTCGGGTATCAGTCGGCGGGCCCGCTCGTCGAGCGAACGCTGGATATTTTTCAGTCGTGCGTGCTCAGCCTCGGTGGCTAGGCGGTCTCCCACGATAGGGGTGTAAAGTGTGTCTTCATTGCGGCGGCAGAGCTCTTCCCTTTGCTCGATAGTGAGGGGCTGGGGTATGTACCCGTCGTGGTCATACGACTGACCATTGTTATTGCTGCCGTTTCCGCCGCGAGGGTACCCCAATGGACTGCGCCGTGAGTCGACCATGAGGACTTCAGCCGTGGGGTCACTACTCCCGCACTCGGAAAGCGTGTCTACGGACCCAGTCGACGGACCGATCGGCCCGTAGTGATATTCGTTGGGCTTGATGGCCGCGACTTGAGGGGTGGACGTTTGGCGAGCCACTGCGTGCTTCACCCACTGCTGGAGCCGTGACCGACCGAATCGCTTGCGGCGGCGTCCAGCGGGGACGACAGACGGGGAAGGAGCCGGCCGATACTATGTCGATGGCTGTCGGAGAAGGACGCCGCAGGCGCTGGCACGGAAGTGCGCGGCCCCGCGGACGGGTAGCGCCTCGACGTCGAGGGGGGGCTCCTAGAGCCAAGCGGAGTCGTCGACGACGAAGACGAGCACGCCGAGTCAGATCTCGCGGACCAGCGCCAAACCACCGCTGGAAACCATGATGATGGAGGTCGGAGAAAAAAGCTTGCAACCTCACCGGAAGTTGCTAAGACACCTGCCCCACGGTTGGCGCCAACTGTCGTGGTTCTAAGTATGACAGTAAGAGTAGGGGTACGTAAGAGGAGGCAAGGTCCTAGCTGCTGTGAGATTGTACACGAGATGTTTACGAGTTCAGGCCCTTCTCGGAGGAAGTAAAAGCCCTACGTCTCGGTGCCCGGAGGCCGTCGACTGGAATGTATATGTGTGTATGAGTTACAGAGGGTGCGAACCCTTGTACTAGAGGAGGGGGTGGCTTATATAGAGAGCGCCAGGACCCCAGCCATCCCCACGTTACAAAGGGTTCAATGTACGTAAAGGCAGGACATTACTGATAATGCCTGCAATAAAGGGTGATAAAGGCAATCATTACTGCAGAATGAATGCATGACCGTTGCTGGCCTAACGGGACCTTTGACCTACGGGGGTCGAGTGTCTCTGTGCGGTCGAGTGTCCTCATCCTTCCGAGTGGAGTTGAGTCGTCTGAGTGGAGGTATGCAGTCGAGTGAAATATCCTCTTGGGCCATATCAATCGACTGTTTATGTTGTCTTTGAGTTGTCTCTTGAGCTTCTGGGGTAGTGACCTTGGGTGGGATATCTGGGTCAGGCCCGTGACCCTACCCTAGGTCTGTAGCATCATCAATTACTCCACACATCGAACGCTATCCAGCATGCATCTAGAGTATTAAGTTCATAAGAACAGAGTAACGCCTTAAGTAAGATGACATGATGTAGAGGGATAAACTCAAGAAATATGATATAAACCCAATCTTTTTGTCCTCGATGGCAACAATACTATAATTGCCTTGCTACCCCTGCTGTCACCGGGAAAGGACTCCGCAAGATTGAACCCAAAGCCATGCACTTCTCCCATTGAAAGAACTATAGACCTAGTAGGCCAAACCAAACCAATAATTCGAAGAGACTTGCAAGGATATTATAATCACACATAAAAGATTTCAGAAAAGAATCCAATATTGTTTATAGATAACCTTGATCATAAACCCACAATTCCTCGGATCACGACAAACACACCGCAAAAAGATTAAATCGGATAGATCTCCTCGAAGATCGAGGAGAACTTTGTATTGAGATCCAAAGAGAGAGAAGAAGCCATCTAGCTAATAACTATGGACCCGAAGGTCTATGGTAAACTACTCATAACTCATCGAAGAGGCTATGGTGTTGATGTAGAAGCCCTCCGTGATCGATGCCCCCTCCGGCGGAGCTCCGGAATAGGCCCCAAGATGGGATCTCACAGGTACAGAAGGTTACGACGGAGGAATTAGGGTTTCGTTGCTCTCCTCGATGTTTTCGGGGTATGAGAGTATATATAGGCTAAAGGGGCAAGTCAGGGGAGCTAAAGGGGGCCCACGAGGGTGTGGGCGCGCCTACCCCCTTGGGCGCGCCCCCTGCCCTTGTGGCCGCCTCTCTTGCTTCCAGGCGTGTACTCCAAGTCTTCTGTGTTGATATCGTTCCAAAAATAACTCTCCCGAATGTTTCATTCCGTTTGGACTCCGTTTGATATTCCTTTTCTGCGAAACACTGAAATAGGCAAAAAAAACAACAATTTGCACTGGGCCTTGGGTTAGTAGGTTAGTCCCCAAAAAAATATAAAAGTGTATAATAAAGCCCATTAAACATCCAAAACAGAATTTATAATAGCATGGAACGATCAAAAATTATAGATACATTGTAGACGTATCACCGGCTGATCCCCCCGGACGTCTTCAAGGTTTCCATGACCAGTGTTGAACCGGGCCATGAGAATTTTGCTCCTCGGGTAGCACTAGGGAGAGATAACGACGAGACCCCACGACGGCTTGGAGATTACAAGCGTTGGGTCATGTTGTGGCCGAAGAGTCTGCTTCGTCTAGAGGCGGCCGAGATCCCTCAGCAAGGTATGAACACCAACACCCCACCTACCCAATTAGCGTCGCTTGTCGTGCCGGGTGAAGAAAAGGCTCCATTAGTGGTCGATGACGTCGCCGTCGTCGAAGAAGCAATGCATGATGCCACCGACGAGGATGACGTTGACCCTCTACATTTTCTCAATACTGGTGCCTCTGACGATGTAGGATTGATGGCTCACCAGTATGAGTACTCGGGGTTTGAGCGCGATGAGTTGGTGCCTGAATTGCCGGAGGATGAACATATTAGAGGCTCACTTCTAGTAGCAAAGAAGCATAGGAAGAGATCGAGGAAAAGCAACAAAGCTGCTTCTATGATCCAGCCGCCTCAGCAGCCTCGGGTTCAAGACCGTATACCTATCCCCGGTGCGGCAAAATATCATGTCCCCGGTGATCCGATCCTACCTAAGACAGCATTAGAGGACATATAAGGCGATCCTAGGAGACTTCATGATGATGTGTTGCAGAGAGAGAAAATTTTGATAGCCTCAAAAAATCCAGGATACCCGCTCTACATGGTTAACGTGCCGCGACAAAGGTTATACATTGACACATTCCCCTCGAAGAAGTTCTTCCTTCGATTCGATTACATCTTCAACATGTTTCACTTGAAGAAGATGGATTTTACGTTTGTCTGCCTTTATGCCTTGTACATGAACAACATCATCAGGATTGAGCACATACCTTATATCTCTGTCGCTGACCCGTACTTCATGCACGAGGGCTTCTTGTCAGTCTGCCAAGAGCACCGTGATTACGTGAGTAACTACCTCGTCGATTTCATGGTCGGCAAGAAGGACAAGGAGGCGATTCTCTTGCCTTATCATCCCATGTATGTCATCCTCTAATATCCTTTGTTTGATTTCAATCATTCATTTGCACGGGCGGAGGATAATTTGAGGTGTACTTATATTCCGCAGGGATGGGCGCGCCGTCCTCATCATCCTTTACCCCTATTCTCCCATGCTCTTTACTTGGACTCATCGAAGAACATGAAGAAAAAGGATTACACCGACATCAAGTCTGCTCTCGACAAAGCTATCTTAATCTACGACATATAGGGTGGAGAGATCACGATCAAGAAGACAAGAAACCGTGCGCCTGCCTTCAGCCATAACACCGACTTCTGCTGCATCCAGCAACCGAGTGATACTCTTAGTGATGGATTCTATGTCATCCACTTCATGCTGGAGTACAGACGGAATCGCCAGCGCCTTCGCATGTTACCTACATCCGGCGATGCCCATATTCTACGATGAGCAAAGACACTAGGATATATCCCGGATCACCAACTCTGAGCTGAGTTCTATAACATCCAGCGTGAACTTGCCCAAGTCATCATGAAGGAGGTCCTCGAAAAAACAGGGTTGTTCTACGAAGAAGGGCAAATGTCGCGGGAAGACGTCCGAACACGCGTAGCCGCTCAGCGTCTCGATCTGAAGCCTTTCGCTGCGCTCGGGGACTATCTCCCTGAATTGGAAGGATGGCACGACCTAACCGAGTGATTGACGATATATGACAATCTGTCCGTTCAGTCCATACTTTCTCCATGTCGAAACATTGAGTTATGCACGACGAAACTTTATATGTGATGTAATTAAACCGTCCTCCTCAACTAGCGAAGATCACTCTAGTTAGGGCATTTTGGGGAAACAATTCCTTATTTAACACTATCTTAAATTTCGTTTTCTTATTTGACACTGAAAAACTTTTTCTTCCCTATCTAATAATGAGTCTAAATTTTATGCCTTTTATAATACTTTCGTCCATTTTGAGCCTAAATGACACTGAAAAAGACCCCTTTGCCCCTCATGTGGTATGTGTGTGTGCGTGGTAGTAACTCACATTGATACGGCTCAAATAGCTTTGAGACGATTTAATGTAGTGACCCTGATCTTTCACTCGCGCAAACAGCTAGAAGATTTATGTGGAAGAATTATTCAGTGGCTAAGAAAACGGAAGATGAATTAGAAAGGCGGAGATATATGAAGTGGTGTACGTGTACGTGTGGAAGGAATAGTAGCTAGACTAGATGGATGGATTATAGGCGTAGGCGTGTAGTGACCAAAGAAAAATAGAGTGAATGCAAGGAGCACCGTAGTGTAGTACTACAATATAGGCATAGGCGTGTAGTAACCAAAGAAAAATGTAGTGAATGCAAGGAGCACCTTGGTGTAGTACTAGAATATATGGATCGATTATACTGATGACGATTAGCAGCGGTGGCGACGGGCGGCGGAGTAATTAGTAGATGGAGATCAGGAACTAGTAGAAGTAGATGAAGAATAGGAGGCAACGACACACACAACATCACACACGCACAAGCACGCACACGCACACAAACACGGAACAGCACACACACATGCACAACATCAGTAGCACACAAGTGTGCGCGCTAACACACACTCAGCAGCACGCACGCACAAACATATCACATGAAGGGTAAAAGAGTCTTCTCAGGTGTCACTTATGCTCAAAATGAACAGAAGTGTCATAAAAAGCAAAAAAATTAGACTCGTCGCTAGATAGGGAAGAAATAATTTAGCAGTGTTAAATAGGGCATAATATTTAGACACAGTGTTAAATAAGGAATTCTCTCCATTTTGGGTATGATGAACTTTGTTATTTATGCTTATGATATGTTGCTTCTATTTTTGCAAAGTGTGTCTCTTTGTATTGCTCAACTATATATGTTGTATATCATTGACTCATGTGACGACGCGGACGCATAGATAATCGATGATGAATAGGTGCTATGCCAGGAGTATATACGACGAGTGGCCGGAGTGTTAGGCCCAGGAGTATACGACAACCAGTAGTTAGTTTAGGTTCTCTCATGTATATCAATGTTTAGATGGATGACGATGTAATTGCAAATATTCGAGACTTCTATCGCTATTTTCTAGATGATTGTCATTGTTTAGATGGATTACTTTCTATCGGATGATGATTATAACGACGACATGATTTGATGAGACTGTTTGTATGTATATTATAAAGCCTGTTGAAACACAAAACCAATATGCAAAAAAAAATCCAGAAACAAATAGACCTAGCAGCAGCGCGGTCCTACCAGTAGCGCGGTCTACATCACAGCACTGCAGCTATTAGCAGTAGAGCTCTCGAGTAAAAATGTTGTTGCTAACCAGATATAGCAGTAGCCCATGTCAAAGCGTGCTACGGGTATAGGTTAGCTGTAGCGTTGTATAAGTAGCGCGGTCACCCACGCTACTAATACACCTAAAACCCGCGCTATTGCTAGGTTTTTCTCTAGTAGTGTATCCAAATCACTGTTCAAGAAATCTTCCGATTCACCGATTAATCTTCCGATTTATCGCTAATCGGGGGGTGACCGATAAGATTATGCCTTATCTTTGCCATTTATCTTTTGGACCGATTTATCGTTCTGATAAGTGATTTATCGGGAATCTACCGATAAGTCGGACCTACTCGTAACATTATGTTTGCAAAACCTATGTTTATTTATATTTTGTGGACCTTGTTTCGGAATCTGTACTATTGTCCTATTTTGTTTGCCATTATACGAGGATTCAAAGGCTAGAAATCAAGGTAACACTTCTGTCAAATATTATTTTGGTGTTGAATATAGCGTATTTTAGTGTTGAGAACCTGAGATTTGAAACAAATTATCCGATTAATAATCGACCGATAAAATCGATTAATCGGCCTATTTCCGATTAATCTCTAATCCTTAGCTGATCAAGACGATATCGATAAACGATATCCTGAACATTGATCCAAATCATAATTTTCTTCTTCTTTCTATTTTCTTTTTCTTTCTTTCTCTATCTGTATATAGAACCCTTACCTTTCCCTCTGTCGTCTGTCTTGCTATCCCTTACGATGGCTGGATTGCCATGTTTAGGAGCTCCGGTCCAGCCTGTCCCCCGCCAACAGCCCACGCCGCCGCATGGTAATAGGAGAGCTAGGCCACCCAACGGCCGCGCCCATTTTGGCTCTCTCTACAGGCTGGGTGCTGGTTCCGGCCGGCGATCCTCCATTGCCGGACCGGCTGCCGCGGCCGCCAACATCGCCGGCCGGCCTGCTTGTTCCTTGCTGCCCCGGCCTCCTCCGTCGTCGTCGTAGCTAGCTGTCTCCCTCTCAGTCTCAGGTAGCATCTAATCCGTTTTTGTTTGCGCCTGGCGAATAGATCAACTTGCATGACCAACCACGTACGCCGCCGCGCGCATGGGACAAGAGGAATTGTTTATGCGCTGACAAGAATTGTATGCATGCGTGTGGCGTGCGCCGTCGTCGTAGGGATATTAGCTGGCCAGGGATTAGGGCGTAAACCAAGCGATCTAAGCTACTATTTTTATTTTTATATATACATACAAGACCACAAACTTAGATTATACAGATATCAATGAAGTAATAGGTTAGCCTCATGCATACGGAACAAGCTTTGCTCTTATCTTAGGTATATACTCCTTTCGTTCCAAAATACCCTCTCCGTCCCACACTAGTGTCAAAAAACGTCTTACATTATGGAACGGAGGGAGTACTTGTTATCAAAATAAATAAAAATGATACATATTTTTTTTATTTATTTTGATGACAGGTATTTTCGGACGGAGAAAGTAAGACCTAGTATCTCGCAAGGACGAGACGAGTTTTTTACTTGAATTTTATTTGTAATTAAAAAAAAACCCTCCTTGTCTTGCACAAGTCATCCTCGGACACATGCGGCGTCCCGTCTATGGCCGGACCACACGGACGCCACCCTCCCGGACGTCGACGTACGTCTAAGTTCCGTCCAATATCTCCTCCCAGCTGTGAAATCAAATGAAAATATATACCAGGACCATCGTCAGTACTACTCCAGATTTCAGTCAGACGTTTGACACGCAGAAAAATAAATAAATTCAGATTTCAGAGAGCCGCACGCAGCTGCATCCTGTTCAATGCGGCGAGGGCGAGGGCGACGGCTGATCTTGTCCTGTCTGTCTCCACTCTCCAGGATGTCAAGCCTTTCCATGCCCGATCCATCCACCTGTACTGTACCTAGGGCTACTGGTCCATTGTCAAGACGACGGGGACTGCCCTGATTTTATTACTCACGTCCTGGACTCCGATTTGAAGTCTGCATGCACATCTGTTTCTACTCCCTCCGTTCCTAAATATAAGTCTTTTGAGGGATTTCACTATGGACCACATACGGAGCAAAATGAATGAATCTATACTCTAAAACGTATCTATATACATTCATATGTGGTTTATAGTGAAATCTCTCCAAAGACTTATATTTAGGAACGGAGGGAGTATGTCACACCGTGCATTTTGCCCGGCCTGTATTTTACGCCCCGTTCGGTATGGAGTTGAAGAAACCACAAGAACAGTAGAGGATGCAGGAATGCTACTGGAATACAATGCTAAAACATTGGAATAAAAAATTATGGCAAAATATAGGATTTGGTGTTCGGATTGCAGGAAAGAGAAACAAAGGAATGTGTGGACCCTAGTCACAAAAGGTGGTGCATAACTCATTATTCTATCCTTGTGCATGTCATTTCGTACAGCTATGGGCGAGTCAGTAGAGGCACACAGGCCGCTTTCCTTTGCATGGCCTCGGGACTCCGCCCAGAAAATGAGAATCGAGTGGATTCTTTTTTTCCTATGAAACTGAGGGCTGTGGAGCCTTTCCTGTGTAATCTCTCCCTGCCAATCCTGCATACCGAACGACGCATTTGTCAAACTTTCCTCTAGTTCTGAATTCCTATAGTTTCCCTGTAAAATTCCTATATACCGAACACACTTAGACTGTGGAAACTTGTCATGACTGATGAGTCAACAACGTTTTCAGGCTTGGTGTGGGGGAGGGCGGGAGAGGGGTTGTTCAGTAGAATCCTTGCCAATCAGGAGCGTGTTTGTTTTTCTGAACCTGAGGAATCGAGTAGTACGATTAGAGGTCACTGGAACCCAAACGAAACTTTATCCACCTTTGAACGACGCGCCATCATCTTGCTATTTTCCTGAAAGTGATGTTTCATTCTCTTCATGGAAAGAGTCTACTTACAAGGAGGAGCGAGAATGAGGAAAATGAAATAACCAACTTCCTTGAATTAGGCAGGCCCCCATCCCAAACGCACGCTACTACTCTTGTCATCCGCGTCAGAACGTTACTGAAACTTGTGTAAATGTGCAAGTGCGGGACTGCTCACCACACTTTGGGTGCCTCGTTTCAGATAGCTGCCAAGATTTGCCAGTAGAAAAAAAAAACAGACTTGTGTGAAGCTCTCATTTAGCGTCATGGACATGGGGTAGTATTCACTGGTACCGTGGTACGTACGTACTGTACAGCTTGCTCTCACGACCTGTTTGTTTCAGTAGCACGTATCCACAACTGTCAGGTGGTGACGCGTAGTACCCAGCCACAAGTACGCCTACAGCTCCTTTTTTTCGAGGATGACACATACAGCTCCTCCGCACTGATGGGGCCAGTGCGAAGCCAACGAACCAGCCAGTCATCGACTCATCATATACACAAATCGGCGCATTCGCCTATTTAAAAGGCAAATACAAATCGCCGCTTGCAGCACATGATCTGTCCACCACCTGCCGCTGCCTGCCTTCCTAGATTTTTCCTCCATCTTCATCAAAAGGGTTTTGTGCTCCTGATGCTGATGCTCTGAATACTTCCATGCCTGTCCGCCTAGCCTAACAACGCCGAGAAGCGTCTACTAGTTGCTCAACAACTTGGATGAAACTTTTTTCCTAGTTTCTTTAGGCAAGGCTGCCGATTTCATTAATAAGATACAAAAAGGCAAAATATAAGCCAAATCTGTTGATCGTCTGCTGGTCCAGCTCGACATGGACAGTTTGGCTTCGGCACTAGTAAGTTTGCAGAAAAACATTGATTTGCTCTTGAAAGTTTGGATGGTGACTTGGATGATGCGTAGTACTCCACTTGGTTACTCGTGATCTACTTGTTCCACTCTCCTCGTCATTTAAGCGCGCTCACTCTCTCCTTACTTGGTTCTCACACTCTCTCTGTGCAGGTCCCGTCTGAGCGAGCCATGGAAGCCAACACAAGCAACAAGACCGGCCAGGTGCCGTCCCTCCTCGCCAACGTTGAGGTTTCCCATCTCGACGGCTTCGATACGACCACCCCGATGACGAGCCCCAAACCGGTGCTTCACCCCGACACGGGCCGCCCCGTCCGGGTGAGTCACTCTTCCGCACCCTCCTTGCTCCAGGTACTGATCACAGCTGAAAAGAAATGGAGATTGGACATGATTGATCGCCTATGTATTTCAAATTTGATGCAGATGCGGCCGCCGGAGCGCGTGGCTCCGCGCAGCGAGGCGGTGATCCCAGCTTTCGACTCGCCGTTCAACCCGCCGGGGCTGCGCTCGGGGCACCCCGTGTCTATCAGCCTGCCATCGTCGCCGACCGGCTTCGGCGAGCCCTTCGTGGCGCCCGGCGGTGACTTACACGAGCGGAAGCAGGCCATGTCTAACGCGGCACAGGAGCCGCCGCAGCACGTGAGGTTCGTGCAGCCGCACAGGGTGATGTTCCGGTCGCAGCCGATCCCCGGCGGGGTGCCCACCCACGCCGCGAGACGGGTGGGTAGCCGGGGCGGCAGGACGATGAACCGGGACAAGCGCTACGACTCATTCAAGACGTTTTCCGGGAAGCTGGAGCGGCAGATCACCCATCTGGCCGGCGGCGGCGTGCCGGCTAGTACCCCCGAGGAGGAGGAGTTGGCCCAGGGACAGGGAGAAGCCGTGAGTGGCGAAAATGTCGATCGCTTCTTCGCCGCACTGGAGGGACCCGAGCTGGACAAACTCAAGGTATCGATCGGTCACATTATCATATTGCCCTCCCGTTCGAGTCTCAATCAAAAATCTGAAACTTGTATGATTGCTTCAGTCGTCGGAGGAGCTGGCGCTGCCAGCGGACAAGAAGTGGCCGTTCTTGCTCCGGTTCCCCATTTCGGCATTCGGTATGTGCCTCGGAGTGAGCAGCCAGGCGATTCTGTACAAGACGATCGGGACGGCGGCGCCGACCGAGTTCCTGCACGTGAACCCCAAGGTGAACCTGGTGCTTTGGTTCATCTCCGTCGGGCTCATGTCCATCATCACGGCCGTCTACGCATTCAAGATCATCTTCTTCTTTGAGGCTGTCCGTCGCGAGTACTACCACCCCATCCGTGTCAACTTCTTCTTCGCGCCGTGGATCGCCTGTCTGTTCCTGGCCATGGGCGTGCCCCCCTCGGTCGCCACCCAGCTGCCTGCCTGGCTCTGGTACGCGCTCATGTCTCCGGTGCTGTGCCTCGAGCTCAAGATCTACGGGCAGTGGATGTCCGGCGGGCAGAGGCGGCTGTCCAAGGTGGCCAACCCTTCCAACCACCTGTCCGTCGTCGGCAACTTCGTGGGCGCGCTGATGGGCGCATCCATGGGCCTCAAGGAAGGCCCCATCTTCTTCTTCGGCGTCGGGATGGCGCACTACGCCGTGCTGTTCGTGACGCTGTACCAGAGGCTGCCCACCAACGCGACGCTGCCCAAGGACCTGCACCCGGTCTTCTTCCTCTTCGTGGCGGCGCCGAGCGTGGCGTCCATGGCGTGGGCCAAGATCGTCGACGAGTTCGGCGTCGGGGCCAAGCTCGCCTACTTCATCGCCATGTTCCTCTACGCGTCGCTCGCCGTGCGGATCAACTTCTTCAGAGGGTTCAGGTTCTCGCTGTCGTGGTGGGCCTACACGTTCCCGATGACCGGCGCGGCCATCGCGTCCATCCGGTACGCCACCGTGGTGGACAACGACTTCACCAAGGCGCTGTGCGTGGGGCTGTCGCTGCTGGCCACGCTCACCGTGACGGGCCTCTTCGCCACCACCATGGTGCACGCCTTGGTGTTCCGCAACCTTTTCCCGAACGACATCGCCATCGCCATCACGGACCGCAAGATGAAACCTATCATGGAGCTGCGGGAGAGTGGGAAGGACGACGACACCCGCTCCGGCAGCAGCAGCAAGGACGTCGAGGCCGGCGCCACTGCCGCAGTAGCACCAGAAGCTTGATGGAGTGGCTGCACGATATATATTTGCGTGGAAATCAAATCATGTCACCAAAACGATCGGGCGCTTGGTGGGATAGGATACGATCGTACTGTACAAAAGTTTGACTGCGCGGTAAAACGGAGAGGAGCTGTCGACGATAGTCACCGGCATACAATAAGCAAAGAAGGTCTATTTGGAATTTGCGAGAATCTCACTGGAAACCTCCGTTTCCTAAAAGAATCATGCGACCTCTGCTCTGCTTGGCCGAAATGAGTAAATAGCGTCCATGCATCTGACGTCCAGTTTTGATTTCTATACCTCGGACGATTTACAATATGTCTTGCCAATTTTGAATTTTGATACGTACTAAAACATAATTAAACTTGTACTACGAAATATGGGCTCTAAAACACGACACGACCTTGCAATGGTGAGTGTCATATACTAGTATCATGCACATGATACTAGTGTATGATACTACATTCGTAATGCATAGTATCATATATTAATATTATAAGATATAGTTAATTTATTGTCATGCATGACACATAATAGCATATCATTTAATATGATATTGTATCTTGTATATGAAGGAGTTGGGCGCCTTTGAAATGCAAGATTCATGTTTGGCTGACCGTCCAACACCGGATATGAACATCGGATCGCCGAGCGAGACATGGGCTGTAAGATCAGCCATCAGCTTGCTACACGTGCCTTCAAGAGGAAGACAATGCGGAGCACATTCACATCCAATGCTCATACGCTAGACAAGTGAGGCACAAATGCATCATTGGCCTCAACTTGGAGGTGGCTCACCCACAAGGACACGATAATCTGATAGACTGGTGGCTACTCGCAAGACGAAGTTTTACTCGGTCTGACAAGAGAGCCTTCGACACGGTTGTGACTGCAGTGGCTTGGTCGCTCAGGAAGCAAAGAAACGCTAGGGTGTTCAACCGGTAAACCAACAGAAAACGGTGGACGAGCTCCATAACCATATCATGTCTGAGATCAAAGAATGGAAAGATGTCGGGTTAGATGCTGGGGCGTTAAATAGATTTGTGATAGAGTAGGCTTTGTAATTGGAGTGAGTCTGGGAGGTTTTTTTCCTTTCTTTGCGTGATGTTCGCATCACACTCAACTTCTTGTACATATTTCTGCCTTCTATAAAAATATGGTACGCCATTGACGTATTCTTGAAAAAAATATGATACGGTGTCATGATATGATACTCAACTCTTTTTTTTCATTTAATTATATGATACCTCATCAAAATTGCTTAGTTGGCATGCATGATACTATCTATCATACTCCCATTATGGGCAGCCTGATGCTCGCAAAAAAGCAACGAAAACATTGAGGTGCACATCGGGAATAGGGTAAAAGTTAACAATAATGCTACACATAAAGGAGATTACGGGCATTTTACAGGCTGAGAGCATCTCCAACAGGCGCCGGTCGCGCCGTGCGCAAAAAACAGATATGCCGCGCGCGCAACGCTGGCTCCAGCAGCCGCGCTAAAATGCAGCGCGCGCCAAAATGCAGCGCGCGCGACTCGCCGGTGCATTGCATGTGGCATTTTTCAACACAAAATGATGAACATTTTTCAACACAATAAAGATTTCACACAAACAAGTTGATGAAGTTCATGCCCACAAGTTTAAAATCATACCCACAAGTTCATCCAACCAAGTTCAAAATGCAAATCAAGTTCAATACACAAATGATGAAAGACACATCATTCCACGTCCTCGTCCTCATCCTCGTCCTCGTCCACATCTTCGGAAGACGATTCTTCCGCCTCGGAAGATGAATCTTCCTCCCTCTCGCGCACCGCATCACGTGAAGCTCCGACGGTGTTGGCCATAGCGTCGGGGGGTGCTTCAAAGCCAGCCATGGTGGCCGGAGGTGCACCCATGCCTCCCATGAGAGATGTTGGGGAACGTAGCAGAATTCAAAAAAATTCTACGCTTTCACCAAGATCCAACTAAGGAGACATCTAGCAACGAGCATATGAGAGTGCATCTACATATCGTTTTGTAGATCGCGAGCGAAAGCTTTCGAAGAAGCGTGGATGAAGTAGTCGTACTCTTCCCGTTCTTCGTCACCGATGATCTAGCGCCGAACGGACGGCACCTCCGCGTTCAACACACGTCCGGTACAGCAACGTCACCTCCTTCTTGATCCAGCAAGGGGGTAGGAGAGGTCGTCGGAGATCCAGCAGCACGACGGCGTGGTGGTGGATGCAACGGGAATTCCTGCAGGGCTTCGTCGGCGCCCTGCGGAGGAGTAGGAAGGTGTGACGGGAGGGGGAGAGGCGCCAGAACCTTGGGGTGCGGCTGCCCTCTCCCCCCACATATAAATAGGGGGCCAGGGGGGTGCGGCATGCCCTGCAGATGGGATCTGCAGGGGGGCGGCGGCCTGGGGGGGAGACTTGCCCCCCAAGGCATAGGGGGCGCCTCCCTCCCCTAGGGTTCCAACCCTAGGCGCATGAGGGAGGGCCCAGTAGGGTGCGCCAGCCCACCAGGGGCAGGCCCCCTTCCCCTTGCGGCCTAGGGGCCCCCCCGGGATGGGTGGCCCCACCCGATGGACCCCCGGGACCCCTCTGGTGGTCCCGGGACACTCCCGGTGACCCCCGGAGTTCACCCGATGGCCGAAACTGGACTTCCTATATATCATTCTTTACCTCCGGACCATTCCGCAACTCCTCGTGACGTCCGGGGTCTCATCCGGGACTCCGAACAACTTTCAGGTTTTCACGTGCATGTATCTCTACGACCCTAGCGTTACCGAACCTTAAGTGTGTAGACCCTACGGGTTCAGGAGACACGTAGACATGACCGAGACCACTCTCCGGTCAATAACCAACAGCGGGATCTGGATACCCATGTTGGTTCCCACGTGTTCCTCGATGATCTTCATCGGATGAACCACTGTGTCAAGGATTCACTCAATCCCGTATGTTATTCCATTTGTCCATCGGTACGGTTACTTGCCCGAGATTCGATCGTCGGTATTCCCGATACCATGTTCAATCTCGTCACGGCAAGTCTCTTTACTCGATCCGTAATCCATCATCCCGTGACCAACTCCTTAGTCACCTTGAGCTCATTATGATGATGTCTTACCGAGTGGGCCTAGAGGTACCTCTCCGTCATACGGAGTGACAATATCTCAGTCTCGGTTCGTACCAACTCAACAGACACTTTCGGAGATACCCGATGCGTACCTTTATAGCCACCCAGTTACGTTGTGACGTTTGGCACACCCAAAGTATTCCTACGGCATCCGGGAGTTGTACAACCTCATGGTCTGAGGAATAAATACTTGACACCGAAAAGCTTATGCATTACGAACTATACGATCTCGTGCTATGCTTAGGATTGGGTCTTGTCCATCACATCATTCTCTTAATGATGTGATCCCGTTATCACTGACATCACATGTCCATGATCAGGAAACCGTGATCATCTGTTGATCAACGAGCTGGTAACTAGAGGCTTACCAGGGACTCAATGTGGTCTATATATTCACACATGTATCGCTGTTTCTGTACAATACAATTCAAGCATGAATAACAGACAATTATCATAAACAAGGAAATATAATAATAATACTTTTATTATTGCCTCTAGGGCATATTTCCAACAGTCTCCCACTTGCACTAGAGTCAATAATCTAGTTACATTGTGATGAATCGAACACCCATAGAGTTCTGGTGTTGATCATGTTTTGCCCGTGGAAGGGGTTTAGTCAACGGGTCTGCAACATTTAGATCCGTATGCACTTTACAAATATCTATATCTCCATCTTGAACATAATTCCGGATGGAGTTGAAACGACGCTTGATGTGATTGGTCTTCTTGTGAAACCTGGGCTCTTTGGTAATGGCAATGGCACCAGTGTTGTCACAGAAGAGAGTCATCGGGCTTGACGCGCTTGGAATGACTCCTAGGTCGGTGATGAACTCCTTCATCCAGACTCCTTCCTGCGCTGCTTCGAAAGCAGCTATGTACTCCGCTTCACATGTAGATGCCGCCACGACGCTTTGCTTGCAACTGCACCAGCTGACTGCCCCACCATTCAAAATATACACGTATCCGGTTTGTGACTTGGAGTCATCCAGATCTGTGTCGAAGCTAGCATCGACGTAACCCTTTACGACGAGCTCTTCGTCACCTCCATAAACGAGAAACATATCCTTAGTCCTTTTCAGGTACTTCAGGATGTTCTTGACCGCTGTCCAGTGTTCCATACCGGGATCACTTTGGTACCTCCCTACCAAACTTATGGCAAGGTTCACATCAGGTCTGGTACACAGCATGGCATACATGATAGAACCTATGGCCGAGGCATAGGGAATGACACTCATCTTTTCTCTATCTTCTGCCGTGGTCGGTGACTGAGCCTTGCTCAATCTCATACCTTGCAAAACAGGCAAGAATCCCTTCTTGGACTGATCCATATTGAACTTTTTCAATATCTTGTCAAGGTATGTACTTTGTAAAAGACCGATGAGGCGTCTTGATCTATCTCTATAGATTTTGATGCCCAATATGTAAGCAGCTTCTCCAAGGTCCTTCATTGAAAAACTCTTATTCAAGTAGGCCTTTACATTTTCCAAGAATTCTATATCATTCCCATCAGCAATATGTCATCCACATATAATATGAGAAATGCCACAGAGCTCCCACTCACTTTCTTGTAGATACAGGCTTCTCCATAAGTCTGTATAAAGCCAAACGCTTTGATCACATCATTAAAGCGAATATTCCAACTCCGAGATGCTTGCACCAGCCAGTAAATCAAGCGCTGGAGCTTGCATACCTTGTTAGCATTCTATGGATCGACAAAACCTTCCGGCTGCATCATATACAACTCTTCCTTGAGGAAGCCATTAAGGAATGCCGTTTTGACGTCCATTTGCCATATCTCATAATCGTAGAATGCAGCAATAGCTAACATGATTCTGACTAACTTCAGCATCGCTACGGGAGAGAAAGTCTCGTCGTAGTCAATCCCTTGAACTTGTCGATAACCCTTAGCGACAATCCGAGCCTTATAGATGGTCACATTACCATCCGCGTTTGTCTTCTTCTTAAATATCCATTTGTTTTCTATGGCGTGCCTGTCATCAGGCAAGTCCACCAAAGTCCATACTTTGTTTTCATACATGGATTCTATCTCGGATTTCATGGCTCCAAGCCATTTATTGGAATCCGGGCCCGCCATCGCTTCTTCATAGTTCGAAGGTTCACCGTTGTCTAACAACATGATTTCCAGGACAGGGTTGCCGTACCACTCTGGTGCGGAACATGCCCTTGTGGACCTTCAAAGTTCAGTAGTAACTTGATCTGTTTCTTCATGATCATCATCATTAACTTCCTCCCTTGTTGGTGCAGGCACCTCAGGAACAATTTCCTGTGCTCCGCTACTTTCCGGTTCAGGAGGGGTGACTCTCACCTCATCAAATTCTACTTTCCTCCCACTCACTTCTTTCGAGAGAAACTCTTTCTCCAGAAAGGATCCATTCTTTGCAACAAAGACTTTGCCTTCGGATCTGTGGTAGAAGGTGTACCCAATCGTTTCCTTTGGGTATCCTATGAAGACGCATTTTTCGATTTGGGTTCGAGCTTTTCAGGTTGAAGTTTCTTGACATAAGCATCGCAACCCCAAACTTTCAGAAACGACAACTTAGGTTTCTTGCCAAACCAAAGTTCATACGGTGTTGTCTCAACGGATTTCGACGGAACCCTATTTAAAGTGAATGCGGCAGTCTCTAAAGCATAACCCCAAAAAGATAGCGGTAAATTGGTGAGGGACATCATAGATCGCACCATGTCCAACAGAGTACGATTTCGACGTTCGGACACACCGTTACGTTGAGGTGTTCCGGGCGGTGTCAATTGTGAAGCAATTCCACAGTTCCTAAGGTGCATGCCAAATTCATGACTCAAATATTCACCCCCACGATCTGATCGTAAGAACTTTATTTTTCTGTCACGTTGACTCTCAACCTCATTCTGAAATTCCTTGAACTTTTCAAAGGTCTCAGACTTGTGTTTCATCAAATAGATATACCCATATCTACTCAAGTCATCTGTGAGGGTGAGAACATAACGATAGCCTCCGCGAGCCTCAACACTCATTGGACCGCACACATCGGTATGTATGATCTCCAACAAGTTGGTTGCTCGCTCCATTGTTCCGGAGAACGGAGTCTTGGTCATCTTGCTCAAGAGGCATGGTTCGCACGTGTCAAATGATTCATAATCAAGAGACTCTAGAAGTCCATCTGAATGAAGCTTCTTCATACGTTTGACACCAATATGACCAAGGCGGCAATGCCACAAGTATGTGGGACTATCATTGTCAACTTTACATCTTTTGGCATTCACACTATGAATATGTGTATCATCACGTTCGAGATTCATCAAAAATAAACCATTGACCAGCGGGGCATGACCATAAAACATATCTCTCAAATAAATAGAACAACCATTATTCTCGGATTTAAATGAGTAGCCATCTCGCATAAGACGAGATCCAGATACAATGTTCATGCTCAAAGCTGGTACTAAATAACAATTATTAAGGTTTAAAACTAATCCCGAGGGTAGATGTAGAGGTAGTGTGCCGACGGCGATCACATCGACCTTGGAACCATTCCCGACGCGCATCGTCACCTCATCCTTCGCCAGTCTCCGCTTATTCCGCAGCTCCTGCTTAGAGTTACAAATATGAGCAACTGCACCGGTATCAAATACCCAGGAGCTACTACGAGCGCTGGTAAGGTACACATCAATAACATGTATATCATATATACCTTTGACGTTGCCGGCCTTCTTGTCTGCTAAGTATTTGGGGCAGTTCCGCTTCCAGTGCCCCGTTCCCTTGCAATGAAAACACTCAGTTTCAGGCTTGGGTCCATTCTTTGGCTTCTTCCCGGCAACTGGCTTACCGTACGCGACAACTCCTTTGCCGTCCTTCTTGAAGTTCTTCTTACCCTTGCCTTTCTTGAATTTAGTGGTTTTATTGACCATCAACACCTGATGTTCTTTCTTGATATCCACCTCCGCTGATTTCAGCATCGAATACACCTCGGGAATGGACCTCTCCATCCCGTGCATATTGAAGTTTAACACGAAGCTCTTGAAGCTTGGTGGGAGCGACTGGAGGATTCTGTCAACGACCGCTTCATCTGGGAGATTCATTCCCAGTTGTGACAAGCGGTTGTGCAATCCAGAAATCTTGAGGATGTGCTCACTGACAGAACTGTTTTCCTCCATCTTACAGCTGTAGAATGCGTCGGAGACGTCATATCTCTCGACTCGGGCATGAGCTTGGAAAACCATTTTCAGCTCTTCGAACATCTCATATGCTCCGTGATTCTCAAAACGCTTTTGGAGCCCCGACTCTAAGTTGTAAAGCATGCCGCACTGAACCAGGGAGTAATCATCACAACGCGACTGCCAAGCGTTCATAACGTCTTGGGTCGCCGGGGGAACGGGTGCATTACCTAGCGGTGCTTCAAGGACGTATGATCTCTTGGCAGCTATGAGGATAATCCTCAGGTTACGGACCCAATACATATAGTTGCTACCATCGTCTTTCAGCTTGGTTTTTTCTAGGAACGCGTTAAAGTTGAGGGAAACTTGAGCGTGGGCCATTTGATCTACAGGAGATATTGTAAAGAATATAGACTAAGTTCATGATAATTAAGTTCATCTTAATCAAATTTTAATGAACTCCCACTCAGAATGACATCTCTCTAGTCATCTAAGTGATACACGATCCGAATCGACTAGCCCGTGTCCGATCATTACGTGAGACGGACTAGTCATCAACGGTGAACATCTTCATGTTGATCGTATCTTCTATACGACTCGTGTTCGACCTTTCGGTCTTCCGTGTTCCGAGGCCATGTCTGTACATGCTAGGCTCGTCAAGTAAACCCTAAGTGTATTTCTTGTGTAAATCTGGCTTACACCCGTTGTATGCGAACGTTAGAACCTATCACACCCGATCATCACGTGGTGCTTCGGAACAACGATCCTTAGCAACGGTGCACAGTTAGGGGGAACACAATTCTTGAAATTTTAGTGAGAGATCATCTTATTTACTACCGTCATTCTAAGTAAACAAGATGCATAAACATGATAAACATCACATGCAATCAATTAAAGTGACATGATATGGCCAATATCATCTTGCTCCTTCGATCTCCATCTTCGGGGCACCATGATCATCTTGTCACCGGCTCGACACCATGATCTCCATCATCATGATCTTCATCATCGTGTCTTGAAGAAGTCGCCACGCCAACTATTACTTCTACTACTATGGCTACCGTTTAGCAATAAAGTAAAGTAATTACATGGCGTTTATTCAGTGACACGCAGGTCATACAATAATTAAGACAACTCCTATGGCTCCTGCCGGTTGTCAAGTTCATCGACATGCAAGTCATGATTCCCAATTACAAGAACATGATCAATCTCATACATCACATATATCATTCATCACATCTTCTTTGGCCATACCACGTCACATAGCACATGCTGCAAAAACAAGTTAGACGTCCTCTAATTGTTGTTGCAAGTTTTTACGTGGCTTCTATAGGTTTTCTAGCAAGAACGTTTCTTACCTACGCCAAAACCACAACGTGATTTGTCAATTTCTATTTACCCTTCATAAGGACCCTGTTCATCGAATCCGATCCGACTAAAGTAGGAGAGACAGACACCCGCCAGCCACCTTATGCATCTAGTGCATGTCTGTCGGTGGAACCAGTCTCACGTAAGCGTACGTGTAAAGTCTGTCCGGGCCGCTTCATCCCACAATACCGCCGAATCAAGATCAGACTAGTAACGGTAAGAAAATTGAGCAAACTCAAACGCCCACAACTGCTTTGTGTTCTACTCGTGCAAGATGCTACGCATAAGACCTAGCTCAGATGCCACTGTTGGGGAACGTAGCAGAATTCAAAAAATTTCTACGCTTTCACCAAGATCCAACTAAGGAGACATCTAGCAACGAGCATATGAGAGTGCATCTACATACCATTTTGTAGATCGCGAGCGGAAGCTTTCGAAGAAGCGTGGATGAAGTAGTCGTACTCTTCCCGTTCTTCGTCACCGATGATCTAGCGCCGAACGGACGGCACCTCCGCGTTCAACACACGTCCGGTACAGCAACATCACCTCCTTCTTGATCTAGCAAGGGGGGAGGAGAGGTCGTCGGAGATCCAACAGCACGACGGCGTGGTGGTGGATGCAACGGGAATTCCTGCAGGGCTTCGCCGGCGCCCTGCGGAGGAGGAGGAAAGTGTGACGGGAGGGGGAGAGGCGCCAGAGAATTGGGGTGCGGCTGCCCTCTCCCCACCCACATATATATAGGGGGCCAGGGGGGTGTGCCATGCCCTGCAGATGGGATCTGCAGGGGGGCGGCGGCCTGGGGGGGAGACTTGCCCCCCAAGGCATAGGGGGCGCCTCCCTCCCCTAGGGTTCCAACCCTAGGCGCATGAGGGAGGGCCCAGTAGGGTGCGCCAGCCCACCAGGGGCTGGCCCCCTTCCCCTTGCGGCCTAGGGGCCCCACCGGGATGGGTGGCCCCACCCGGTGGACCCCCGTTACCCCTTCGGTGGTCCCGGGACACTCCCGGTGACCCCCGGAGTTCACCCTATGGCCGAAACTGGACTTCCTATATATCATTCTTTACCTCCGGACCATTCCGGAACTCCTCGTGACGTCCGGGATCTCATCCGGGACTCTGAACAACTTTCGGGTTTCCACGTGCATGTATCTCTACGACCCTAGCGTTACCGAACCTTAAGTGTGTAGACCCTATGGGTTCGGGAGACACGTAGACATGACCGAGACCACTCTCCGGTCAATAACCAACAGCGGGATCTGGATACCCATGTTGGTTCCCACGTGTTCCTCGATGATCTTCATCGGATGAACCACTGTGTCAAGGATTCACTCAGTCCCGTATGTTATTCCCTTTGTCCATCGGTACGGTTACTTGCCCGAGATTCGATCGTCGGTATTCCCGATACCTTGTTCAATCTCGTCACGGCAAGTCTCTTTACTCGATCCGTAATCCATCATCCCGTGACCAACTCCTTAGTCACCTTGAGCTCATTATGATGATGTCTTACCGAGTGGGCCTAGAGGTACCTCTCCGTCATACGGAGTGACAATATCCCAGTCACGGTTCGTACCAACTCAACAAACACTTTCAGAGATACCCGATGCGTACCTTTATAGCCACCCAGTTATGTTGTGACGTTTGGCACACCCAAATGTATTCCTACTGCATCCGGGAGTTGTACAACCTCATGGTCTAAGATATAAATACTTGACACCGAAAAGCTTATGCATTACGAACTATACGATCTCGTGCTATGCTCAGGATTGGGTCTTGTCCATCACATCATTCTCCTAATGATGTGATCCCGTTATCACTGACATCACATGTCCATGATCAGGAAACCTTGATCATCTGTTGATCAACGAGCTGGTAACTAGAGGCTTACCAGGGACTCAATGTGGTCTATATATTCACACATGTATCGTTGTTTCCGTACAATACAATTCAAGCATGAATAACAGACAATTATCATAAACAAGGAAATATAATAATAATACTTTTATTATTGCCTCTAGGGCATATTTCCAACAAGAGAAGCAAAACTCATGCCTCCCATGGTGGCCATAGCGTCGGGGATGCTCCAAAGCCAGACATGCCTCCCATTGCACCTAAACCGCCCACGGTACCTCCGAAGCCACCCATGCCACCCATGGCGCCGAGGCCACCGCCACCCATGGCGCCGAGGCCACCGCCACCCATGGCGCCGAGGCCACCGCCACCCATTGCACGAGGCCTGGCTCTTTTTTGGATCAAGACTTCTTGTTGGGCAAGATTGACATACTCCTTTTGCACTGCATTGAGGTTAGTTGTGTCCAAGAAGAACAAGTGCTTCTCCCATTCCATCAATCTAGTTCGCTCCTCATTGGCCACCTTCCTCTCCTCCAAAGCCACCTTCCTCTCCTCGGCCGCCACCCTCCTCTGCTCAGCCGCCAACCTCCTCTCCTCGGCCGCGACATCTTGGGTCCTTGCCATTTTCCTCACCTCGTTGGCTTCTTTTCTTGCCTTCACAATAGCTTCCATAGCATTTTTTAGCTCATCATCTCCTTTCCTCTTCTTCTTTTCCGTTTTGTCTTTCTTGCACCCATCCGGTCGCTTTGGCTTCGAGTATGAAACCGAGTTGGGTGTGGGGCTTCTCTTGCCGTCATCACTTGATGCATCCTCCTCCTCATCATCAGCATCCAACTTAATTGTTTCTCTTCCGTTTGTCGCTCAAATGCAAATCATCCAAATCTTCACGCTTCTTCCATTTCTCATCATCCTTCAACACTTTATAGCAATGAGGCAAAGTAAATACCCTTCCTTTCTTGATCTTCCCCTTCTTGGTTTTCCTCTCCTCTTCTTTGAACAAGTTTTGCGCAATGTTGTACTACATGAAAACAAAGCAAGTTAGCACCAACAACAAGCAAAACAAAGCAAGTTCACCAACATGTAAGATGAAATGGCACTTACTCTGTCGTCCTCATTTGTGCCACTTGGGTTCAACTTGTCAACCGCCTTTTGACAGGCCGCCCACCTTTGACAATCCGAGTTGATTGTCGACCACCGAGACCTAAGTGATCGGTTGGAACGGTCAATTCCACTCACGTTGCGAGCATCAAAGTGTTCCTTCATCCGGTTCCAATAAGCATCTCTACTTTGATCACCTCCAACGGATGGATCCCACGACACTTGCAACCAAGTATTGCATAGTAAGATGTCATCGGCATTGGTGTAATTGACCGCTCTTCCTTTCGGTGCGTCAACAATGCCCTCACCCTCCTCATCCACCTCGAACTCATGGTCTTCAAAATGCATGTCATTGATTTGAGACCAATGCGAATTGTTGGAGCCAACACCCATCGTTGACATGTATGCATCATCATTGAGACTACAATTTTTTGCACAATGCAAATAAGCTATGTATATGTGACGAATGCATTCAAAAAATAACCAAAAAAAATGAAAAGTTAGAATTTTTTTCACCTTGGTGGCATTTCATCGAATATGTTGTGCGCGCCGGCCGCCGGCTCAACGAGTGAGCTTGCCGGCGCTTCGGCAGCCGCCGCGCCCATCGCACGCCCCGCAAGCTTCTTCTTCCTCGCCTTGGAGGTGCCGGAGCCGTCCACCGCCTTGTTTTTCTTCGCCGATGTCTTGCCCTTCTTTGGCCGCGCCGCATTGGGGAGCGAGGAGGAGGGGGCGGCGGCTCGGGCCGGCGCCGGCGCGACGCCAGCCACCGCCGAGGTCATCCGCGGCGGCATGAAGAGGCCGCGCGCGAGGCCGCTCGTCGGAGGAGCTCCGACGGAGGCGAGGCCTACGCCACCCGGGCTAGGGTTTGCGGCGGCGAGGGCGGGGGGGGGGGGGGGG
>LR738709.1:182483308-182512595 GCA_902687465.1 Secale cereale | reverse complement strand
GGGGGGGTTCGCGGCTATACGACGGGGAGAGCGGGGTGGTGCCGGCGCGTGCGTCCATGGGTGCGGGTCACCGGCGCCGGCGCGCGCGCGGGGCTTTGGAGGGGGAGAAGAAGGCGCGGCGCGAGCGAGCGTGTGTGCCGCGCGCGGAAGCGGGCGCCGCAAATACACCGCGCGAGGTGCCGTTTCCTGCCGCGCGCCCAATTGCTTTTACCGCGCGCGCTTATTGCGCGCCCGCTGGAACCAGCCGCCGGGTCGCGCGCGCTAAAGTGGGTATATTTAGCACGCGGCGCCCGTTTAGCTGCGAGCGCGCCTGACGTGGCTGCGAGCACGCGCTGAACTGAAAAAGAAAAGAGAAAATATATATATCTTTATCTTTACCTAATAATAAAGAAAATAGGGTTTCAGCCCGTACGTCGTTGGCGTTTTTGCAGAAAAGTCCCCTCGTTTTTGAGAATTCAACCCGCAATCCTAACTTAAGTGGATATCTGAGAAAACGTTTCATTTTTGCACAAAACACCTTGGCGTTCGGAGTATTGAATGCGCGGTCCGAGCAGATTTGTAAAAAAACACAACCACACACGCACGGGCACTCCTCCTCTCCCTGTCGCCCACGAAGTCGTCGTCGCCGCCGCCGCCGCCGCCCACGCCGGCCGTTTCCGGCGAGCTCCTGCGCCGCTCAGGACGCCCCCGAGCTCCCCACGGTCCGCGCCTCCCTCCCCTTCGGCCAGAATTTCCGCTCCCGACCTCTACCGCCCGCTCGCAACCACACCCCCGTGGCTAGGGTTTCGGACAGGGCTTCGCCGGCGCATCTCCGGCTGCCCAAGGTTCGTCCCTCCTTCCTTCTTGGCCTAGATCAAGAAAGAGCTCAACTTCTCTTCCTTCACATCTGCATCTTCCGTCCATGGGCTCTCCCAAATCTTTCTTTTTTCGAATTTTTTTTCCAGATGCAATGCATGGGCGCCATGACCGACCTCAACCTTCGGATTTTCAGTACTGTAGTATTCATAGAAGTCTACTTTTTTGTTTGTATTCGTAGTAAATTATAGTTAATTGATGACTATCCAGATGATGGATTTACTGTCCTATAGCTTCTATAATTTACTGCACTATAATTTTTTTGATTGTTTGAATTTACACTATCCTGTTTGAAGTTTTACAATCCTATAATCTACTGTAATTTATAGTAGTAGCCTAAAGGTTGTGATTTTTGTTTTTTATAGTGATAGATTTTACACTATACAGTTACCTGAATTTACAATGCTACATTCTTTACTGGAAGAACTATTTGAAGGAGATTGTGAGAATACTGACCTACAGTTTGTCTTCTTGGTGTGACTGTAGTCCTGATTGTGTAGCTATTCTGTCCCCTTCTTCCTCCATCCTCTTTCTCGTTCTTATCTGATCATAAAGCACACATTGTTACTGGTTGTTTCTCCTTATTTTTACTGAAGTTCCAGTATCTTTGTTGTGATCTGGTTGTTACTGACTGGAATTTTAGTAAAATGAACACTGTAAAATTCATCAAAGCTGAATATGTGATACACTTTAAAAGTTACTGTTTATTCATAGTGAGATGATTGTAAATTTCAACTGAAGCCACTGTATTTAAGTCTTCATGACGATGAAATGTTTAGTATGTGATTAGTTCATCTTGTGTTGATCATTGTACAGCAGGTTGATGATGATTTTACGGCAGCCTAATTATGAATTTATAGTCTGTTTGTGTTCAGGAGTTTCTTCCACAAGTATCAACTTCAGATTCTTGAGAATGCCATGAGAATTTCAGGTTTTCTTCCAATAGTATTGTGAAGAAAACCAAATAGTCTTTTTTTTTAGCGGTAGAAAACAAAACTGTCAATAACCTGGAGATGGTCGTGAGAGTACTCACCTAGCAGTGTTGCTTTTTGTGCCCTTTCATTGCTTGCTCATGGATCATAGAGCGCATAGGTCATACATACACGTGCCATGTTTGTAGGGCCTGAAAAAATTGGTTGACTGCCCCTTTATTTTCAGTCAAGTTTTTTTCAGTTGCTGTCAGATTTTTACTGGTTGGTATATTTGATTGAAGGCCAATTCAATTTCAGTCGATTACACTCCCTTTTTTTTTAATACCAAAGTGTTCTCTAGGGGGAAGCCTATACGGCGCTACCGAGCGCACCATCCCTCACGCGCTGGCGTTCTCATGGGCAAGCCCATTTTTTTATTCGTATTTTCGTTTTCTTTCTTTTTTCCTTTCTGTTTCCATTTTCATTCTTCTTGTCTCATCTTTACTTTTTCACTTTTTTTGTGAAATTTCTTTTCAAATTCGCGAAGAGTTTTTTGTTCATCGAATTTCAAAAAATGTTCATCGATGTAAAAAAAAGGGTTCATCGAATTCAATTTTTCGTCCGATTTAAAAAATGTTCATCAAAATTTGTTCACCGACCTAAAAAATGTTCATTAAATTTAAATTGTGTTCATCATTTAAAAAAAAGTTCAACAAATTCATTTTTTTACCGAATTTAAAAGTTGTTATTTAAGTTTAAAAAACGTTCATCATTATTAAAGAATGCTTATAATTTTATCGAAACAATAAAAAATTGTTCATGAAAATAAAAATTGTTTATATTTTTTGAAATCATGGACATTTTTTGAATACAAGAACTGTTTTTGAGAAGTCAAAACTAACAATGTTTTTAGCAATTTTAGAACCTTTTTGTAATTACAAATTATTATAACATAAAATAAAATAAAAACCGAAAATAAAAATGAAAAGTACAACAAACTTATATATATCCAAAAATACCCAACATAGTAAAAATCGTTTTATAATAAGAACACAGTTATATATATTCACACTTTTTAGAAACTGATCAAAATTCCCAAAAGTTGTTACATTTAAAAAATGCATTTAGAAATGTTCAGAAAATTGATACTTTTTAATAAATCATTTCGTTTTAGTAAAAAAATATCAGGTTTTCTGAAAAGAAAAGAAAAAAGATTTAGAGACTATTCCATGAATTATTCTTCAGTCAGGCAAAGAATGTCGAGGTGGCTTCTTAACGACCAATATTCAGCCGAGTAACAATAATCAAGTTTATTGTAACTGAATATAAGAAATGGTGCGTAATGATAAAGAACTTCTTGATAACTTCATGGAGTCCAAGGTTTTTGGGTGCGACGTTCGGCGAATAAAGTTGCCCATGTTTTATTTTCGAGCCTACCAACGTGATAACTTCAATAAGTCACAGTGATCCAAACTTTAAAAAAAACTGTACCTAATGACACATTGAGTAGATTTTGCAAGATTCCATGCCCGTTGCAACGCACGGGCATTTGTACTAGTATAATAAAAAAAAATCGCCGATGGTTTCCTTTCTCTCCCAAGCGACGGCCGGCTCGCCCGGATCGGTTAAGCTATTTGCTCTAGTTCTCCTCATGGCTGTGTGGATGCAATCTCTTTAGACGTGTCAGGATGTGCTGCGGCGAGGCGACCTCCTCCTCATTGGATGCCCCATGGCTGCCTCCTCCGATGCGTCGAGGCAAACCCCTACTTGTCGGCAGTGTCACGGCCGGCTCCCCCAGGGCGAGAAGGCGATCCCCTGCTCGTCGGCAGCGTGACGACCGGCTACTTCAGAGAGGTGAGGCGGTGTTGTCGTATAGACGCTGAAGGCGCCGTCGGCGAGCCCCGTGGAGCCCAGGGCGGCGTACAGGCTAGTCGTGCGACGGTTAATGATGCTGGTCGACCTGCTCCTGAGCGTGCAGGGCAAAGTCGACGTTCTCACCCCCCCGCAGCTGGACCAGATGGACGAGCTGCAGTGCCAAGCTGATAGCTCTGAATTTTGCTTCAGTTTTGCTTCCTGCAAATCTGAATTTAGGGGAAGCTCTGAATTTTGTGCAAGGACTGAATTTTGTCATGTTTTGAAGGGAGAGGAATAGACACTCTAGCAGCAGCGGTATTCTCTATGCAATCAAACAAGAAGCATTTACTGTTGTTTCACCGAATCAAAAGAGACCAAATTCAGACCACATATGATTACAGATTATGCGTGTATGTGGAGAAGAAGATAACTGGAGTGTGCAACTTCCGTGCAGAATTGCTCACGTAGTTGGTATTGATTGTAACGTGTACTTTTCGTTATATGAATATGTGTGGTTGTAAAATCTGACCTTATGAATAAGAAATTTGTCCTGATCGAAACATCCTTGTTCTATTACTTTCTAACTTTTATTGTCGAGATTTTTAAGAGTGATAAATAAAGAGCATCTGTGGGCAAGAGTATCAGTGAATACATGGAAGCCACCATACACTAGTACTTGAAAGAAAACAGTGGTATATAAGGCTCCCACTGATGAATGCACATATGGAATATGCATGGCAAATTGCAAATGTGTGAGACAGAAAACTCTCATTCATGAGAGTTAGCTAGCGGCAATGGGCACGCACACATATCCATGGAAAATTGCAAATTTGTAACAATCTCATAAAGCAAATCTGGTACTTTGGGGAAAAATCCTGATGATAAAAATATAAATTTGGTGCCCTAGTGTCTTTCAGCTATTACATTAAAGATACCAAGTGTGTCGGCATTCTGGGAACCAGGGTACCCAGACTTGTCTGACCGCGGCCCATGACGTGACACCTCTCAGGCCTGGTATGGCCCATCTTCAGCATCGACACTGAAGAACCTCGCGAGGGACCAAGCCTCGCGGGGCGAACGACACCAAGACCTCCGGAAGGGGCAGCCTCGGCTGGCTGGCTCCCGAGGAGCGGAGAACTCTACGCAACCCCCACCTCGCGAGATTTGTATGACGCAAGCCATGACGACCAAGGCCAGGCGGGCACCAGCGGGCGCAGTACCTCAATTCCTCTTTTGTGCTAAGGAAGCGGGCTCAGACGCGGAGTCTAGAGGAATCTGCCAAAGGTTTCCATTCCAGTGCAACAAGACCAAGACCGCCAGGACGGCAGGACGGAGGTCATCACCGAGCCCACCATGGCGTCAGGATCAGATGCTTTGCAGACGAAGACCATCTTTAGCCAGGATAAGATGTACTAGTTGCCCCCTTCAAAATTGGCCGTTTAGGGATCCCTTCCCGCCAAACATTTCGGGGAAGAGGACCAAGGCCAATATATAAGTAGGATAGCCACCACCCAACAAGGGGATGGAGCATTTAGACCCTCTCTTCCACCACCTAGCAAGAACACCTCACCTCCGGAGGTTGTTCGTCTATTGTACTAGTTCATCCACAGTCCATTTCGAGGCTAATCCACCACACTGCTGGAGTAGGGCCACTCACCGCTAGGTGGCCTGAACTAGGATAAACTACCTCGTGTCTCTTTTACATTCCTGTTCATCGTGCTAGTTGGTGAGACGACGAGTAGATAGATAGGCGAGGGTGAGATCTTCGCACGCACCCCAGAGTTCAAACCTAGTAGGGTTTTGCGGAGCCCTGAATCCGACATTTGGCGTGGCAGGTAAGGGTGCGTCGAAGCTCCTCTTCGTCCATTCGGTTCATCGTTGTTCCACCACCCAATGGATGATGCCCGCCGTGCCCGCGCCGAGCGCCGGACCGCTACCGCCGCCGCGTGGCCCAGACGGCACCCCCCGGCGACGGCATCCCCCGTCGCTCTCCATCACCGGCAGCTAACGCTGGCACCGGCCCTGCTGCCCACAAGCAGCAGGATTCGTCGTTCCAGCTCTCCGCGCGGCGTGACGGTCGCACTGCAACCCCGTCGCTGACTCCGGCAGCTGCTTCGTCCTCCCACGCCCGTCGCGGCCTGACGAACTCACAGGCGGCACTGCTCATGGCACATGAGCTCCTGCGTTACCGCCCGACCGATGACCTCTACGAAGAATGACTAGACCGCAATGCCGAGCTCGTCACTCCGCTGGAGAAGCTCCAGCATCGTGCCGTTCGCTGCCTCTTCCAAAACCTCAGGCAGGGGACGAGGCCCGTGGCGCACCTCCTCCACCGCTTCGAAGGGACGTCTTCCCTGAGCCAAGGGCGAGGCCCCCCCAGCGTGACCAGCCCCGCAGGGTGGCCACGCGAGATGAAGAAAGCTGTCAAGTGGTGCAGCGGCCACAAGGCGAGGCGCACATGCTTCATGCTCCGCCTTGTCAGGGTCGCGCGCCTCCCCGCGCAGCGCCGCACGAACACCCAGACCAGGCTCCACCTCAGCAACAAGCACCAGTGAACACGGCGGGCTGCAAGACATTCACCCCGGAGCTCCGTCGTGTCGTCTGGCCCGGCAAGTTCAAGCCAGATCTACCCCCGCGTTACGATGGAACACCCAACCCAGCAGAGTTCTTGCAGCTCTATGAGCTGAGCATGGAAGCGGCCAATGGCGATGAGAAGGTCATGGCCAACTGGTTCACCATGGCTCTCAAAGACGGCGCTCGTTCGTGGCTCCTGAACCTCCCAAAGGAATCGATCTCCTCCTGGGGTGAGCTGCGCGAGCGCTTCGTTTCCAACTTCGAAGGGACCCGTGACTGTGCCCCGACTATGGGTGACCTGCAGCAATCAGGCAGCATCCTGGAGAGACCCTACGCAAGTACATGCAATGTTTCACCAACGTTCGCATCAAGATCCCCAAGATATCTGATGAAGCCATCATCTCGGCGTTCATTGACGGTGCCTGGGACGTCAAGATGAAGGAGCAAGTCGCCATTCAGGAGGATCTGAGCTCGGCTCTGGAGATGTTCAACCTCGCGATCAAATACGCAAAGGCAGAACAGGGTCGCCTCGCACTCGTCGAGCTTCCTGAGGCTGAACCAGAAGACAAGAAGGCCAAGACTAAGGAGGCCAAGCGCAAAGGACCGCAGTACTCGTGGCTGAGCCTGAGATGAAACGCGGGTGCGATTACCCCAATTCCTCTAAGGGCGGCTGCCCGTTCTGCGCCTTCCACAATGTGCACAACCACAACACCAATGACTGCGAGGAACTCATGGCCATCCATGACGGACACTTCAGATGCCGCCCCGAGCGTGGTGAACGACGCTACGGTCGAACAGGCGGCCGTGGAGGAGGACGCTGGGAGAACCGTGACTCTCGCCAAGGCTGGCGCTAGCGGCCTCATGAGGATCACTGGGACGGGTAGCCTCGTCAAGGCCCATGGAGGGACAAGCCTCACGAGGATCATTGGAGGGACCATCAGCGTGAAGATCGCCCTCGGGACAACGGAGCCCTTCCTCCGCCGCCGCCACCGCCGAAAAGGAATGACGACCACCATCAACATGAAGGGGCTGGGGGCTTCCAGGAGTAGCGTGCAGTGGCATGCATCCTGGGAGGTGCTCAGGCCCCTGCATCTCATCGCGTCTTCAAGCAACTTTCCCGAGAAGTGAATGCAGTCCTCCCCAAGCTCGAGATAACGAGACCCCTCAGATGGTCCAAGTGTGTCATCACCTTCAACTCCGCTGACCAGCTCAAGTGCGTGGCCGCGGCCGGCGCCCTCCCTCTACTCTGCTCACCTACCATCAACAACGTGCTCTTCACCAAGACCCTCATTAACGGTGGGGCAGGACTGAATGTCCTCTCCATCGAGACCTTCGACACGCTCCAAGTGCCGTAAGACCAGCTCCAACCCACCAGGCCTTTCTTCGGAGCGACTGACGGCTCGACAACACCAATAGGGCAGATCCGCCTTCCTGTCACCTTTGGCGACAGCAAGAACTACCGCGCAGAGCTCATCGACTTCGACGTCACCCACATCAGGCTCCCATACAACGCCATCCTTTGCTACCCAGCTTTAGCCAAGTTCATGGCGGCGACCCACCACGGCTACAACGTCCTCAAGATGCCGGGAAGCGGCGACGTCATCGTGGTCACATGTGATGAGAAGGATGCGGTGTGTGCTAACGAGCACGCCTACCAAGTTGCGGCAGTGGAGAACCCCGACACCGAGTGCTTTCCCTACCCTCCTGAAGCCATCACAAAGAAGAAGAAGCAGCTGCTCACCCTAGAGCCTCATGAGGAAACAGCTCCCGATGGCCGCGCATCATGACCCGCACCCGCGAATGGGGCGGCTTCCTCCCTCACATAGGAAGGCGTGCACGGCGCCCCTCTGGAGCGCCCTAGACCTAGCCAACGCCACGAGGGAGACACTCGGGCACCATCTGGAGGCGTGCTTCAGCGCACGTTTCCGCGAGGAAGGCACAAGGCGCGAAGCGCCAAGTGCTCAGGAGTTCATCGACCATATCATTGAAGACTTGCGGGTACCAAGAGCAATGCGAGGCGAGTGTCGCCCCACACCACCAATTGTAGCTGCCGTCCTAGGCTCGGGCGGCAGGCTGCGCGTCTGCGTCAACATCCCAGGACTCAACAGAGTCGCATCTCAGGAGCTCTACTGGGCGTCTCAGGTGGGCCGGTGCGAGGGTCCTCCCCATAGCTATGTGCGCATGCCCTTCGGCCTGCCGAACCAAGCTGCCCTGCACCAGCGCCACATGCGGGACATCCTGGTGGCTACGAGGCCAGGCATCAGGAGATCCTGACGGAAGGGGCACTGGTCCTTTGCGAGCTCCCGGAACCTCAGGAGCCTCGCGAGGTCCCGGAGCCAAGCGACTCATGAGGAGCAACATCTGCAGTGAGTGTCTTCAGCTACACCAACACTTCTCCACTAATGGTGCCAGGTGACACTTCCCGTTTTATTCAGTTGGGGGCGCCCCTCGGTCTGCATCATCCCCAAACCGTGTGGTTCCATCCCTGCGGCATGTATCATTTACGCATCTATCCGAACTTGCCTTACACTAACTTGAGTTAGCTCGTGATTACTTTCGGTGCCCGGGCACCCTTCGCGGCTCCCGCTCACTGTTGACATGCCACTGCTCCTTCTAAGGAACCATCGGCACGGTGCCTCTGCTCGTGTCCTGATAACTCACAAGTATAGGGGATCGCAACAGTTTTCGAGGGTAGAGTATTCAACCCAAATTTATAAATTCGACACAAGGGGGGCCAAAGAATATTTGTAAGTATTAGCAGCTGAGTTATCAATTCAACCACACCTGGAGATTAATTATTTGCAGTATCAGGGAAATGACACCTATGGGATCCCGGGGACACCTACTACGGTTGGTGGGGCGTAGTGCTGCACAAAGAGCAGGTCTAGTCGATGAACGCATAGGATTTTTTACCCAGGTTCAGGATGCAAGTGATGCGTAAAACCCTAGTCTTGCTTGTTTGTGTATATTTAGTGTTCTTGAGCTATCGAACTGGCTACTATGCGTGCTTGTCCAAAAAATCTGAATCCTCTCCCAGTAAGCCTCGGGCCTCCTTTTATAGGACAAAGGGGTTGCCATAGCGGCACACATGAGGTGGAAAGTATCTACAGTGTAAAAGTTTATCTCCTGACTTCATAGGACAAATGCATTTAATGCGCCACCTACGTGTCCACTAGCTTTATCAGGGACGACAACAGAGCTTGTCCCGCCCGTCGCTGCCTCGCCTCGCTCCGACACGCGTCCAAGCTGACGAGGCATGCAGCCCCACGCTGGCTGCTGGCTGCCGGGATGGTGCGGTGACAGGGTCTCCACGAAGATCTGCATGCCACCACACAATTGCTTGGCTAGTTGGCTTAGAGGCTGCATGCCGCCATGCAGACACTTGTCCAGTTGGCGAGTTGGTTGCCGCATAGGAGTGGCCGCGGGGCAGTGAAATCTTGTAGGGTGCGGGCCTGGATGTGGCCCCGCCGACGCCCCCCGGGCAAGGGCCTTACCGGGGTCCCACGGCTGTCCCCGGCAAGGGCCCTGCCTGTTAGATAATAATGAGAATAAACGAGACAGAGAGACACGGATTTTTACGTGGAAACCCTTGCGGGAGAAAACCACGGACGCACGAAGGCGCAATCACTATGAGGAGGAGTATTAAAAGCACGAGACGACAGGCCGTCTTAGGTGCGACTACATGGGGTATATATTGAGGGCAATACATAAGAGTCCTTGGAGGACAAGTAAACGAGTTGTACTCGTACACGTCGACGTCAACGGAAAGGCCCACACCTGTTGTACTACGTCTAGTCCAACATGGTATAATTTGGATCATAATTTAACAATCTCCACCTTGATCCAAATTCCCTCCAGTAGTCGGAAAAAGTAAATAACTCCATCCAAATCAGCATAAACACCTTGTGCGTCAAAGTCCATAGGACTAGTGAGAAATACCAACTAAGCCTGAGCAAAGCTCAAACTTATTGGTCGGAACTGGCTTTGTCATCATATCAGCAGGATTATCATGACTACTTATCTTGCATACCTTCAAATCACCTTCAGCAACAACATCTCGAATATAGTGAAATCTGACATCAATGTGCTTCGTTCTCTCATGATACATTGGATTCTTTGTAAGATATATGGCACTTTGACTGTCACTAAATACGGTAGGGCAAGATAAATCTCCACAAAGCTCAGTGTACAAACCTTTCAACCAGATAGCTTCTTTGCATGCCTCAGAAATAGCCATATACTCAGCATCAGTAGTGGAACAAGCCACAATAGACTGCAAAGTTGCTCTCCAACTCACAGCACAACCACCAATGGTGAAAACATAACCTGTGAGCGATCTTCTCTTATCCAAATCACCAAGAAAATCAGAATCAACAAAACCAACAAGTCCATCTCTAGTTTTCCCAAACTGTAAACAAGCATTAGAAGTACCTCGCAGGTATCTGAAAATCCACTGAACTGCTCTCCAATGCTCTTTTCCAGGATTAGCCATGTATCTACTGACAACGCTCAATGCATATGATAAATCCGGACGGGAACAAACCATGGCATACATAAGTGAACCAACTGCACTCGAATAGGGAACTCTAGACATGTACTCAATATCTGCATCTGACTTAGGACATAAAGCTGATGATAACTTGAAGTGTGCAGCTAACGGGGTACTTACTGGCTTGGCATTATGCATATTAAAACGACGAAGAACTTTATCAATATATCCCTTCTGACTTAGATATACCTTTCCAGACGGCCTATCTCTGGATATTTCCATGCCAAGAATTTTCTTTGCTGCACCCAAATCCTTCATCTCAAATTCATTACTCAATTGCTTCTTTAGTTCATCAACATCTGACATACTCTTTGCAGCAATTAGCATATCATCAACATAAAGGAGCAAATAAATAGTTGAACCTTTGACAGTTTTCAAATAAACACAACTATCATAATTAGACCTTTTGAAACCTTGAGAGAGCATAAAGGTGTCAAATCTCTTGTACCACTGTCTAGGGGATTGCTTCAATCCATAAAGAGATTTCTTTAACTTGCAGACAAGCTTTTCTTTTCCAGGAATAACAAAACCTTCAGGTTGTTCCATATAAATATCCTCTTCTAATTCTCCATGTAAGAATGCGGTTTTAACATCCAATTGTTCAAGCTCAAAATCATTCATGGCAACAATACTGAGTAAAGTACGAATAGAGCTATGCTTCACAACAGGAGAAAAGACTTCGTTATAGTCAATACCTGGAATCTGGCTATAACCTTTAGCAACTAACCTTGCTTTATATCTTGTCTCATCATTAGGAGAAACACCTTCTTTCCTCTTGAAAACCCACTTGCAACGAATAGGTTTCTTCTCTCTCGGTAATTTTACTAAATCCCAAGTGCCATTCTTTTCGAGTGATTCCATCTCATCATGCATAGAGGTCATCCACTTATTACTATCACCAGAAATGATAGCCTCGGAATATGAAGAAGGCTCAGCACTACCTTCAATTTCCTCTGCAACAGATAAAGCAAAAGAAACAATATTGCACTCTTTAATTAACCTTTTAGGTTTATCAGTACCCCGCCTAACTCTGTCACGTGCAAGATTCCAACCGGGTGGAACAATAGGCTGATTTGGAGTGGGAGTGACATGTTCATCATCAACGACGGGATCATCATGTGCATCAACATTTTCATTACCGGATGTATCATCTGAATCAATAACATGCTCCACCTGAACAGTAGGATGCTGAAGAGTAGCCTGCTGTTCACTCTCAACGGGAACATTAGTAGATGGAACATCATGTAACATTGCAGATTCATTAAAGATAACGTTTCTGCTAATAACAACCTTCTGGGTTTCAGGATTCCACAATTTAAAACCTTTAACACCAGACTTATAACCAAGAAAGATGCACTTAAGAGCCCTAGGCTCCAATTTTCCATTATCAACATGAGCATAAGCAGTGCAACCAAAAACTCTCAACTGTGAATAATCAGCACGTGAACCAGACCATACCTCAATTGGAGTTTTCTTATTAAGAGCAATAGATGGTGAACGGTTAATGAGATAACAAGCAGTGGAAGCGGCCTCAGCCCAAAAACGCTTATGCAAACCTGCATTGGACAACATGCAACGGGCTCTAGAAATAATGGTCCTGTTCATACGCTCAGCAACACCGTTTTGTTGAGGAGTATAAGGAACGGTGTAGTGTCTGACAATGCCTTCAGACTTGCAATAATTCTTAAATTGCTTAGAACAGAATTCCATACCATTATCAGTGCGAAGTATTTTTACCTTCCTTTCAGTTTGTCTTTCAATCATAATCTTCCACTCCTTAAATGCTGAGAATGCTTGCCATTTATGCTTCAAGAAATAAGGCCAAACTTTTCTTGAATAATCATCAATTATAGTCAGCATGTAACTAGCACCACCTAATGACTTCTTGCGAGACGGTCCCCATAAATCAGAATGCACATAATCAAGAATGCCTTCAGTTGTATGAGTCGAAGTATTGAACTTCACCCTCTTGTGCTTGCCGAAGATACAATGCTCACAAAATTTCAATTTACCAGTTTCGTATCCTTTAAGAAGACCTCTCTTATTTAACTCTGCTAAACCAAGTTCACTCATATGTCCAAGACGCATATGCCAAAGGTTAGCAGCATCACAATCAGAATTCTTTGAAATAACTGGAGTAGCATTACCTGAAACGGTAGAACCTCGAAGGTAATAAAGACCATTGGTCGAACTTAAGTCACCTTTCATCACAATAAGGGAACCTCTGGTGACCTTCAAAACACTATCTCCACCTGAATACTTGTACCCCTTTGCATCAAGGGCACTCACAGAGATAAGATTTCTCTTCATCTTCGGAATATACCGAACATCTGTCAAAGTTCTGATTGTGCCATCAAACATCTTGATTCGAACGGAACCTATGCCTTCAATCTTGCATGGTGAATTATCAAAACCCAAAACGGAACCAGCAACAGTAGTGGAATCAAAAGTAGTAAACCAATCTCTATGCGGGCACATATGAAAAGTACATGCAGTGTCAAGTACCCACTCATCATTGGTCTCAGCAAATCCAGCAGTAACGACAAGAGCATCATCGGAACTATCATCACGAGCAACGTTAGCAGAATTTTCACCTTGTTTGTTACCTTTCCTCTTTTCCTTGTTCTGCAACTTGAAACACTCGGAGATGTCATGCCCGTCTCTCTTGCAATATCTGCAATACTTCTTGTCTCTGGATTGCGACCGGCCCCTGTGGCCGTTCTTACTTTTGCCTCTGTTTCCATTATTGGAGTTCTTCTCCTTTGTCCTGCCACGAACAGATAATCCCTCGGCTTGGGATGAACTCGAACCATCATGAGGCACCATTAATTTCATCTTCTCCTTAGAGTTCAAAGCTTCATAAACTTCATTAAGTGTGAGAGTATCACGACTGTATAATATGGTGTCTCTAAAATTGGTATAAGAACTTGGCAGTGAACAAAGTAACGTTAAAGCAGTATCTTCCTCTTCATACTTAACCTCCATTGCAGCTAGATCGGATATGATCTCTTTAAATTCAGAAATATGATTCAAAACATTACCTCCCTCGGGTAACCTGTGCAGGAATAATTTTTGCTTCAGATGCATCTTGCTGGTAAGATCTTTTGTCATGCAAATGCTTTCCAGCTTTAACCATAGAGCGGCGGCAGTTTTCTCGCTCAAAACTTCCTGCAAAATATTATTATGCAAATGGAGTTGAATTTGTGACAAAGCCTTACGATCCCTTCTTTTCTCATCAGCAGTCCAGTCCTGAATTCGTTCCTTCCCAAAACTATCCAGTGCATCATCATAGTCGGCCTGTGCCAACAACGCCCGCATCTTGACTTGCCATAGGGTAAACCTTGTGTCACGGTCCAGCAGCGGAAGATCGTACTTCATGGAGGCCATGAGTCGATAAAATCTGTGTACGCAAGTAATGCAAGCCGGTAGAAAAATTCTCAAAAGAATTAATTTGCAGGGCAAAGAATCAGTAAAAATAGCACCTGGTAGTTGTTTGTGTGGATGTAGCAAATACTAATGAACTAGTACTAGTGTCACGTAGTATTAGTATTAGCAGTACTGTACGCTTGTAATCTCACGCGAGGAGGAGCAGCAGCATGGTACGCTGGACTTGAAGCAGACAAAACGATTGTACCTCGGGACTTGATCCTTCAGGCAGCAGCTAACAATGATCGATCAAAAACGCGTGAGTAGTAAGTAGCGGCGGCTACGTCACGTGTGATCCCTTCGGGGATTGAAGCGAGCAGCGACTCGGCGGAAAAAGCGATCTGGTAGATCGCGTGTGCGGCGGCGGCGGAACGGATATTGATCCGACTTCGGATCAACGGATCGCCGGACGCGTGCGGCAGCGCACACAAACCCTAATCCTCTCGTCTCAAATCTCGTATCTGCGAACTTGGCTCTGTATACCACTTGTTAGATAATAACGAGAATAAACGAGACAGAGAGACACGGATTTTTACGTGGAAACCCTTGCGGGAGAAAACCACGGACGCACGAAGGCGCAATCACTATGAGGAGGAGTATTACAAGCACGAGACGACAGGCCGTCTTAGGTGCGACTACATGGGGTATATATTGAGGGCAATACATAAGAGTCCTTGGAGGACAAGTAAACGAGTTGTACTCGTACACGTCGACGTCAACGGAAAGGCCCACACCTGTTGTACTACGTCTAGTCCAACATGGTATAATTTGGATCATAATTTAACACTGCCAGTGGTCTTCGGTCGTCCCCGGCAAGGGCCTTGGCAGTCTCGTCCTTCTCCTTCTTCTGCTCCGCCAAGCGTGGCCGTAGGCGTGGCTACTATCGTGGGAACGAGTCCAACAATAATAAGGTATAGGGTAAAGGAGCATGATCTATCGAGATGCACATGGGTGACACGGTGGTTTTAGCGAGTTCGAGCCTCTCGCGATGGAGATAACATCCCTACGTCTCATGCTCCGGAGAGGCTTTATTTTAACCGAGTATGTATCTGGAGATTACAATACGTGAGAGAGGGAGGAACGGATCCTCATGCCTGGGCTAAGTCCTGAGACTAATTGCATGAAAGATAGAGAGGAAAAATGAGAGCCTGTCTAGTCTAGTGGTGGGGGGTGGCTTATATAGAGTGCACCACCCCCTCACCTCCTATGTTACAAAGTGGGCATTAATGCCATAATGTCAGCCTATTACTAAGGTGATGCTTCGATTGCCTTATCGACTGTTGATCTTTGCATATCCGAGTGACTTGTACGATCGAGTGGTCGACTGTCATCCGAGTGGATGGTATGCTGCTTATCCGAGTGGATAGTACATTGCTTGTCCAAGTGGATAGTATGTCTATATGAAATTTATCTGGACCCACACACTGTGTGGACCCCATTCTTTATGATATTTCGACCCTTTGTGGGCCTACCTGTTATGTGTATCCCCAACATTAGCCCCCAAATCGATTGAGATTTTGCAGAACGAGTTTGTGAAAGATACAATTTGGCCCGAGTGATTACGGAAATACTCGGTACCCGCCATCGTGCTTTCAGACAACCAAAGTTTGAACGAAATCGCAATGGATTCCGGCAATGTGATTCCCGACTGATCTGGGGTAAGTGCCCACGAGGAGAAACTTGGTGACAATCATTCATCTCTCGGAAGAGGTTAAGTCATGATCAGAGTACGGGTCTGTCATTAAATCTGGGTAACAAGATTGACGCATGGACTGCTCTCTCAGAGAGATGCCATTCTTATCCCGGAGGAACGTCAATATAAGTAGACCCAAAATCGTGAGTTTCATGCTTTGAGTCCTAGAAGAAGGCTCAAAACAGGTCCACGGAGGAGCGTTAAACTCACCTTATAGGAATTTTTCCTGTAGTCGACGGGAGCCTTAGAACTTTTTTGTTTTTGTTTGTCACTCGGAACGGTTAGGACATACCGAGTGGAGATTACTCCAGTGCGGGCACGTTGAGTGCACCCACTGGGTGTACTCCCCGAGACCGCCCGACTGCGGGCAGTCGGCAGTGGTCTGAGAGAACTAAAACTCTTCTTAGTTGGTACTAATCGAACTTGTTCCTCTCCGACTCGGATGTCGAGTAGTACTTGAGGATCTGGTATTGGTCTTGATTGAGCAAAATGTTTCTTTTTGGCTTCTCTTTACAGTGGGGGCATGCTGAGTGCACCCACTGGGTGTATCCCCCGAGCCTCTATCAGACTGGATGAGTCTGACCGAGGGTTTAAGTTTCTGGAAAACCTCCATGCAGTCGGTACGGTAAATATATTTTAGTCTAAAATTGAGTCAATCATATGGACCTTCACGCAGTTAGACTGATCTGGATGTAGTGGTGAAGGCACGTCCAACTGATGGTGACGCGCAGGGCGGCCGAGGGGCGAGGACGTGTACAACTGAGTGATGACGTGCGGGGTAGACGAGTGGTGAAGACGTACACAACCGAGTGGCGACGCGTGGGGCGACCAAGTGGTGAAGACGTGCACAACCAAGTGGCGACGCACGGGGCGGCCGAGTGGTGAAGGCGTGCACAACCGAGTGGCGACGCATGTGGCGGCCGAGTGGTGAGGACATGCACAATCGAGCGGCGACGTGCGGGGCGGCCGAATGGAGAAGACGTGCACAACCGAATGGCGATGCGCGGGGCGGCCGAGTGGTGAGGAAGTGCGTAACCGAGTGGCGACACGTGGGCACTTACCCCAGGGTTACGTCGATGCTAGCTTCGACACAGATCTGGATGACTCTAAGTCACAAACCGGATACATGTATATTTTGAATGGTGGAGCAGTCAGCTGGTGCAGTTGCAAGCAGAGCGTCGTGGCGCATTCTACATGTGAAGCGGAGTACATAGCTGCTTGCGAAGCAGCACAAGAAGGAGTCTGGATGAAGGAGTTCAGCACCGACCTAGGAGTCATTCCAAGCGCGTCAAGCCCGATGACTCTCTTCTGTGACAACGCTGGAGCTATTGCCATTACCACGGAGCCCAGGTTTCACAAGAAGACCAAGCACATCAAGCGCCGTTTCAACTCCATCCGGAATTATGTTCAAGATTGAGACATATATATTTGTAAAGTGCATACAAATCTGAATATTGCAGACCCGTTGACTAAACCTCTTCCACGAGCAAAACATGATCAACACCAGAACTCTATGGGTGTTTGATTCATCACAATGTAACTAGATTATTGACTCTAGTGCAAGTGGGAGACTGTTGGCAATATGCCCTAGAGGCAATAATAAAAGTATTATTATTATATTTCCTTGTTCATGACAATTGTCTGTTATTCATGCTTGAACTGTATTGTACGGAAACAGCGATACATGTGTGAATACATAGACCGCAACGTGTCCCTGGTAAGCCTCTAGCTACTAGCTCGTTGATCAACAGATGGTCACGGTTTCCTGACCATGGACATAGGATGTCATTGATAACGGGATCACATCATTAGGAGAATGATGTGATGGACAAGACCCAATCCTGAGCCAAGCACGAGATCGTATAGTTCGTAATGCATAAGGTTTTGAAGTGTCAAGTATTTATTCCTTAGACCATGAGGTTGTGCAACTCCCGGACACCGTAGGAATACTTTGGGTGTGCGAAACGTCACAACGTAACTGGGTGTCTATAAAGGTACGCAACGGGTATCTCCGAAAGTGTCTGTTGAGTTTGTACGAACCGAGACTGGGATATTGTCACTCCGTATGACGGAGAGGTATCTCTGGGCCCTCTCGGTAAGACATCATTGTAATGCCCAGGATGGGACTATACCTCCTACGTGTCGAGGCACGACTTAAAGGTATAAGCCCATTCTGGAATGATCTCAAGTTTGGTATCTTTGCACGACTCATGTAAAAATAGGGATGACATTGCAAAAAAAAGGATAGTTGGCTTACACTCGCCACTTCACACAATACATTACATAAGCAAAACTTCATCCAAAACATCACAACCCGACTACGGGTGAAGATCCAAAAGAAAGATACCAAAAACATAAGGCCACAGGTCCGAATCGCCCCTAGTAGAAACCACTACTGATCGTCGAAAACGTCACAAGCATACGGCCACGCTCTTCATCGAGCTCCCAGTGAAGTTCTGATCCATCTCCTACAACATTCTCGGCTGAACCTGCATCTGGTGTTGTAGTATCTGTGAGCCACGAGGACTCAGCAATCCCATAACCATGGGTATCAAGACTAGCAAAGCTTTACAGGTAGGAAGAGGTAAAGTGGTGAGGTTGCAGTAGCGGCTAAGCATAATATGGTGGCTAACTTACGAGTACAAGAACAAGATGAGCATCTACGCAAACGGTCGCAACTAGTAGTGATCGCTAAAGATCCTGAACTACATACGAGTCAAACATAACCCCACCGTGTTCTCTTCTCAAAGTGAAAAGAGACAGTCACGGTTACTCACACCGTTGTGTGTTTTACTTCGGATCCTCTGTCAAGTTTTCTACAACTGGACATTAACAAATTCCAATCTGCCACATAACCGCGGGCACGGCTTTGAAAGATCATAACCCTGCAGGGGTGTCCCAACTTAGCCCATCACAAGTTCTCACGATTAGCTGAAGTGATAAATATAATATCATCACTCCTTATCTTAGGGAAAACCGATCAGGCTCGGCATCACGGTGCACAAGACATTTCGACAATGGTAAAACAAGTCCAGCAAGACCTCCTGGTGTGTCGACACCCTGATAGTAGCCGCGCGTATCTCGTCTCAGGCCACGACCAGATGGGTGATCCTACGAGTAAAACCAATCCTCGAGTTTCCCTGTGGTGGCCTCGCATAACCCCCGTTTGGGACCAACACCATCAGCACTGCCCCCCTGCTATGTAGAAAGAATACCCGGGGACGCGACCCCCTATGAAATTTGAATTAATTAATTAAGTTGTTATTATGAGCAAATTAAAACCAATGTTGGGCCTTGCTGGAGGAGTTTTATTCAAAGACATAGTGTCAAGGGGTCCCCATATACCCATCATGTAAGGAACGCAAAATCAAGGAACATAATGCCAGTTTATCGGCGCCTAAGGTGGCATGAGTGGAACAAAACACCGAGCAAAAGGCCAAGCCTTCCACCCATGCCCAGTATATAGGTGTGTTAATAATAATAATAGATATTGTGATATTCCAACAACAAGTTCCCTCCTGGAACGATCTTCATCTTCACCCGCAACTAACAACGCTATAAGAGGGGCTGAGCAAGCGGGTAACATAGCCAAACAATGGTTTTTTCTAGGAAGGTGTCAAAGGTTAGAGGTTTCATGGCAACAAGGAGAGGGGCTGACAATAAGATGGGTAGCACGACATGTAACGATAGCATCGAGACAACTAAGAATGGCAATGGTAGTAAAGGTATCCAAGGGTATGATTATCTTGCCTGGGATTCCGCAAGGAACAAGAACGGGCCCATGAAGTAGTCGAATAGAACCTCACAACTCCGGAACGAATCCGAAGCTAATGAGGAAGCAAACCGGAAAGAAACAAGCAACACGGTAAACACACAAGCATAAGCATGGCATACGATGCACATCCAAGTATGATGCATGACAGTTCTATATAGGATGCACCACAAGTCTATACATGAAGTAAAACATGGCAAGGTAGGAAGCATAGAAAAAATAACACAAGTCTATATGATGCTATACATGGCAAGGTATGATGCATGACAAGTCTATACAGGAAGCACAGCAAGTCTATACAGGAAGCATAACATGGCAAGGTAGGAAGCACAGCAAAACAACACAAGCAACATGTTTAAATGAGGCCGGAAACTACAACAACAATTCCGGAAAATCCCCATATGCATGTTTAGCAATTTTAAGCAAACAACAATTCACACATTTTAATGTTGTTAACATGATGCGGATGACATGATCAAGTTTTATGCAATTTTTATTAAAAGTGAACATGAAGAGATATGAAGTATTGTCACCATGGTGGAAGGAAAGGGTGCCATGGCAACGATCCGAAAATGATGCAACGACAACATCTCGGTTCCGTAACTCGTTGAGAGACCGGTGCAAAAGAAAAGGTGGCGTGAGCGAGTCGAACAAGATAAAAGGTGGGGTGATCCCGTCACCGGGTTCCCACGGGTTGGCGACGAGGCAATCGAGGAGCATGACAAAAGACGAAACGGGCGCGGTGCACACAAGGGAAAACATCTCATAAAACCACAAGCATTCGTCCACGGGTCATCATCTCGGGGTTATACCTTCGAAACATTCGTTCTCGGAGCGGTTCGAGGTCGTAGAGGAAGTAGTGGTACTCACGGGGCGTGGTACACGTTTGTAGAGGGAAGTAGTTGTTCCGTTCGTAGTCGTTCATGTTATCGAAGAGGTACTTGTCGCGGCATCGGACGTCTTCGGGGCGACGATAGTGGCACACGGTTCTTCGGCGACGGTCGTCGTACACGTTCGTAGATGTGTTCAAGTCGTCGGTAGAGGTACTTGGGGTCTTCGGACTTGCCGGTCTCGGGACTTGGCGACGGTAGTGGTACACTCGACCGTAGTCGAACTTGACGGAGAGGAACTTGGCGAAACTGGATGGTCCGAACAGGAAATTTGCACCCAAAGGCAACAGGACATGGTGTTCCAGGTGTCCATGGCACTGGTTGCCGTGGCGCTCGGACAGAGTGCAGCATCAGGAGCGGCAAGAGTGGTTGCATGGGAGGCATGACCACGCTCTGCTGCAAGGTCGGGGACGCGAACATCCATGGCGTCGGGCTGTGAGGCCAAGAGGAGGATGCAGATCGACGGGGAGGTCTGGCCTGGTCTTGGTCGATGACGGCGCACGAGAGAAGAACTCCGGCAACCGGCGGCGCTGGCTCGGGGTTGGCCAGACGGAGGAGGGGACTTGCGCGGCGGCGGCAGAGGCGGCGCGCGGCTGGACTGCGGGGAGGCCGGAGGGTGGCGCTCGGGGAGGCGCGGTGCAGGTAGTTAGCGAGGACGACGGAGAGGTCCGGCTCGCCGGGCTGGCGGACGTCACGGCAAGGGCCGGCGCAGAGCTGAGGGTGCACGGTGCTGACGAGGCTGAGGGCGGCAGACCACGGTGCGGTGGCGGGCACGGATGACGGCAGGGCGAGGCGGAGGGAGGCATGAGGACGGAGAGGCCCTGCTTGGCGGCGGAGGCGACGCTGGGTCGGGCGCTGAGGAGGAGACCCGGCCGGGCGGCGGCGTGAGAGGACGAGTGATCGAGGGAGATGAGCTAGGGATCGGGTTGGAGTGGCTGCGGGGTTAGGACGAGAGGAGGAGTGGGTCGGGGCTAGGGTTAGGTGCAGCTGGGCCAATGGGCCAGTGGGCCGAGGGGGGCAGCAGGCCTTAGGAGGCTGGTTGGGTCAGATGGGCCAGCTAGACTTCTCTTCTCCCTCTCTCTAATACTCCTTAGAAGAAAGAAATGAAAGAGAAAAGAAAATAAACAAAAAAAAGATAGATAGAAGAAAAGATGGAGAGGTTTAGTGAAAGAATTTGACCAAGAGGATAAATATCTTGGACTCACACAAAAATGTGTTGATGCAAGAAATTAGGAATGGCCAAGATTGAAAGATTAAATTCAAATTCATTTGAATTAAATTCAAATAGTTTGAACTAGGACTAGGTTTCAGAAGTGTCCAAAATGTTGAGGTTTTGGTGGAGCCTCAATAAAACGGATAAGAATTATAGACAAGGTTACAGAGCCAAAACTTGGAGTGAAACAGACATGGGGAAATATGCATGTGTGTTTGGGTTAATTCCAAACAAATGGAATATTTATTTATAATAGCTCCATAATATTAGGAGGATATGTTTTAAAGATAAATCACACTTCCCTCGATTTAAATGGATCGAAGATCCACACGATTTATTTAAGTTGAGATGCAAAAGATTAAAGACATGATGGCATGATGACATGATGCAATGCAAAAATAAATAACACAATCACCAATGAAACACACGGGAGAACCCGGAACATCTGGAATCTTCTGGGACGTCGGTCTTCGGGCGTCACAACTCTCCCACACTAACAGAGGATCTCGACCCGAGATCCTGGAGATGGCACTGGTAAAAACGGAAGAGGAAGAGGTAAAACAAAGTTGCTTCTACGACAAACGAGTGAAACCACGGACCTTGAGGCTGAGCAAATTGAAAGAAGAATACAACGGAGACGAACGAAGATGAAACACTCCGTTAGAAAAAGATGAACAAGGAACATTATGAGAACCTTGTAGGTTGAACGACGTGAAACAAGAGCTTACAAACCAAAAGAATATGAAACCACAATGGTATAGCCAAGGAATAAGAATGACATAATTTGTACAGCACTCCGTCTGAAAATGGAAGGAATTAACATGAGCTTGAGGAGATTGGATGATCTTGATGAAATCGATAGCATATTGCCTCCGAAACAATTGAAAGAATGACACAGGGGGTAAGAGAGATTACGACAGCACTCCGGTTGAAAATGGAGGAAAAAAACTAGATAAGATGACGGAACTCGAATGAAGGACACGACATTCCGGTTAAATAGACAAGCAAGGGAAGAATATGATCTTGATAAAAACGAGAAGATAGTTTGGAGAGATCAACAAGGAGATGAAAAACTTATTTCGCCGAGAGGATAAATGAAAAGCTTGGGTTATTTATAAGCACCATAAATAGCAACAATCCTTAGGGAAAGCTTTTAGGTGAAATACAACCCAAGATAACTCCAATAAATAAAAATGAGGGGTTGAAAGGATCTCCTAAAGAAAAAGAAATGATGGTTTTAAATATCTCATTCTTGATAACTCGTGAAACATGAAACATGAAGAAATTGTCAAGAATGACATAACACCATGTGAAAAGATAAGGTAGAAAGGATTGCAATTGGAAATCATGATGAAGAATGCTTGAGCTCCAACAAGAATCTTGATGAAAACTTCGAGGATGAATTAAATGATGATGAACCACCATGAGAACTCCGGTAATGAAAGCATGAGAAGTGCAAGATGAAAAGAATAAGATTCAAGGCCTGCGGTGAATTAGATGGAGCTTTGAAATGATATAATTGAAATAACTTGGAGCTCCGGAAAACAAGATGAAGAATTTAGAACCGAGAATATGATATGATGAACAAGCTCCGGAAAACAGAGATTAATCACTTCGAGGAAATAAGAATAAGATTTACTGTATGCTTATCCTTCATCAAATTAAATTGATGACAAGCAATGGATTTGGCCTACTACTTATTCTTCTTACCCAGAATTCAAGAGAGATCTCGCACAAACTTGGGTAAATCTTCAACGAACCACCGGTAGGATTATGAAAAGAACAAATGAATTAATACGATAACAACGGAAGAGTAATCTTGAATGAACCGCCATAAGAATTGAAACCGGGTGATGAAAGAGAATAATCACCAGAAAGAATAAGCACTTGAGGAAATTTAGATACAAGACAACGAAGAGATCACGAACTGATTAGAGAATACTTGAACGATGCACCGGAAGGACATGGAGACGAACGAAGAGGCATCAATGAAGGATATTTGGAGGACAAAGTTGAAAACTGAGAACGAAGAAATATGCTGAAATGATGGCCTTCGGAGGAACACAAAGAAAAGAATTCATGAAATGCTTCGGATGGTATAAAAGAATTCCTCACAATCGGAACAATAATGAGGATGGCATGAAGCTAGAACCTCGAATCTTCGAGAGAACGGGCCAAGATTTAAGAGAAACTCTTCTTCGGGTCTTAAAAAACTAAGAAGACGATGAGATACACCACCATGAATTGTATAGGCACTCCGTAATGAAGAGTTAGAAGGTTGAACCAATGATGAAAAAGAATTTGAAAGCGGTCCTGGAGAAGGACTGTGACTGATGGGATTCATACTTACGTCACACTTTGAAAAGAATTTTAGAATAACTCCGGAAAAATTAGAAGAGTCAGGTAAGATCCTGGGAAAAGACCTGTGGGTTAGGGCCCACTCAAAAGAAATCACCGTTGAAAAAGATTGCTTAAGAGATATTGCACCGGTTGAATTAAATGGCTTGAATAAGATGATGATCCTCAAAATAGCTTGAACGGATTAAGAATGGAAACGCGAATCTTCTGAGATACCATGTACACTCCGGATATGGATAGGAGAGTTGAATGAATAAGAGAGCCTTCGGATAAGAAATTTCAACATGGGAAAACATGTGAAACAAGAGGAAGGATATGATCAACACCAAGGCTTGAATTAAAGCCACCAGAGAAGAAATGTGAATGGAGAATGAAAAACTTGAAGCTCCTGAGCATCTTCACGATAAATCACCGGATAAGAACATTGAAGGAAATGAATGAAGAAATATCACATGAATAAAGGACACTTGATTTGAGATCTCTGGCTCCGAGAAGAAGAAGGGTGGGAGGGTGGGGAAACAAAGACAACTTGCGATGAATGAAACAGACAAATCGTCAGATTTCTCAACGGCGTCCGTATGGAATAACTTGAAGAGAAGGCACACCGGTTGAAAAGGATTACCATGAAAATCTCGATGGTCAATAAGAATTAGCACTCCCATAGAAATATGAGAGCACCGATTAGGAAAGGTATGGAATCAACATTTGACATCGAAGCAACTCGAATACCAGAATCAAATCAAAACAAAGGATAGATATGTTGCAACATAATCTTCACAATATCATTCGAACAGAGAATTGAACGAATGAATTCCGTAGGTACATCAACTTGTCGAGAAGCCACTTGGGAGAACAAAAGATACATAAAAACAACAAGGAGAATATAGAACAAATACAAGATAGAAGCTTCGTTCGACATATTCGTGCTGAAAACTCATGGAACGTGTTACAAAAGGGTTTTGCAATCCCCGGATCAGCATAGCCAAGGACCCTTTAAGATGCAACTCCCGATCGGAACAACGCCCATAAAACCACTTCACTCAATGTTGAACCCCGAACTCCATATCATGCATTCGTTGGAAGAATGCCTACGAATTACTGGATGAACCCACCTATTAATTTCCGAAAGTTTCCAGTTATGCAATCAGGTGTTGGGGATACAGGGGAAGCACCGCGCACTCAACTCTAATCCTACATCCAGCTGTATCCATCCTTCAACACATAACCAGTTATTTCCGGAAACCGTTTACCTCAGACCTTCGAAACGCATCTACTATACAAGCTATGGCAATACTCCCGAACTACCTCCCCAGTACTGGGTGATGTCGGGGTTATCTTGCCACTAACCGCATAGGAGAGTTTTCGATGTCGGCCGTCTTAAGTATTCCAGAACTGCTGCGATATATTTGTGACGACAACACCTCGGAGCTCAACTCCCCGGGACACTGCCACAACCCCTAAATGACAGGAGGCATCGAGAACAATGTTCTCGTCACAAGGACATCGGAACAATCCAAACAATACTCGCGTGATCCTAAAAAAACATTTTGGTGCATTTTTGAGAGTAGAAGAGATAAGAGTAATCGTCAGGAGTCCTCACCAGAGTGAAAAGAGATGAGGAGCAAAAAAAATCCTACTCTCCGATATATATATAGGACTCAAAACATTTTCAAGTGTGTGCCTAGACTCAACCGTCAACGATTCGATCAATCAGTGGGGGCTCCTAGGTCGGAGAAGGCTCTGAATACCAACTTGTAATGCCCAGGATGGGACTATACCTCCTACGTGTCGAGGCACGACTTAAAGGTATAAGCCCATTCTGGAATGATCTCAAGTTTGGTATCTTTGCACGACTCATGTAAAAATAGGGATAAAATTGCAAAAAAAAAGGATAGTTGGCTTACACTCGCCACTTCACACAATACATTACATAAGCAAAACATCATCCAAAACATCACAACCCGACTACGGGTGAAGATCCAAAAGAAAGATACCAAAAACATAAGGCCACAGGTCCGAATCGCCCCTAGTAGAAACCACTACTGATCGTCGAAAACGTCACAAGCATACGGCCACGCTCTTCATCGAGCTCCCAGTGAAGTTCTGATCCATCTCCTGCAACATTCTCGGCTGAACCTGCATCTGGTGTTGTAGTATCTGTGAGCCACGAGGACTCAGCAATCCCATAACCATGGGTATCAAGACTAGCAAAGCTTTACGGGTAGGAAGAGGTAAAGTGGTGAGGTTGCAGCAGCGGCTAAGCATAATATGGTGGCTAACTTACGAGTACAAGAACAAGATGAGCATCTACGCAAACGGTCGCAACTAGTAGTGATCGCTAAAGATCCTGAACTACATACGAGTCAAACATAACCCCACCGTGTTCTCTTCTAAAAGTGAAAAGAGACAGTCACGGTTACTCACACCGTTGTGTGTTTTATTTCTACAACCGGACATTAACAAATTCCAATCTGCCACATAACCGCGGGCACGGCTTTCGAAAGATCATAACCCTGCAGGGGTGTCTCAACTTAGCCCATCACAAGCTCTCACGATTAGCTGAAGTGATAAATATAATATCATCACCCCTTATCTTATGGAAAACCGATCAGGCTCGGCATCTCGGTGCACAAGACATTTCGACAATGGTAAAACAAGTCCAGCAAGACCTCCCGGTGTGTCGACACCCTGATAGTAGCCGCGCGTATCTCGTCTCAGGCCACGACCGGATGGGTGATCCTACGAGTAAAACCAATCCTTGAGTTTCCCCATGGTGGCCCCGCATAACCCCCGCTTGGGACCAACACCATCAGCACTGGCCCCCCTGCTATGTAGAAAGAATACTTGGGGACGCGACCCCCTATGCAATTTTAATTAATTAATTAAGTTGTTATTATGAGAAAATTAAAACCAATGTTGGGCCTTGCTGGAGGAGTTTTATTCAAAGACGAAGTGTCAAGGGGTCCCCATATACCCATCGTGTAAGGAACGCAAAATCAAGGAACATAATGCCGGTTTATCGGTGCCTAAGGTGGCATGAGTGGAATAAAACACCAAGCAAAAGGCCAAGCCTTCCACCCATGCCCAGTATATAGGTGTGTTAATAATAATAATAGATATTGTGATATTCCAACAACAAGTTCCCTCCTGGAACGATCTTCATCTTCACCTGCAACTAACAACGCTATAAGAGGGGCTGAGCAAGCGGGTAACATAGCCAAACAATGGTTTTTGCTAGGAAGGTGTCAAAGGTTAGAGGTTTCATGGCAACAAGGAGAGGGGCTGACAATAAGATGGGTAGCGCGACATGTAACGATAGCATCGAGACAACTAAGCATGGCAATGGTAGTAAAGGTATCCAAGGGTATGATCATCTTGCCTGGGATTCCGCAAGGATAAAGAACGGGTCCATGAAGTAGTCGAATAGAACCTCACAACTCCGGAACGAATCCGAAGCTAACGAGGAAGCAAACCGGAAAGAAACAAGCAACACGGTAAACACACAAGCATATGCATGGCATACGATGCACATCCAAGTATGATGCATGACAGTTCTATATAGGATGCACCACAAGTCTATACAGGAAGTAAAACATGGCAATCTAGGAAGCACAGAAAAAATAACACAAGTCTATATGATGCTATACATGGCAAGGTATGATGCATGACAAGTCTATACAGGAAGCACAACAAGTCTATACAGGAAGCATAACATGGCAAGGTAGGAAGCACAGCAAAACAACACAAGCAACATGTTTAAATGAGGCCGGAAACTACAACAACAATTCCGGAAAATCCCCATATGCATGTTTAGCAATTTTAAGCAAACAACAATTCACACATTTTAATGTTGTTAGCATGATGCGGATGACATGATCAAGTTTTATGCAATTTTTATTAAAAGTGAACATGAAGAGATATGAAGTATTGTCACCGTGGTGGAAGGAAAGGGTGCCACGGCAACGATCCGAAAATGATGCAACGACAACATCTCGGTTCCGTAACTCGTTGAGAGACCGGTGCAAAAGAAAAGGTGGCGTGAGCGAGTCGAACAAGATGAAAGGTGGGGTGATCCCGTCACCGGGTTCCCACGGGTTGGCGACGAGGTAACCGAGGAGCATGACAAAAGACGAAACGGGCGCGATGCACACAAGGGAAAACATCTCATACAACCACAAGCATTCGTCCACGGGTCATCGTCTCGGGGTTATACCTTCGAAACATTCGTTCTCGGAGCGGTTCGAGGTCGTAGAGGAAGTAGTAGTACTCGCGGGTCGTGGTACACGTTCGTAGAGGGAAGTTCCGTTCGTAGTCGTTCATGTTATCAAAGAGGTACTTGTCGCGGCATCGGACGTCTTCGGGGCGACGGTAGTGGTACACGGTTCTTCGGCGACGGTCGTCGTACACGTTCGTAGATGTTCAAGTCGTCGGTAGAGGTACTTGGGGTCTTCAGACTTGCCGGTCTCGGGACTTGGAGACGGTAGTGGTACACTCGACCATAGTCGAACTTGACGGAGAGGAACTTGGCAAAACCAGATGGTCCGAACAGAAAATTTGCACCCAAAGGCAACATGACATGGTGTTCCAGGTGTCCAAGGCACTGGTTGCCGTGGCGCTCGGACAGAGTGCAGCATCAGGAGCGGCAAGAGTGGTTGCATGGGAGGCACGACCACGCTCTGCTGCAAGGTCGGGGACGCGAACATCCATGGCGTCGGGCTGTGAGGCCAAGAGGAGGATGCGGATCGACGGGGAGGTCTCGCCTGGTCTTGGTCGATGACGGCGCACGAGAGAAGAACTTCGGCGACCAGCGGCGCTGGCTCGCGGCTGGCCAGGCGGAGGAGGGGACTTGCGCGGCGACGGCAGAGGTGGCGCGCGGCTGGACTGCAGGGAGGCCGGAGGGTGGCGCTCGGGGAGGCGCGGTGCAGGTAGTCGGCGAGGACGGCGGAGAGGTCCGGCTCGCCGGGCTGGCGGACGTCACGGCAAGAGCCGGTGCAGAGCTGAGGGTGCACGGTGCTGACAAGGCTGGGGGTGGCAGACCACGACGCGGTGGCGGGCACGGATGACGGCAGGGCGAGGCGGAGGGAAGCATGAGGAAGGAGAGGCCCTGCTTGGCGGCGGAGGCGACGCTGGGTCGGGCGCTGAGGTGGAGACTGAGGGATCGAAGAAGGTGAAAGTGTCTAGAGGGGGGGGGG
>LR738709.1:182465784-182483014 GCA_902687465.1 Secale cereale | reverse complement strand
GTGAACGTTGGGGTTTTCGGTGGGACCGAAAATACCATCTCGGTTAGTCCGATTTGAGTCAAGACAGGAACTTGCCAGTTTCGGTGGGACCGAAATCATCAACTCGGTTATTCCGATTTGATGACAAACGGTTACAGAAGCTTGGCAGCCCATGTTTCGGTGAGACCGATCTCAAACTCGGAATGACCGATTTTTCTAGGGTTTGGCTTATGGCTGAGGTGGTTCATCTCGGTGTGACTGAGTTTGGAAAATCGGTTGGTCCGAGATTACTTATGAGTGTGTATTGTAGTGAAAGTTGCTGATAGTTGAAGGAGATATATCACTAAGCATTTGAGCAACCAGATCATCAACACAACCTCATCCCCTTTTAATAGTATTGGCTTTTCCTATGGACTCAATGTGATCTTGGATCACTAAACCAAAAATGGAGTCTTGAGCTTTTGCCAATGCTTGCCTTAGCATTTTGAGGGGTCCACTTCTTCAGTCCTTTTACCATAGCCAATGTGATTGGATTTCCTGAAACATACTTGATAAAGGCATTAGTCCAACCACAAAGTATGTTGTCATTAATTACTAAAACCACCCAGGGAGCAAATGTGCTTTCAATCTCCCCCTTTTTGGTAATTGATGGCAACACACTAAAATCACACTAAACAAGACATCAGAGCTTATTGAAAGAAAGACAGAATTATCATGAAAGCTTTGACAAGCATGTAGTACACAGGCTCCCCCTACAAGTGTGCAGGATTTTCATAGATTATGGTTTTGGACTACCTCAAGCACACAAGAGAGATAGGCAAGATGTGCTACATGCAGCTTGGCTATATGCATCAGAGCAGATGAAAAGAAGTGATAATACGTATGTGCATGGTGATTTCTTGCAAACAAGTATTTACAAGCAAGTCACCATCATGCACATTCTGCAAGATGTATATACTTACCTTGAGGCTCCTTGGCATTGTACCTGAAGGGATATACTTGGGAAAACAAGGTTAGATAACACAAGAGTATTCCTTCAACCAACTGCAAGAACATCAAGAGTACCAAGCCAGGGATGACATGTATAAAGAGTGTCTCATATTGAGCACAAGCTTGAATCAGCAAACATGTCTCCGAAACTAAAAGATTTTCAATGAACTCTGAGAGATTTTGCTTTCCATAAGATATCAATTGTGAAGATTTCTCTCCCTTTGAGTTCTCTCAGAACAAGGGGTTTGATGGAAAGAGCAAAATCAAAAGAATGATGCCAAAAGAGAATGATGTCCAATGTAAGACACGGCAAAGCTTTGATGTGATTCTCTCCCCCTTAAGATAAGATTGCTCTTCTTCTCTCCCTAAATCTTCTCTTCTCCCCCTACTCCCCCTAAGTCTTCTCCCCCTTTGACATCAAGTGCCGAAAAGGACAGCAAACTAGGAAGGTGAGGGAAGATGGAAAGAAAGAAGTGGGATCCTTAAGAATCACAACAGGGCAAATAGGAACATGCATAGAGATTCATTGAGTGGAGCTGCAGAAGATGATATCCTGGAAGAAATAAATCGGTGACGCCGAGTTTAATTCCAAGGAAATACAGAAATAATTCAGCTCACTTGCAAGGAATGTTTCAAAGGATTTGCAATGAATTTGTGAAAGATTTTCGGGGAATTGGTCAGAGCCAGAAGGATATTCACAAAGAAAGAATAATAGAAATGAAAAAGATTCCTAGATGAAGTTTTTTTTTTGTTAAATTTTTTTTTGTTTAAAGAAAACTCAATGAGAGAACATAAGAGGACATAGAAAAACTTGAAAACATATGTACTTCATCTAGATAAAGGTCGGCGACAAGATCACCTATGTTTGAGTATATTGACTTAGGAGTCAAATGAGGACATTTGATCATAGGTCATACTCATCATTTAAGCTCAAAATGGGGTTGCCATTTTTCGATTAAGCATTTGATGTGATCACATCTTATGAAGCTGCTTGTACTCATGACTTTGAGCAAAGCTCCTTAAAGATGTGAAGAACATACCTTGGGCTTGTTGATGCTTTGCTCATGTAGGTAGACTTGATATAGGTGCTCATTGAATGTGAAGTTGGAGCGCCATTTCTACTTGTGTAGTTCATCTTCCTACATGGGTTAGGCAAGCAAGGAAATACTCGAGGATATCCAAGATGACAAGAGTGAAATACAAGATGTATAAGATGTCAAAAAGGATATGTGGAATTTTGTTCCTTGAACTCAACATCCCAAAGGGCTAGATACTTGGTTAATGACAAGATTACTCATGATTTGAGTGTGTGGTAATCTTGTGGAATGTAGATCATCCAAGTACCTGCAAAGAGTTAGATGCAATACAAGGAGGCAAATGTGTCCAAGACATATGATCACCATCATGAGAGAAATATCAAGGATTAGTCAAGAGGGCTCATGCCTTGCATGCATCAATGGAGTTCTCACTCCAAGTTTGAAGCATCAATGATGTTCAACTCACTCCTCAAGCGACAAAACACCTTCTCATCAAGAGGTTTTGTAAAGATATCAACAAGTTGTTTGTCAGTACGAACATGCTTAAGATTAATGTCACCCTTGGCAATATGATCATGAATAAAATGGTGACGAACTTCAATATGCTTCGTTCGAGAGTGTTGCATGAGATTATGTCCAATTTTAATCGCACTCTCATTGTCACAAAGCAAGGGAACATGTCTCACATGTATCCCATAATCTTTAAGCGTTTGTGTCATCCATAGCAATTGAGCACAACACGAACCAGCAGCAATATATTCCGCTTCGGCAGTGGATAATGATACCGAATTTTGTTTCTTGGAGGACCAAGATACAAGGGATCGACCAAGGAATTGACACGTACCCGAAGTTGACTTTCTATCAACCTTGTCACCGGCATAGTCCGAGTCGGAATAGCCAACAAGGTCGAAAGAGGCCCTCTTAGGATACCAAATGCCAAAGTTTGGTGTGTGTATCAAGTATCTCACTATCCTTTTAACAGCTTTAAGATGACATTCTTTAGGGGCTGCTTGATATCGCGCACACATGCATACACTTAACATTATGTCAGGACGAGAAGCACAAATATATAGTAGAGAACCAATCATAGAACGGTAAACCCTTTGATCAACGGGTTCTCCATCTTTTGTCAAGTCATTGTGTCCACTTGTAGGCATGGGGGTACTCATACCTTTGCTTTCTTGCATGTTGAACTTCTTGAAGAGATCCTTGGTGTACTTTGTTTGTGAGACAAAGGTACCCTCCTTAGATTGCTTGATTTGCAACCCGAGGAAGAATTTGAGTTCACTCATCATGGACATCTCATACTTCTCCGACATGAGCTGTCCAAACTTCTTGCTAAAATGAGGGTTAGTTGAACCAAAGATAATATCATCAACATATATTTGGCACACAAATAGTTCACCATTAACCCTTTTTGTGAACAGCGTTGAGTCTATCTTTCCAATCTCAAAGCCTTTTTCAAGAAGAAAGCTAGTCAAGCATTTGTACCAAGCTCTAGGAGCTTGTTTAAGACCATAAAGAGCTTTGTGCAACTTGTAAACATGATTAGGCTTTTTGGGATTCACAAATCCGGGAGGTTGTTTCACAAATACTTCCTCCTCAATTTCACCATTTAGGAAAGCACTTTTGATGTCCATTTGATAGAGAGTAATATCATGGTGATTGGCATAGGCAAGAAGAATGCGAATGGACTCAAGTCTAGCAACGGGGGCATAGGTCTCACCATAGTCCATACCTTCGACTTGTGTGTAACCTTGAGCTACGAGACGAGCCTTGTTGCGGATGACTTGTCCATCTTCATCTTGCTTGTTCCGAAACACCCATTTGGTTCCAATGATGTTTTGATCATCCTTGGGCTTCTCTACCAAAGTCCATACCTTGTTCCTCTCGAAGTTGTGTAGTTCTTCGTGCATAGCGTTCACCCAATCCGGGTCTTCAAGTGCTTCTTCTACCTTCATAGGTTCAATACTAGAGATAAATGAGTAATGCTCACAAAAATTAGCTAAGCGAGTTTTAGAGCGAGTAATTCTCCCGGAGTTGATGTCGTTCATCATTTGTTCCACGGGATGATTTTTCTTGACTCTTGCTCGGACTCGGGATAGCTTTTGTTGATGTTGTGGCTGAGCTTCCTCATCATCTTCATCTTCCTCTTCTTCTTCATCATTGTTGTTGGTGTTGTCTTGAGGCGGTGGAGAAGGAGGCTGTGGTGGATCTTCTTGTTGCACTTCCTCATCTTGGTGAGTTCCACTTGTGGAGGCCTCCATGTTGCCTTGAGGTTCATCTCGCCGTGAGGTAGGGGGCTCCACATATGTAGATGAGGTACTCTCCTTCACTTCCATGGGACGGATCTTTCCAATAGATAAATCTTGGATAGCTTCCGATGGGTCCTTGTCTCCTACATCAATAGGTATTTGCTCTACTCGCGAGCCATTAGATTCATCAAACTTCACGTCTACCGTCTCTTCAACCTTTCGGGTGAAATTATTGTAGACACGGTAGGTGTGGGAGTTTGATCCATAACCAAGGAGAAAGCCTTCATGAGATTTAGGAGCAAATTTAGACCGACGATGCTTATCAAGGATATAGCATTTTGAACCAAAGACACGAAAGTATCCCACTTGGGGTTTGTTACCGGTGAGGAGCTCGTATGATGTCTTGCCGAGGAGCTTATGAAGATAAAGTCTGTTGATAGCATGACAAGCTGTCTCGACCGCTTCTCCCCAAAAATGCTTCGGTGTCTTGTATTCATCAAGCATCGTTCTTGCCATCTCTATGAGCGTTCGGTTCTTCCTCTCAACAACTCCATTTTGTTGAGGAGTGTACGTAGCCGAGAACTCATGTAGAATCCCTTCCTCATCGAGAAAAGAGTCTACATTGGCGTTCTTGAACTCCGTTCCATTGTCACTCCGAACTTTCTTGATCTTCGCCTCAAATTGATTTTGGGCCTTTTTGGCAAAGGTCTTGAAGATTCTCTGAACCTGCGATTTATCATCAAGGAAAAATACCCACGTAAATCTGGAATAATCATCAACTATAACTAGACCAAAGGAGTTACCACCAAGGCTTTTGTAAGCATTGGGACCGAAGAGATCCATATGAAGAAGCTCAAGCGGTCTCCTTGTGGTCATGATGTTCTTCACGGGATGACTTCCAACTACTTGTTTTCCTGCTTGACAAGCACTACAAAGTCTATCTTTGTCAAAGAAAACATCTTTAACACCAAGAATGTGATCACCTTTGATCAGCTTGTCTAGATTACGCATACCAACATGTCCTAGCCTTCTATGCCACAGCCAACCTTTAGAAGAGTTAGCAATGAAACAAGCTCTAGGTTGGGCTTTCTTAGTGAAATCAACAATATATAGATCACCTCTACGGATACCGGTAAATGCCATGTTTTGATTGTCACGACGAAAGACTTGGCAATCTACTTTGGTGAATAGCACATTGAATCCAAAGTCAGCTAATCTAGACACGGAAAGTAAATTGTATCCAAGAGATTCTACAAGCATGCCATTTTGAATAGAGCTATCATGAGATATGGACACCTTACCAAGGCCAAGTACCTTACCCTTGGAGTTGTCTCCAAAAGTCACATACTTGCGTGGACCATCGTTCTTTGCAAGCTCTCGAAACATATCTTTATCTCCGGTCATGTGATCGGTGCGTCCACTATCAAGAATCCACTCTTTTCCGCCGGACATGTAGTCTCTCAGATTTGCCATAAGATTGAGACTCTTCATGACCTTGTCTAGCTTGGCATCCGAATCGAAGTAATCATCATCATGCTCATGCTCATCATCATATTGACCCATAGATTGTTCATCATCAACACCTAGGTCAATTTGATAAGTACTTGCATTAGTTTTGTCAATGTGACAATAATCTTTGGAATGCAATGCAAGAGCATTTCTAATTAAAACATTGATAAGAGCGGGATCACCCTTCTTTTTCATAAGATCACGAAGCTCAAAGAAACATTTAGCAAAGTTAGGATCATTGGGGTGCATCTTATCAAATTCAATAGTCGTGTATAGAATTTTATCAAGACCTCTCATAGAGTAGTCCGGATAAAGTTCTTCCAAGAACTTCCACATAGCATAGGCACACTCAAAGTTTGTAACGAGCTTAAGCAAGTTATCGGGTAACCCTCTAATGATAAGATTTACAGTCCTAAGGTTACGAAGCAAATCAAGCTCTTCATCCATGGTAGGGTGCAAGGGATCAAAAGGAGGCACATAGGGGGTCTCAACATATTTGCACAAATTATACATCTTAAAGATACTAAGCATTTCAGACCTCCATGAGTTATATGACTCTCCATTAAGAATAGGCACTCTATGGCTAACACTCCCAAACGTAGACACGTCCATCTTCCTCCAATGGTGTGTAAACCAAAGCAATGGAGACCAAAGCTCTGATACCAATTGAGGGATCGAAGAAGGTGAATGTGTCTAGAGGGGGGGGTGATTAGACTACTCGACAAGATAAAAATTCTGTCTTTTATCAAGGACAGATTTTGGCAGATTTTGCATAACACACAAGTCAAGTAGCACACTACACATGCAATTCTAGAGTATGGGCAGCGGAAAGTAAATTGCACAAGTAGTAAAGAGAAGTGGAGAAGATCAAACGCAATTTGGAGACGCAATGGTTTTTCCCGTGGTTCCGATAGGTGGTGCTATCGTACATCCACGTTGATGGAGACTTCAACCCACGGAGGGTAACGGCTGCGCGAGTCCACGGAGGGCTCCACCCACAAAGGGTCCACGAAGAAGCAACCTTGTCTATTCCATCATGGCCTACACCCACGGAGGGCTAGCCTTACTCGGGGTAGATCTTCACGAAGTAGGCGATCTTCTTGCCCTTACAAACTTCTTGGTTCAACTCCACATCTCGATGACGGAGGCTCCCAAGCGACACCTAACCAATCTAGGAGGCACCACCCTCCAAAAGGTAATAGATGTTGTAGATGATGATGAACTCCTTGCTCTTGTGCTTCAAATGATAATCTCCCCAACACTCAACTCTCCTCACTGATATGGCTGTGGTGGAAGAAAGGATTGAGTGGAAAGCAACTTGGGAAGGTTAGAAATCAAGTTTCATATGGTGGGAGTGGAGCAACTTGATCTCAACACAAGGGTAGGTAGTTCTCTTCTCAGAAAGTGTAAGGTAGGAGTGGTAGTTCTTTCTGATGGCTCTCTCCACGAATGAAGAGGGGGTGGAGGGGTATATATAGCCTCCACACAAAAATCCAACCGTTACACACATAATTGAGCAATCTCGGTGAGACCGAAGTGGACAACTCGGTCAGACCGAGAGTTCAAATAATGTGAACGTTGGGGTTTTCGGTGGGACCAAAAATACCATCTCGGTTAGTCCGATTTGAGTCAAGACAGGAACTTGCCAGTTTCGGTGGGACCGAAATCATCAACTCGGTTATTCCGATTTGATGACAAACGGTTACAGAAGCTTGGCAGCCCATGTTTCGGTGAGACCGATCTCAAACTCGGAATGACCGATTTTTCTAGGGTTTGGCTTATGGCTGAGGTGGTTCATCTCGGTGTGACCGAGTTTGGAAAATCGGTTGGTCCGAGATTACTTATGAGTGTGTATTGTAGTGAAAGTTGCTGATAGTTGAAGGAGATATATCACTAAGCATTTGAGCAACCAGATCATCAACACAACCTCATCCCCTTTTAATAGTATTGGCTTTTCCTATGGACTCAATGTGATCTTGGATCACTAAACCAAAAATGGAGTCTTGAGCTTTTATCAATGCTTGCCTTAGCATTTTGAGGGGTCCACTTCTTCAGTCCTTTTACCATAGCCAATGTGATTGGATTTCCTGAAACATACTTGATAAAGGCATTAGTCCAACCACAAAGTATGTTGTCATTAATTACTAAAACCACCCAGGGAGCAAATGTGCTTTCAGAGACCCGGCCGGGCGGCGGCGTGAGAGGACGAGTGATCGAGGGAGAGGAGCTAGGGATCGGGTTGGAGTGGCTGCGGGGTTAGGTCGAGAGGAGGAGTGGGTCGGGGCTAGGATTAGGTGCAGCTGGCCAATGGGCCAGTGGGCCGAGGGGGGCAGCAGGCCTTAGGAGGCTGGTTGGGTCAGATGGGCCAGCTAGACTTCTCTTCTCCCTCTCTCTAATACTCCTTAGAAGAATATAAATGAAAGAGAAAAGAAAATAAACGAAAAAAAGATAGATAGAAGAAAAGATGGAGAGGTTTAGTGAAAGAATTTGACCAAGAGGATAAATATCTTGGACTCACACAAAAATGTGTTGATGCAATAATTTAGGAATGGCCAAGATTGAAAGATTAAATTCAAATTCATTTGAATTAAATTCAAATAGTTTGAACTAGGACTAGGTTTCAGAAGTGTCCAAAAATGTTGAGGTTTTGGTGGAGCCTCAATAAAACGGATAAGAATTATAGACAAGGTTACAGAGCCAAAACTTGGAGTGAAACAGACATGGGGAAATATGCAAGTGTGTTTGGGTTAATTCCAAACAAATGGAATATTTATTTATAACAGCTCCATAATATTAGGAGGATATGTTTTAAAGAGAAATCACACTTCCCCCGATTTAAATGGATCGAAGATCCACACGATTTATTTAAGTTGAGATGCAAAATATTAAAGACATGATGGCATGATGACATGATGCAATGCAAAAATAATAACACAATCACCAATGAAACACACGGGAGAACCCGGAACATCTGGAATCTTCTGGGACGTCGGTCTTCGGGCGTCACAATCGTCATGAGCTCAAAGTGACTAAGGAGTTAGACACGGGATGATGGATTACGGAACGAGTAAAGAGACTTGCCATGACGAGATTGAACAAGGTATCGGGCATACCGACGATCGAATCTCGGGCAAGTACCATACCGATAGACAAAGGGAATAACATACGGGATTGAGTGAATCCTTGACACAGTGGTTCATCCGATGAGATCATCGAGGAACACGTGGGAACCAACATGGGTATCCAGATCCCGCTGTTGGTTATTGACCGGAGAGTCGTCTCGGTCATGTCTACGTGTCTCCCGAACCCGTAGGGTCTAGACACTTAAGGTTCAGTGACGCTAGGGTTGTAGAGATACATGCACATGGAAACCCGAATGTTGTTCGGAGTCCCGGATGAGATCCCGGACGTCATGAGGAGTTCCGAAATGGTCCGGAGGTAAAGAATAATATATAGGAAGTCCAGTTTCGGCCATCGGGTGAATTCCGAGGGTCACCGGGAGTGTCCCGGGACCACCGGAGGGGTCCCGGGGGTCCACCGGGTGGGGCCACCCATCCCGGAGGGCCCCGTAGGCCTCAAGGGGGAAGGGGCCAGCCCATGGTGGGCTGGCGCACCACATGGCCCCCCCTCCATGCGCCTAGGGTTGAAACCCTAGGGGGAGGGGGCGCCCCCTATGCCTTGGGGGGCAAGTCTACCCCCCTGGCCACCGCCCACCTTGGAGATAATATCTCCCTAGGGCCGGCGCCCCCCTTGGCCCCTATATATAGTGGGGGGGGGAGAGGGCAGCTGCACCCAAGCCTCTGGTGCCTCTCCCCCCTCCCGTCACACTTCCATCTCCTCACGCAGGGCGCCGACGAAGCCCTGCAGGTTTTCCTGTTGCATCCATCACCACGCCGTCGTGCTGCTGGGTCTCCGACAACCTCTCCTCCGCCCTTGCTGGATCAAGAAGGAGGAGACGTCACTGTACCGTACGTGTGTTGAACGCGGAGGTGCCCTCCGTTCGGCGTTGGGATCATCGGTGACGAGGATCGTGAAGAGTACGACTACTTCATCCACGTTCCTTCGAACGCTTCCGCTCGCGATCTACAAAAGGGTATGTAGATGCACTCCATTATGCTCGTTGCTAGATGACTCCTTAGATTGATCTTGGTGAAGCGTAGGAAATTTTTTGAATTCTGCTACGTTCCCCAACAGTGGCATCTGAGCTAGGTCTTTGCGTAGCATCTTGCACGAGTAGAACACAAACAAGTTGTGGGCATTGAGTTTGCTCAATTTTCTTGCCGTTACTAGTCCAATCTTGATTCAGCGGCATCGTGGGATGAAGCGGCCCGGACCGACCTTACACGTATGCTTACGTGAGACTGGTTCCACCGACAGACATGCACTAGATGCATAAGGTGGCTGGCGGGTGTTTGTCTCTCCCACTTTAGTCAGATCAGATTCGATGAACAGGGTCCTTATGAAGGGTAAATAGAAATTGACAAATCACGTTGTGGTTTTGGCGTAGGTAAGAAACGTTCTTGCTAGAAAACCTATAGAAGCCTCGTAAAACTTGCAACAACAATTAGAGGTCATCTAACTTGTTCTTGCAGCATGTGCTATGTGATGTGGTATGGCCAAGAAGATGTGATGAATGATATATGTGATGTATGAGATTGATCATGTTCTTGTAATAGGGAATCACGACTTGCATGTCGATGATAATGACAACCGGCAGGAGCCATAGGAGTTGTCTTAATTATTGTATGACCTGCGTGTCACTGAATAACGCCATGTAATTACTTTACTTTATTGCTAAACGTTAGCCATAGTAGTAGAAGTAATAGTTGGCGTGACGACTTCATGAAGACAAGATGATGGAGATCATGATGATGGAGATCATGGTGTCGAGCCGGTGAAAAAGATGATCATGGTTCCCCGAAGATGGAGATCGAAGGAGCAAGATGATATTGGCCATATCATGTCACTTTAATTGATTGCATGTGATGTTTATCATGTTTATGCATCTTGTTTACTTAGAACGACGGTAGTAAATAAGATGATATCTCACTAAAAATTTCAAGAATTGTGTTCCCCCTAACTGTGCACCGTTGCTAAGGATCGTTGTTCCGAAGCACCACGTGATGATCGGGTGTGATAGGCTCTAACGTTCGCATACAACGGGTGTAAGCCAGATTTACACACGCAATACACTTAGGGTTCACTTGACAAGCCTAGCATGTACAGACATGGCCTCGGAACACGGAAGACCGAAAGGTCAAACATGAGTCGTATAGTAGATAGGATCAACATGAAGATGTTCACCGTTGATGACTAGTCCGTCTCACGTGATGATCGGACACGGGCTAGTCGATTCGGATCATGTATCACTTAGAAGACTAGAGAGATGTCAATGTGAGTGGGAGTTCATTAAAATTTGATTAAGATGAACTTAATTATCATGAACTTAGTCTAAATTCTTTACAATATGTCTTGTAGATCAAATGGCCCACACTCATGTCACCCTCAACTTCAACGCGTTCCTAGAGAAATCCAAGCTGAAAGACGATGGTAGCAACTATACGGACTGGGTCCGTAACCTGAGGTTCATCCTCATAGCTACCAAGAAAACTTATGTCCTAGAAGCACCGCTAGGTGACGCTCCCGCCCCGGCAAACCAAGATGTTATGAACGCTTGGCAGTCGCGTTGTGATGATTACTCCCTGGTTCAGTGCGGCATGCTCTACAGCTTAGAATCGGGGCTCCAAAAGCGTTTTGAGCACCACGGGGCATATGAGATGTTCCAAGAGCTGAAAATGGTTTTCCAGGCTCATGTCCGAGTTGAGAGATATGATGTCTCCAACGCATTCTACAGCTGTAAGATGGAGGAAAATAGTTCTGTCAGTGAGCACATACTCAAGATTTCTGGGTTGCACAACCGCTTGTCTCAGTTGGGAATGAATCTCCCAGATGAAGCGGTCGTTGACAGAATCCTCCAGTCGCTCCCACCTAGCTACAAGAGCTTCGTGTTGAACTTCAATATGCAGCGGATGGAGAAGTCCATTCCCGAGGTGTATTCAATGCTGAAATCAGCGGAGGTGGAGATCAAGAAAGAGCATCAAGTGTTGATGGTCAATAAAACCACTAAGTTCAAGAAGGGCAAGGGTAAGAAGAACTTCAAGAAGGACGGCAAGGGAGTTGCCGCGTCCGGTAAGCCAGTTGCCGGGAAGAAGGCCAAGTATGGACCCAAGCCTGAGACTGAGTGCTTTTATTGCAAGGGAATGGGTCACTGGAAGCGGAACTGCCCCAAGTACTTAGCAGACAAGAAGGTCGGCAACGTCAAAGGTATATGTGATATACATGTTATTGATGTGTACCTTACCAGCGCTCGTAGTAGCTCCTGGGTATTTGATACCGGTGCAGTTGCTCATATTTGTAACTCAAAGCAGGAGCTGCGGAATAAGCGGAGACTGGCGAAGGACGAGGTGATGATGCGCGTCGCGAATGGTTCCAAGGTCGATGTGATCGCCGTCGGCACGCTGCCTCTACATCTACCCTCGGGATTAGTTTTAAACCTTAAAAATTGTTATTTAGTACCAGCTTTGAGCATGAACATTGTATCTGGATCTCGTTTGATGCGAGATGGCTACTCATTTAAATCCGAGAATAATGGTTGTTCTATTTATTTGAGAGATATGTTTTATGGTCATGCCCCGCTGGTCAATGGTTCATTTTTGATGAATCTCGATCGTGATGATACACATGTTCATAGTGTGAATGCCAAAAGATGTAAAGTTGACAATGATAGTCCCACATACTTGTGGCATTGCCGCCTTGGTCATATTGGTGTCAAACGTATGAAGAAGCTTCATGCTGATGGACTTCTGGAGTCTCTTGATTATGAATCATTTGACACGTGCGAACCATGCCTCTTGGGCAAGATGACCAAGACTCCATTCTCCGTAACAATGGAGCGAGCAACCAACTTATTGGAAATCATACATACCGATGTGTGCGGTCCAATGAGTGTTGAGGCTCGCGGAGGCTATCGTTATGTTCTCACCCTCACAGATGACTTGAGTAGATATGGGTATATCTACTTGATGAAACACAATTATGAGACCTTTGAAAAGTTCAAGGAATTTCAGAATGAGGTTAAGAATCAACATGACAGAAAAATAAAGTTCTTGCAATCGGATCGTGGGGTGAATATTTAAGTCATGAATTTGGCACGCACCTTAGGAATTGTGGAATTGTTTCTCAATTGACACCGCCAGGAACACCTCAGCGTAACGGTGTGTCCGAACGTCGAAATCGTACCCTGTTGGACATGGTGCGATCTATGATGTCTCTCACCGACTTACCGCTATCTTTTTGGGGTTATGCTTTAGAGACTGCCGCATTCACTTTAAATAGGGCTCCGTCGAAATCCGTTGAGACGACACCGTATGAACTTTGGTTTGTCAAGAAACCTAAGTTGTCGTTTCTGAAAGTTTGTGGTTGCGATGCTTATGTCAAGAAACTTCAACCTGAGAAGCTCGAACCCAAATTGGAAAAATGCGTCTTCATAGGATACCCAAAGGAAACGATTGGGTACACCTTCTACCACAGATCCGAAGGCAAAGTATTTGTTGCCAAGAATGGATCCTTTCTGGAGAAAGAGTTTCTCTCGAAAGAAGTGAGTGGGAGGAAGGTAGAACTTGATGAGGTGACAGTCACCCCTCCCGAACCGGAAAGTAGCGCAGCACAGGAAATTGTTCCTGAGGTGCCTGCACCGACAAGGGAGGAAGTTAATGATGATGATCATGAAGATACAAATCAAGTTACTACTGAACTTCGAAGGTCCACGAGGACACGTTCCGCATCAGAGTGGTACGGCAACCTTGTCATGGAAATCATGTTGTTAGACAACGGTGAACCTTCGATCTATGAAGAAGCGATGGGGGCCTGGATTCCAATAAATGGCTTGGAGCCATGAAATCCGAGATAGAATCCATGTATGAAAACAAAGTATGGACTTTGGTGGACTTGCCCGATGATAGGCATGCCATAGAAAATAAATGGATATTTAAGAAGAAGACAGACGCAGATGGTAATGTGACCATCTATAAGGCTCGGCTTGTCGCTAAGGGTTATCGACAAGTTCAAGGGATTGACTACGACGAGACTTTATCTCCCGTAGCGATGCTGAAGTCAGTCCGAATCATGTTAGCAATTGCCGCATTCTATGATTATGAGATATGGCAAATGGACGTCAAAACGGCATTCCTTAATGGTTTCCTCAAGGAAGAGCTGTATATGATGCAGCCGGAAGGTTTTGTCGATCCAGAGAATTCTAACAAGGTATGCAAGCTCCAGCGCTCGATTTACGGGCTGGTGCAAGCATCTCGGAGTTGGAATATTCGCTTTAATGATGTGATCAAAGTGTTTGGTTTTATATAGACTTGGGGAGAAGCCTGTATCTACAAGAAAGTGAGTGGGAGCTCTGTAGCATTTCTCATATTATATGTGGATGACATATTGCTGATCGGAAATGATGTAGAATTCTTGGAGAGCATAAAGGCCTACTTGAATAAGAGTTTTTCAATGAAGGACCTTGGAGAAGCTGCTTACATATTAGGCATCAAAATCTATAGAGATAGATCAAGACGCCTCATTGGTCTTTCACAAAGCACATACCTTGACAAGATATTGAAGAAGTTCAATATGGATCAGTCCAAGAAGGGGTTCTTGCCCGTTTTGCAAGGTATGAGATTGAGCAAGGCTCAGTCCCCGACCACGGCAGAAGATAGAGAAAAGATGAGTTTCATTCCCTATGCCTCAGCCATAGGTTCTATCATGTATGCCATGCTGTGTACCAGACCTGATGTGAACCTTGCCATAAGTTTGGTAGGGAGGTACCAAAGTGATCCCGGTATGGAACACTAGACAGCGGTCAAGAACATCCTAAAGTACCTGAAGAGGACTAAGGATATGTTTCTCGTTTATGGAGGTGACGAAGAGCTCGTCGTAAAGGGTTACGTCGATGCTAGCTTCGACACAGATCTGGATGACTCTAAGTCACAAACCGGATATGTGTATATTTTGAATGGTGGAGCAGTCAGCTGGTGCAGTTGCAAGCAGAGCGTCGTGGCGCATTCTACATGTGAAGCGGAGTACATAGCTGCTTGCGAAGCAGCACAAGAAGGAGTCTGGATGAAGGAGTTCATCACCGACCTAGGAGTCATTCCAAGCGCGTCAAGCCCGATGACTCTCTTCTGTGACAACACTGGAGCTATTGCCATTACCAAGGAGCCCAGGTTTCACAAGAAGACCAAGCACATCAAGCGCCGTTTCAACTCCATCCGGAATTATGTTCAAGATGGAGACAAAGATATTTGTAAAGTGCATACGGATCTGAATATTGTAGACCCGTTGACTAAACGTCTTCCACGAGCAAAACATGATCAACACCAGAACACTATGGGTGTTCGATTCATCACAATGTAACTAGATTATTGACTCTAGTGCAAGTGGGAGACTGTTGGAAATATGCCCTAGAGGCAATAATAAAAGTATTATTATTATATTTCCTTGTTCATGATAATTGTCTGTTATTCATGCTTGAACTGTATTGTACGAAAACAGCGATACATGAGTGAATACATAGACCACAACGTGTCCCTGGTAAGCCTCTAGCTACTAGCTCGTTGATCAACAGATGGTCATGGTTTCCTGACCATGGACATAGGATGTCATTGATAACGGGATCACATCATTAGGATAAGGATGTGATGGAGAAGACCCAATCCTGAGCCTAGCGCGAGATCGTATAATTCGTAATGCATAAGTTTTTGAAGCGTCTAGTATTTATTCCTTAGACCATGAGGTTGTGCAACTCCCGGACACCGTAGGAATACTTTGGGTGTGCCAAACGTCACAACGTAACTGGGTGGCTATAAAGGTACACAACGGGTATCTCCGAAAGTGTCTGTGGAGTTGGTACGAACCGAGACTGGGATATTGTCACTCCGTATGATGGAGAGGTATCTCTGGGCCCTCTCGGTAAGACATCATCATGAGCTCAAAGTGACTAAGGAGTTAGTCACGGGATGATGGATTACGGAATGAGTAAAGAGACTTGCCATGACAATATTGAACAAGGTATCGGGCATACCGACGATCGAATCTCGGGCAAGTACCGTACCGATAGACAAAGGGAATAACATACGAGATTGAGTGAATCCTTGACACAGTGGTTCATCCGATGAGATCATCGAGGAACACGTGGGAACCAACATGGGTATCCAGATCCCGCTGTTGGTTATTGACCGGAGAGTCGTCTCGGTCATGTCTACGTGTCTCCCGAACCCGTAGGGTCTACACACTTAAGGTTCGGTGACGGTAGGGTTGTAGAGATACATGCACATGGAAACCCGAATGTTGTTCGGAGTCCCGGATGAGATCCCGCACGTCACGAGGAGTTCCGGAATGGTCCGGAGGTAAACAATAATATATAGGAAGTCCAGTTTCGGCCATCGGGTGAATTCCGGGGTCACCGGGAGTGTCCCGGGACCACCAGAGGGGTCCCGGGGGTCCACCGGGTGGGGCCACCCATCCCGGAGGGCCCCGTAGGCCGCAAGGGGGAAGGGGCCAGCCCCTGGTGGGCTGGCGCACCACATGGGCCCCCGCTCCATGCGCCTAGAGTTGAAACCCTAGGGGGAGGTGGCCCCCCCTATGCCTTGGGGGGCAAGTCTACCCCCCTGGCCGCCGCCCCCCTTGGAGATCTGATCTCCCTAGGGACGGCGCCCCTCCTTGGCCCCTATATATAGTGGGGGGGAGAGGGCAGCTGCACCCAAGCCTCTGGCGCCTCGCCCCCTCCCGTCACACTTCCATCTCCTCACGCAGGGCGCCGGCGAAGCCCTGCAGGTTTTCCTGTTGCATCCACCACCATGCCGTCGTGCTGCTGGATCTCCGACAACCTCTCCTCCGCCCTTGCTGGATCAAGAAGGAGGAGACGTCGCTATACCGTACGTGTGTTGAACGCGGAGGTGCCGTCCGTTCGGCACTGGGATCAACGGTGACGAGGATCGTGAAGAGTACGACTACTTCATCCACGTTCCTTCGAACGCTTCCGCTCGCGATCTACAAAAGGGTATGTAGATGCACTCCATTATGCTCGTTGCTAGATGACTCCTTAGATTGATCTTGGTGATGCGTAGGAAATGTTTTGAATTCTGCTACGTTCCCCAACAGAAGACGTGCACAACCGAGTGGCAACGCGCGGGGCAGCCGAGTGGTGAGGACGTGCACAATCAAGCGGCGACATGCGGGACGGCCGAATGGAGAAGACGTGCACAACCGAATGGCGATGCGCGGGGCGCCGGGTGGTGCGTAACCGAGTGGCGACGCGCGGGGCGGCCGAATGGAGAAGACGTGCACAACCGAATGGCGACGCGTGGGGCGGTCGAGTGGTGAGGAAGTTCATAACGAGTGGCGACG
>LR738709.1:182362411-182460901 GCA_902687465.1 Secale cereale | reverse complement strand
CGAGTGGTGATGAGGTGACCAACCGAGAGGCGATGCACGGAGCGGCTGAGTGGCGATGAGGTGACCAACCGATAGGCGACGCACGGAGCGGCCGAGTGGTGATGAGGTGACCAACCGAGAGGCGACGCACGAAGCGGCCAAATGGTGATAAGGTGACCAATCGATGGCGATGAGCGGAGCGGCCGAGTGATGAGACGCGTCCCGCGAAGTGTCGATGCACGAGGCGATGAGTGATTAAGACATGTCCAGCTGAGCGATGACGCACGGCCGGTCGAGTGGCGGCGCATGGGCGGCCGAGCGTCAATGATCTGTTTGGTCCGAGTGAGGTAGCCCATCCGAGTGATGAAGACGCACTAGCGATCGAGTGCCAGCAGACTGTCCGAATGAACCGTTGTTCTAGTGAGATTTAGTCATGTCCGAGTGAACGGCCGTGTACTGAAACTGGCGTATGTAGGGGTGTCTTGTTTCCGTCCTTTTGAAAGATCCATCGTGGGACATGTGAGTTTGCAAGTAAAGCCACGGTTAAAATGCTTAGTGGTTATACATGCATGCATGCATCCATTAACCTGTGCAGAAATAGCGGAAGTAGAGCGCGCTTTGGCCGCCGTAATCAGGTAACCGACGCTGGAAATCCCCATGCTAACTGGCCGCTTAAGGGCATCTCCAACAGCTGTACGATAGGTGTTGGTAAGTTTGCCACCTAGGATATAGTGATGATGTGGCATGTAATAAATGTGGAGAGAGAGCAAAGTTGTATGTAGAATAACCAACAACCTTTGCACAAGCTCAAAGGTGAAATAGAGAGCAATCACATTTATTTCCTTATCATCTATTGGATAGCTTAGATACAATCTATTGGAATAGTTGTATGATAGCTTGTTGGTTGATGACATGGACATTTTACCAACAAGACTAACATACAATCTATTGGAGATGCCCTAATGAGGCGGTCAATTATCTCATCGGAAGAGTTATGAGGCCCACGTCCTAAACCATTCATTGCTGCGCTGTGGGATTCGTTGGACTCGATCTCGCGGCCTCGGAAGGCGTCGAACTTGCCGGGAACAGGGCCGTCGGGGGCACCGTAGAACAGCTCGACGAGCATGATGTGGGCCCTGCCGACGTCACGGTCGCCGAGGGTGTGCTAGGCGCGGAGCAGCACGTCGACAGGCAGAACGACGTCGGCGGGCACTATGAAGCTGAGTACCTGACCATGACGTTCCAGCTGAGGTGCACTCGCTTATGTCGGGGTCGCCGAGGGCGTGCTGGGCGCGGAGCAGCACGTCGATGGATGCAACGACGCCGGCGGGGACGATGAACCTGACCATGGCTTCCAAGCCGGGCTCTGGCCGCCGGAGTCTTGTGTGTGCGCACGTCGTTGGATCCGCTTCATAGCAGAGGCCGCCGCAGCGCAGCTGATCATAGGATGAGATGGTTGTGTGTGAGGGGTTTGACGGCGGCGTCGAGACGACGGAGATGACGACGGGCGGACGACATCAGTGCAAGTGCGTGGAAGCGCGCGTTGGCATCGTAGACGGAGCCAAAGACCATGGGTAGACGGCGTCGATGTTAGTGCATGGGGTCGCGTACCTAGCGCCGCAGACGAGACAAGAGACGACGACGGGCTGATGGCGTTGCTTCATCGTCCGGAAGTAGAGCCATCGATCCGCCTCTTCTCTTTATATGATTGATTACACATGGGTGGTGTCTGATCCTACAGGAGGAAAAGATATACCCGTTCTTAGATGATTAGTTAAATAAAGACTATATCAAGAGGGCACATCCCTGATTCTTTCACTTGTATGAATGGCGCGATGACCAAAGCTCTAGCGGCCAATTTCTCTGGCGATGGTAGTTGATCCGTTGTTGAAGATTGAAGAAAAAACCATTTGCACCATGGTTCGATTGACGCCATGCCCCACGGTGGGCGCCAACTATCGTGGGAACGATTCCGACAATAATAAGGTATAGGGTAAAGGCACATGATCTATCGAGATGCACATGGGTGACACGGTGGTTTTAGCTAGTTCGGCCCTCTCGCGGTGGATATAACAGCCCTACGTCTCGTGCTCCGGAGAGGCATTGTTTTATCTGAGTATGTATCCGGAGATTACAATACGTGAGAGAGGGAGGAACGGATCCTCATGCCTGGGCTAAGTTCTGAGACTAATGGCGAGAAAGAGAGAGAGGAAGAATGAGAGCCTGTCTAGTCTAGTGGTGGGGGTGGCTTATATAGAGTGCGCCACCCCCTCACCTCCTATGTTACAAAGTGGGCATTGATGCCATAATGTCAGCCTATTACTAAGGTGATGCTTTGATTGTCTTGTCGACTGTTGATCTTTGCATATCCGAGTGACTTGTATGATCGAGTGGTCGACTGTCATCCGAGTGGATGGTATGCTACTTATCCGAGTGGATAGTACATTGCTTGTCCGAGAGGATAGTATGTCTGTATGAAATTTATCTGGACCCACACGCTGTGTGGACCCCATGCTTTATGATATTTCGACCCTTTGTGGGCTTACCTGTTATGTGTATCCCCAACAACTACAACTGCCCGTGCACAAGTAAAGGGGTGAGAAAGGTCCCCTACTTTTGTACACCGACAGGAGCCCCCGGGCCCGGGCCACACATAAGCGTGGAGCGTTGTTGGGCCAGGCCCAGAACGGTGTGCGGGCATGCGTGGAAGAGTTTTAACTGCAACGATTCCTTCGCCAGTTGCACTTCCCCACGACTCGCTTTGGGCGTTTGACGTGGGGGTCATGCGTGGAGCGGTTGCAGCGTGCTTGTGTCACGTCACAGTAAATAGTAAAGCGGCGGCCCACGCCTTCCCATAAAAGAGGAAACCGCAGGGGCGCTACTCATTTACCCTCCGCGTCTTTTCCAATCTCGAAACCGCTGTTCCCCTCTTCTTCTTCAAGCGCAAATTGGAGTTCTAGCCTCTGCTTGCCGCCGCCACGTCATCATTGCCCTTGATCCCCCGTTCTCTCTTAGCCGCCATGGCGCCCAAGGTAGGCTAGGGCAAGGGAACGGCTAAGGACACTGGGGGTAAGGAGTCGCCGGAGAGCGCGTTGGTGCAGCTGCGAACGTAGTTTGCACTCTTCGCCCCGACGATCGACGCGCTCACTCTCAAGGACAGGTTCAAGTGCCTGTGGGGGAGGGAGACGACGGGGCATCCCGCCACGCGCGTCGTCCCTGCCTTCTGCTTCGCCCAGAGCGGTCCAAATCGGTACCCTTTCTTCGTTGATTACTTCTCCTGCGGGCTCTGCCCCCCTTTCTCGGATTTCTTCAGTGATGTCATGTACACCTATGGCTTCCGCCTTCTGGACCTCACGCCGAACGCCATGGCGTGCATGGCATTCCTTGCCCATTTTTGTGAGGGCTTTCTCGAAGTTCTCCTCAGCACGATGGTCTTTCACCATTACTTCACTCCTCGCATCCAGCCAGGGGGCTCCATTTCTGGCTGCATTGCTTGGATTCTGAGGCAACAGATCAAGGGCACATACCCGGAGGGCGCCATGAAGGAGAGGTGGGAGGAGTGGCGAAGCCGGTAGTGCTGGATCGAGGAGACGGATCCGCCGGAGTTTTGCCGGGTCCATCGGAAGCCGCCGGTACGTAACAAGGATTGGGGCGATCTCGACGCCGACGACTAGTAGCCCACGATTGCCACCACCAGGATCCACCGCCTTGCCACGGCTGAGCTTACTCTGGAAATGATCGGGGTTGATTTTATCTGCCGCTGAATTTCCCCACTGCACAACAAGGGGAGACCGGCCTGGGATTTTAGGAATGCGGTCGACATCATGAGGCTCCGCCCCGGCTTAAACCACAACTTTACGATGCTGCAACATGCTCATCTTTGCCAGAGGCTCTTCCAGCTCAAGGTCGACGAGGTGGGCAGGGTCGAGAGGACCGGCCAGGTCGAGAAGGCTGGCAGGGCCATCGAGACCGCCAAACCTGACAACCTGTTCGAATCCTCTCCCAGTACGCCTCGGGCCTCCTTTTATATGACAAAGAGGTTGCCACAGCGGCACACATGAGGTGGAAAGTATCTACAGTGTACAAGTTTATCTCGTGACATCATAGGAAAAACACATTTAATGCGCCTCCTATGCGTCCTATAGCTTTATCGGGGAAGACAACAGAGCTTGTCCCGCCCGTCGCCGCCTCGCCTCGCTCCGACACGCGTCAAAGCTCACGAGGCATGCAACGGCACACTGGCTGCTGGCTGCTGGGCTGGTGCGGTGGCAGGGTCTCCACGAAGATCTGCATGCCACCACGCAGGTGCTTGGCTAGTTGGCTTAGAGTCTGCATGCTGCCACGTAGGCACTTGTCCAGTTGGCGAGTTGGTTGCCTCGTAGGAGTGGCAGCGGGGCAGCGGAATCTTGTTGGGTGGGGGCCTGGCTGTGGCCCCGCTGACGCCCCCCGGCAAGGGCCGTGCCGGGGTCCCGTGGCTGTCGCTAGCAAGGCCCTTGCCGGGGGTCTTCGGTCGTCCCCGGCAAGGCTCTTGCCGGGGGTCTTCGTCGTCTGGTCCTCATCGAGACTCGCAGGCCTTTGGTCTTCACAAAGATCTGCAAGCCACTACGCAGGCGCCCCTGAATCTTGGTGTTGACGTTGTCGATGGTGTCAGAGCTCTCAGATCTAAGGGTGGTGGCCTTGCTGGTGTTGGGCAAGTTGCCCCGGCAAGACTCTTGCCGTGGTTATGTAAGCCGCCGTGGCAACGGCGTTGCTGGGGGGGGGTGGGAGTCCACCTTGCCCCTTTGTTCTTCATGCCTCTGGCTTGAGTGTTACATTGGCAGTCTCATGCTTCTCCTTCTTCTGGTCCGCCAAGCGTCGCCATAGGTGTGCCTACAACTACCCGTGCACAAGTAAAGGGGTGCAAAAGGGCCCCTACTTTTGTACACTGACAGTAGCAAAAGTGATTAGTAGCACAGTAATATGATAGTTTTGATAATAATGGCATCAACAATAGTAACAGTAACAGTGATGGCAGTAATTTTGTAACAAGTTTAACATTAGCAACATCAGTAGTAACTTAGCAAGATCAATGTAGGACAAATTAGTAGGCATTGGATCGATGATTTGTTGGATGATATTCATCATGTGACAGTTATAACATAGGGCGATACGGCACTAGCTCCAGTTCATAAATATAATGTAGGCCTGTATTCCCTAAATAGTCATACGTGCTTATGGAAAGAAGTTGCATGGCATATTTTGTCCTACCCTCCCGTGGCAGCTGGGTCCATATTGGAAACTAAGGGATATTAAGGCCTCCTTTTAATAGAGAACCGGAAAAAAGCATTAACACACGGTGAATACATGAACTCCTCAAACTACGGTCATCACCGGGAGTGGTTCCAGTTTCTGTCACTCTGGGGTTGCCAGATCATAACACGTTGTAAGTGATTATAACTTGCAAGATCGGATCTAAAATATGAATATAATGATAATATCATAAACGGTTCAGATCTAAAATCATGACACCCGGGCCCAAAGTGACAAGCATTAAGCATGGCAAAGTCACAGCAACATCAATCTCAGAACATAATGGATACTAGGGATCGCCCCTAACAAAACTAACTAGATTACATGATGTATCTCATACAAGTCCTCACCGACCAGCGAGCCTACGAAGGAATTACTCACTCCCGCTGGGGAGCATCATGGAATTTGCGATGGAGAAGGGTTGGTGATGACGAAGGATGAAGATCCCCCTCTCCGGAGCCCCAAACGGACTCCAGATCTGGACTCCCGAGGAAGAACAGGAGCTGGCGGCGGCTTTGTCTCGCAGAACACAATAATTCTTTCTCCATAATTTTTTTCTGGACGAATGTGAACTTATAGTATCAGGGTTGGCGTCTGCGGGGCCACCAGGTGAGGACAACCCACCTGGGCGTGCCAGGAGGGGGGCGCCCTGATGGGTTGTGCCCACCCAGGTGCCCCCCTCCGGTGGTTCTGGGCTCCGGTATTTTTCTTTTATTATATTAAAAATCCTAGCAAAGTATCGTTCCATTCCTAGAACTCTTATTTCTGCACAAAAACAACACCATGGTAGTTCTGCTGAAAACAGCGTCGGTCCGTGGTTAGTTTCATTCAAATCATGCAAATTAGAGTCCAAAACAAGAGGAAAAGCATTAGGAAAGTAGATGCTTTGGAGACGTATGAACTCCCCCAAGCTTAAACCTTTGCTTGTCCTCAAGCAATTTAGTTGATAAACTGAAAGTGAGAGTGAAAAACTTTTACGAACTCTTTTACTCTTGTTTGCATAAATAAGTTTAAACAACACCCAGGTTTTCAGCCAGCATTATAACTAACCATGTCGACAATAACTCTTAAAGATTATAATGACTCATACCAATGCCATAATCAGCTAGTGAGCAATAATAAGATATCTCAAATAGCAACATGTTATCAAAAACAACCATGATATAATATGACAATAGTGGTATCTCGCTAGCCCTTTCTGAGACCGCAAATCATAAATGTAGAGCACCTCCAAAGTCCGAGCAGCGACTAAACATTGTAATTCATGGTCATAATAACACCCAACATTCACTACACACAATGCATAGGCATGACATCAGTGCTCTCAGATCTGACACTTATTAGAGAAGGTGATGACACAACATAAAAGTAAATGGATAGTCCCTTCACAGATGGAAGTAGTGATTTTTAGAGGTGCCAGAGCTCAAGTTTTTAAAACATAGGTAAATGTAATTTTGAGAGGTGCACCCTTCTCATTCACTTCACGACTATCAGCTATCGATATCTCCCATGCTAAACGAGCTAGTGGCGGTTCCCAAGCAGAAAAGTAAATATTTGAACTCCATTGGGAGCTTTTGTTTGTTTATTTTTAAGCTTTTTCTTTTTGCAATTTGGGATTGGGAATCCCTATTACTGCCCTTTTCTCGTGCAATGGCGACTGGATAAACACTCAACCTGAGAAGAACCCGCTTAGCATGGAAAATACCAACCACCTCATGTCTTTCCATGAACGATCCAGACAAACAAAAAGTATATTTATTTGAAGTTTTTAGATGTGGCACATGCAAATTTACTTAGGACGGCAGGGTAATACCGCATATAAGTAGGTATGATGGACTCATCTGGAATAACTTTGAGCTTTAGAATTTGATGCACAAACAGTATTCCCGCTGAGTACAATTGAAGGCTAGCAAATTGGTTGGGAAGCGGCCATATAGAAAGCAACAATGGTCATGAACATACATCATGCATAATATCAGGACCCCGATCCTAAGTCACACCGATCTAGCTGTAACACGTCATATCACTTTGCGGCCTCACGCACGGTAACCCCACGGGTGCCACTTACCTGGCCCGGTACCGTTTGCGCATTTTGGCACAGGTATATGACAGTGTCGCTAGCATCCATATGACAGAGAACCCGGGCCGACATGGCTAGTTATAAACCAAAAGTGGCACTAAATTACAGAGACAGGCATCCATGACCCAGCAACGAACGTGTCGGTCATCAACGTATGAACCCAAGTCGTAGCAAGCTACATGGACTTAAAGGAACAACGCGTGACATTTCCCCTAAGGGACAGACACAGGAACGAAGAAGGACACATGCCGGCCAGCCTACGTGTTCCGAGCAGTAGCAAGCTACCAAGGCTCATTGGAATCACGAGGAGGCATTTCCCTGTAAGGTAGGCTACCAAAGGAAAACAACTAGGTGTCGGATCCCACACATACCAAGCATTTCAATCATACACGCAATATGCTCAATATGTGCAAATACAACATTGCATCACAACAGAACTCTATGACTCAAAGTACTTTATTTAAAAGGCTCCAAGACCCATACATAACATATCCATACAGGTAGGGGTCACATGACCCAACACTCAAGTCATACAGTCATACAAGCACAAGCGGAAGCTACATGTCTGAGTACAGACAACTTAGAAAATAAAACAGGCTTGGTGTAGCCTGACTATCTACAAGGCCCTTCACAAGCTCCAGATCTCCGTCTGGGTGTCAAGCTACTCGTCGACGTCAACGTCTATGTAGAACCCATCAGCAGGGGCAGGGTTCTCCTCTGCAACAGTTATTAAGCAAACATGAGTACAAAGGTACTCAGCAAGTCTTACCACAAAACCTATTATACATGCAACATTATCAAAGGGGGGTAGTGGAGTTCATAGCAGAATGCCAGCTTTGACCTTGGCTAACCTATACTACAACTGTCAACAGATTGCAAGATGTTATTACGAACACGAGTCCTCTACTCACCACAACAATACACTACCGAGGATCCTCTTCCGTCATCCTACGGAAGGGACATCCGCGGCACTCACACTTATCTTGAGGCTTTTAGTAGTATCCATCAACTTGTCTATGAGCTGTAAGAGTAACCAAGTAGTCCGTACCACGAACAACGGCTATTCGAATAGTTTGATAACCCTGCAGGGGTGTCCTTCTTCACACATGTTTTCACCACTTAGCGTCTGCACACGACATGTGCTCGGCAGACTTCAAGCGAAAACCGACGTGGGTGTAGACCATGACCTGACCAACCACTCATGTCTCTCGTCCAGGTTTATCGCCTATTTGGGTTCCATCTGTGGGGAGATCCGGCCGGGGTGTCGCTCACGGCCCAAAACGATGTGTACAGGGTTCCCGAGTCACCAAACGGGCAACTGGTACACCGTGCCACGTACCTGTCGCATCACAGCCCACCCCGAGGGTCAGCGCTGTGCACGACCTCCAGTAAACTATAAACACCAGAAACTAGTTGCAAATCCTGGACAGAGTACAAGGGCAGTCAATAAGTCGAGCGGGGTCATATTTCAGGGCCCAATGTGTGGTAGTAACTGTAACTTGAATCACACACACAGATCTCGGGTCCTATGGACGATTCTAATGAAAGAACCCACCATGTACTCCTACATGGCCTTTCATCGATACCTTTACCAAGCGTATTCCACACTTCCTTCTCTTTATCGGTATGATCATTTCACTCTGATCCATCACCCAGATGAACCAGACCAGACACAACTCTAAGCATAGCAGGCAACATAAACAAATAGCATGGTGGATCACACATCACATGGCTCAATCAACTCCTACACATGCTAGTGGGTTTCAACTATTTACTGTGGCAATGACAGGTCATGCAAGGGATAGGGTTCAACTACCGCAACAAGTAGCAGTTCACACGCTGTTGCCTTAATGCAGTAAAAGAGAGCAGGAGCGAGAAGATTGGGTTTGTATCGGAATGATCAATGATTGCTTGCCTGACAAAGTAGTTGTCGGGTACTGCTCTTCAACTGGATACGCAGCAGTATCCTCGGGAGCAGGACCTAACACAGAGAATACCGGCGATACAATCATTAACAAACAAATGCAACAATATGATGCATGCTCATGACATGGCAAGATGCATGGGTGTTGGCTAATGCAACTAAAACCAGAAGGGTTTGAACCTATTTGAATCAAAGATTCAAATTGGAGTTCAAACTATTATTTAAATAAGTGCATTATCATGTTTTTGATGTATACAGCAAGTTAACTTGTTCAAACATGCATGAAACCAGTGCCATTGGAAAGATTGGATTTTTCTGATCATTTTTCATATATAAATCTTTTCCATCTGAGCTATGGTTGATTTTATATGATTTTTAGAAGTTTTGGGTATTTTCTGGAATTTCCTGAATTATTTTTAAACTAAAAATCCTAGAAAATCCTTTACTGCGTCAGCATGACATCATGCTGATGTCAGGCAGTCAACAGGGCCAGTCCAAGTCAAACCTGACCAGTGGGACCCACTGGTCAGTGTCACAGTTAACTAATTAACTAATTAGAATTAAATTAACACCTAATCTAGGTTTGACTTGCAGGCAGGGCCCACATGTCAGTGACCCAGGGGGTCAAACCCGTGGTCAAAACAGGTCCAACTCGCCGGCGCTTAGCCGCCGGCGAGGCCAAACACGGCGGTGGGGTGCGGGTTTCGTGCTCCGGCTGCCAAATCGACGGCGGAGCACACCTACGGGTAGCTGGAGGCAAACCGCATCGGGTGGAGGTGGTGGCTCGCCTCGGGGTCGCCGGAGATGACGCCGGCGACGAGTCCAGCGGCGGCCGGAGTTCGGCGAAGTCGAAAACGACGGTGCGGTGCTCGTAGAGGAGCGTGAAGTGGTCCTACAGCATCTACGTGTGATGGTGAAGCTGATAGGCACGGTGGCCGGACCAATGGATGGCCGGAGCCTCGTCGGCGATGAGCTCCGCGGCGGTGCGTGCAGGTGAGCTTTGTGCGGTGCGTTCCAGGGGAGTAGAGAGCCAACGGAGAGGGGGAGGACGAAGCTGGGCTCACAGGGGTTGCAGCAGGCGCCGGAGCGAGCTCGGGGGTGGTCGGAGCTGAGCGGAACGGCGAGGGGGATCTCCGCGGCCGGAGTTGGGGAAGAAGAGGTCGGGGGCGTCTCCAGGGCGGGCGAGCGCGCGGGGCTTGGCCTGTTCGAAGTAGTCGAGGACGGCGGAGACGACGGACACCAAGGCGGGGCTCAGGGACGACGGTGGGCGCGGCTTCTACGACGGTGCGAGCACGACGGCGTCGGCCATGGCGCGGGGAGAGCGAGGGAGAGGAGCTGGGGAGAGGGGGAGGTGTCTGCGAGGTCGGGGGCGTCGTGTACGACCGATCCAGCCCTCCAGGACTGCGAGGGGAGGAAGCAGGGCGGCGGGCAGCTGCGTGGCGCGCGGTGCGGTCGCCGTCGAGCACCTGCCTGCCTGCCTGGCCGAGCCAAGCAGCTCGCTGGAGCGGCAGCTGGGCTGGGCCGGCAGGTGGGCCGGGTGGGGCGCCAGGTAAACTTCTTCTCTCTCTCTTTTTTTCTATTTATTTTCTGTTTCATTTGTTTTGCAACTTTGTTTAATTAAATAAAATGCCAGAGCATTTTTATAACTCATAACACTTGTCATACCTACTGTATATAATATCAACAGTAGGAAACATTATAGTTTATGATTATTTGAGCATTTAAAATATTTTATAGCATTTAAATGCCCAAATTCAAATACCATATGATTTAATCCAGTGACCTTGGATGTCCTAGAAAATTGTGCACCATTTTAAGCAAAGGTTTGAGACCAAGGCAAAAATGATGAACATTTTTGAAGGGCATTTTGGGTACATTGGAAAATATTTTATCAAACCCTAGTTGTTAGAAGAGGGGTGCTGGAGTTTCTGTCATTCCCATTTCAAATTTCTTTGAAAAGTAAACATGATGCACACACCAACTAACCCTAATGCAAGTGCTAACTAGGGATGTGACAACTCACCCCCACTTAAAAGAATCGTGTCCCGAGATTCGGGTTCCTCCGGAAAGAGGGTGGGGTACTCAAGTCGAAGACTATCCTCCCTTTCCCAAGTAGCTTCACTCTCGGAATGATGTGACCATTGAACCCTGAGAAACTTGATATTGTGGCGTCGAGTGGTGCGCTCGGTTTGATCAAGAATACGAACGGGGTATTCTCGATATGTGAGATTGTCCTGGAGATCAAGCGTTTCGTGGTCCACTCCGCGGATAGGATCCGAGAAGCAACGCCTGAGTTGAGAAACGTGGAACACGTCATGAACTCTGGATAGGTGTGGAGGTAGTTCCAGTTGGTAGGCAACTTCTCCTCGTTTGGTAAGAATGCGAAAAGGACCGATGTAACGAGGGGCCAATTTGCCTTTGATACCGAAGCGATGGGTTCCCTTAAGAGGAGTAACCCGAAGGTAAGCCTTATCGCCGACTTCAAAAGTCAGAGCCTTATGATGACTATCATATTGGCTCTTTTGGCGAGACTAGGCTGTTTTCAATCTCTCACGAACGATGCGAACTTGTTCTTCTGCTTCCTGAATCATATCCGGACCAAAGAATTGTCTTTCCCCGGTCTCTGACCAGTTAAGATGTGTTCGACACCTTCGTCCATATAGAACTTCGAAGGGAGCTTTGCCTAAGCTGGCTTGATAGCTATTGTTATAAGTGAATTCGGCAAATGGAAGACACTTTTCCCATTCCATACCGAAAGAAATGATAGAGGCTCGAAGCAAGTCTTCCAGGATTTGATTGACTCGTTCCACTTGACCACTTGACTGCGGATGGAAGGCGGTACTGAAGGAGAGATAGGTTCCCATAGCATTCTGGAAACTTTCCCAAAATCGTGAAGTAAAAAGACTTCCACGGTCTGAGTTAATCTCCAAAGGCACACCATGAAGTGATACTATCCGAGAGACATACAAATCTGCTAGCTGGCTAGCGGTAATACTCTCTCGAACAGGCAGGAAATGAGCTACTTTAGAGAGGTGGTCGATAACGACGAAGATAGCATTATTCCCTTTCCTGGTCCTGGGAAATCCGGTAATGAAGTCCATACCGACTTTGTCCCATTTCCATTCAGGAATAGCTAAAGGTTGAAGGGTGCCAGCAGGCCGTTTATGCTCTGCTTTGACTCGACGACAAATGTCGCAGTTAGCAATGAATTGAGCGATTTCTCTCTTCATCCTAGTCCACCAGAATCTCTGACGTAGATCCTGATACATTTTAGTACTACCGGGATGAATCGTGAGAGGGGATTCATGAGCCTCCTTAAGGATTAATTGCCGTAGATGGTGGTTCTTGGGAACCACTACACGGTTCTCAAAGAAAACAACACCTCGATCATCCATAGAGAAACTTTTAGCGAGTCCGCTAGCAATGTTCTCTTGGAGTCGGGATATACCTTTATCATGCTTCTGGGCAGCTATAACTTGATCCATAAGGGTAGGTTTCGCCACCAAGGTGGAAAGGAATCCTCGAGGAACATTGTGAAGGTTAAGCTTACGGAATTCCTCGTGGAGAAGTGGTTGACTTTGTTGTAACATTAAGTTGTTACAATATGACTTACGACTTAGTGCATCAGCCATGACATTGGCCTTTCCAGGGGTATAAGTGATTCCTAAGTCGTAGTCTGTGAGCAACTCAACCCAACGTCTTTGCCTGAGATTTAGATCCGGTTGGGTGAAGATATACTTCAAACTTTGGTGATCAGTGAAGATTTCACAGCGATTACCAAGGAGGTAATGTCGCCATGTTTTGAGTGCATGGACTACAACTGCAAGCTCTAGATCATGAGTAGGATAGTTATCCTCATGTGGACGCAACTTTCGGGATGCATATGCAATCACTTGACGATCTTGCATGAGAATGCAACCTAGTCCTTGTCGCGAGGCGTCGCAATAGATTATAAAATTCTTAGAAAAATCTGGTGGTACCAGTACAGGTGCAGATGTCAGGCGTCTTTTTAGTTCCTGAAAACTGGACTTGCACTGTGGGGTCCACTCAAACTTTTTATCTTTCTTGAGGAGTTCAGTTAGAGGTTTGGCAACCTTGGAGAAGTTCTCGACGAAACGTCGGCAATAGCTCGCTAAGCCAAGAAAACTCCTAACTTGCTTGACCGATTCAGGAGGAGTCCAGTCAAGGACGGCTTGAACTCGCTCGGGATTGACAGCAATACCCTTGCCAGAGATCACATGACCTAGATAGGTTACTTCTGGCAACCAAAATTCACATTTAGAGAATTTGGCATAAAGGCGGTGCTCTCGAAGTTTCGTCAATACCAGCCTTAAATGCTCGGCATGATCTTCCTTGTTCTTGGAATAGATGAGTATATCATCGAGGTATACCACGACGAATTTATCCAAATACTCCATGAATATAGAATTCATTAACCGAGAAAAGGTAGCTGGGGAATTGGTTAATCCGAAGGACATAACGGTGTACTCATATTGGCCATAACGAGTAACAAAAGCCGTTTTAGGAATGTCCCCGTTCTTGATTTTGATTTGATGGTAGCCCAACCTCAAATCCATCTTAGAGAAGACTGAGGATCCAGCGAGCTGATCATACAGGTCGTTGATCCTGGGAAGCGGATACTTATTCTTTATGGTGACCAGATTGACAGGTCGGTAATCTACAACCATCCGCTCCGTTCCATCCTTCTTCTTGACGAAGAGGACGGGGCAAGCCCAAGGGGAAGAACTAGGACGGATGAAACCTTTTTGCAAGGACTCATTGAGTTGTTTCTTTAGCTCAGCTAATTCTAGTGGTTCCATCTTATAAGGTCTCCTAGAGATTGGGAAAGTTCCAGGGATAAGATCTATCACGAACTCGACATCTCTGTCAGGTGGAACTCCTGGCAGTTCTTCTGGAAAAACATCCGGGAAGTCACGGACTACCGGAATATCTTCGAGCTCTGGTAGAGGGCTGGCATTAAGAGAGTAGAGCTGACGCTCAGCCATTCGGGTCAGGGCATTGACTATCTTGCCGGATGGGTGTGTAAGTTGAACGGTCCTAGTATAGCAATCAATTTTGGCGTAATGAGTTGTCATCCAATCCATACCCAAGATGATGTTTATGTCCGAGGACTTGAGAGCGATTAAAGATGCTAGGAAAACAAGTCTATCGACAAGGATTTCATTTCCATGGCTTACCCTAGAGGTTTGCCACTTTGAACCAGGAGTTTGAATAACCATGGAAGTAGGCATGTCACAAAAAGTCATGTTGTGCAATCGAGCATAGCTCTCAGATATGAACGAATGGGATGCTCCAGTATCGAAAAGAACAGATGCCGAATGGAAGTTGATGAGAAGCGTACCAAGGACGACGTTAGAATCCTCATAAGCTTCTTCAGCAGAGACATAGTTGACATGACCACGTGTAGTGGGGATTGGCTTGACATAATTCACCTTGCCGGTTGGCTTACCACGGCAAACGGGTTTTCCTGGTTGGTTCTGAGGACACTCACACATGTAGTGTCCCGGTTCTCCACACTTGAAACATGTCACAGTGGTGGTGCGTGGAGCAAAGTTGGAAGGTGGTCCTCCATAGGTCTTAGCAGGTGCAAACTGTTGAGTTGGGCGAGGCGCCTCATAGGATGGCCTCGGTGTGTACTTGGGTGGCAGAGCGGCGTTAGGAACCCACACACGGCGCTTGTGAGAACCAGAGCCGGATGAGGAACCAAAATCTCGAGTATGCTTGCGGGTGGCCTCGAAGTTGGTCTGGCCTGTTTTAGCACTGATAGCCTTGTTAACCAACTTCTGGAAGGAAGTGCACTCGTGCAGACGTAGATCTCGGCGGAGTTCAGGGCCGAGTCCCTTGCAGAACCTCGCCTGCTTCTTGGCATCGGTGGATACCTCTTCAGGTGCATAGCGTGCCAGGTTACCAAACTCGCGACTATAGCCATCCACAGTTAAACGGCCCTGGGTGAAATTGCAGAATTCCTCCCGCTTGCGATCCATGAGACCTTCCGGAATGTGGTGTTCACGGAATGCCTCACTGAACTCAACCCAAGTAGTGACTTGGCCAGCAGGACGCATAGCTTCAAAGTTTTCCCACCAAAGACTGGCAGGGCCCTCAAGATGGTAGGCGGCGTAGATAACCTTGTCAGCTTCGGCCACACGGGCAGAGTGTAGCTTGTGGGTAATACTACATAGCCAGTCATCAGCATCCAGAGGTTCAGTGGAGTGATGGAACTTCGGTGGACACATCTTGATAAAATCGTGGATTGACACCACGTCATTCCTCTGACGGAACCCAGTGTTCTGCTCTATGCGTTCCAGCAGACGGTTGGTCTCTCTCTTGTTCCGTTCTGCTTCAAGCATAACTTCCGCCAAGGAGGGTGGCTGGGGCAGATTCCCATATCTAGCCCCACTAGCCTCACCCTGCTCCTGAGCAGCAGGAGTGCTGCGAGTGTTGACCATCCTAGGAAAACAAAACAACGGTTTAGACAAGGATGGCAAAAATTTGACATAGAAGTGCAGAATGTAATGGATGACACGGAATGCAAGGATGTTCATCCGTACGACATGGTAATATAGGGACTGCTATATATACACCAGTGGCCATACACACCATACAAAGTTTAGTACAAGCCAAGGCTAAAGTACAACTGCGGTGAAAGACGATACATCCCATCAGAGGCATTCCAAGCTCCTATACATTATTTAACTACACCTCCGGAACTCAGTACACACTATGTCATATTCCACAAGACGCGCAGGACTGTGGAAATACAACTACTACGATACTACTACAACCACGGTCTAGCTCAGACATTCGCGTAGTAATCCTCGTAAAGATTACCACCGTAGCCTGGAAGTGGAACAGATGGATCTTGGAACTCGCGAGCACCCGAAGGCTATGGACCATAGGGGCATGGGTGTGGCCTCGGTCCCGATGCTGGTGGTAACCGATGCCCACGTGGAGGTGTAATACCCCCAACATCACGCCAATCCATGCGATCAGGCAGACGAGTCCGCACGGGGTACAAATCCCGCATGTCCAGATATCCGGCGTGCACAGCACGTGCAAGCCGTGTCAAAGTAGTCCAGTGGGCGGCTCGGGTGTTGTACAGCTCCATTCGGAGGGCACGGACCTCACGGTCCCTATCCTCCAACATCTGAATAGTAGTCTGAAGCAGTGGCTCTTCATGAGCAGCATCAGTATACAAACCAGTGTAGTAGCCTTCCTCTCCGGGAAGTGAGGCTGGCATGTAATAGAACTCAGTGTTCAGCAACAGGGCATGCCTAGCACGGAGAATGGTCATCATCGAATAAGCGGCATCCTGCACTGCCATCTCGATGGTAACCCCGAGTCCATAAGACCAATGGATGGGGTCATTAGCTCCAGGATATGAGGGGTATATCCGGACTGTGCAGAAATACTGACTCTGATTGAAATCCCGGTACTGTTCCTCCATGGTGTATTCAGGATACCAGCGATAACCGGTCTCAGTCAGCACACGGACTAGCATGGCCGTGTGACCGGGCACATTAATGCACCGAGTCAAACGAACCACTTGGTGAGGGATGCGGCCAGACATCTGAAACACGGAATAATGCAAAGGCATTAGTGTTTCTGAAAGAAATCGGGCAGCATAACAACTGTAAATGCTCAAACAAAATTTGAGACATCATACAAATGATAGCATAGCCACTCAACAATTCCATATCAAGGTTCCGGGTCCAACAATCATCATACTAAAAGGATAGAAACTGAACTGAGGCTTGACCAACAATCCTAAGTGTCTACGGATTAGTAACACGTGAACCTAATAAGGATAAGAGGCCTAGTCCTAATTCCCCGTAGAAAGAATAGACTGACTCAGATCAGAAGGGCATAAGGTAAAGGAGTAAAAAGAGCCTTACGTTCCCTTCCACAATCAATTCCCCTACATATAACTAAGAATTTTTCTAAACTCAACATCGACCAGTTTGGCTTGAGAAACCTACAGGCAGTCCAGCTCTGATGCCAACGCTGTCAGGACCCCGATCCTAAGTCACACCGATCTAGCTGTAACACGTCATATCACTTTGCGGCCTCACGCACGGTAACCCCACGGGTGCCACTTACCTGGCCCGGGACCGTTTGCGCATTTTGGCACACGTATATGACAGTGTCGCTAGCATCCATATGACAGAGAACCCGGGCCGACATGGCTAGTTATAAACCAAAAGTGGCACTAAATTACAGAGACAGGCATCCATGACCCAGCAACGAACGTGTCGGTCATCAACGTATGAACCCAAGTCGTAGCAAGCTACATGGACTTAAAGGAACAACGCGTGACATTTCCCCTAAGGGACAGACACATGAGCGAAGAAGGACACATGCCGGCCAGCCTACGTGTTCCGAGCAGTAGCAAGCTACCAAGGCTCATTGGAATCACCAGGAGGCATTTCCCTGTAAGGTAGGCTACCAAAGGAAAACAACTAGGTGTCGGATCCCACACATACCAAGCATTTCAATCATACACGCAATATGCTCAATATGTGCAAATACAACATTGCATCACAACATAACTCTATGAGTCAAACTACTTTATTTAAAAGGCTGCAAGAGCCATACATAACATATCCATACAGGTAGGGGTCACATGACCCAACACTCAAGTCATACAGTCATACAAGCACAAGCGGAAGCTACATGTCTGAGTACAGACAACTTAGAAAATAAAACAGGCTTGGTGTAGCCTGACTATCTACAAGGCCCTTCACAAGCTCCAGATCTCCGTCTGGGTGTCAAGCTACTCGTCAACGTCAACGTCTATGTAGAACCCATCAGCAGGGGAAGGGTTCTCCTCTGCAACAGTTATTAAGCAAACATGAGTACAAAGGTACTCAGCAAGTCTTACCACAGAACCTATTATACATGCAACATTATCAAAGGGGGGTAGTGGAGTTCATAGCAGAATGCCAGCTTTGACCTTGGCTAACCTATACTACAACTCTCAACAGATTGCAAGATGTTATTACGAACACGAGTCCTCTACTCACCACAACAATACACTACCGAGGATCCTCTTCCGTCATCCTACGGAAGGGCCATCCGCGGCACTCACACTTATCTTGAGGCTTTTAGTAGTATTCATCAACTTGTCTATGAACTGTAAGAGTAACCAAGTAGTCCGTACCGCGAACAACGGCTATTCGAATAGTTTGATAACCCTGCAGGGGTGTGCTTCTTCACACATGTTTTCACCACTTAGCGTCTGCACACGACATGTGCTCGGCAGACTTCAAGCGAAAACCGACGTGGGTGTAGACCACGACCTAACCAACCACTCAAGTCTCTCGTCCAGGTTTATCGCCTATTTGGGTTCCATCCGTGGGGAGATCCGGCCGGGGTGTCGCTCACGGCCCCAAACGATGTGTACAGGGTTCCCGAGTCACCAAACGGGCAACCGGTACACCGTGCCACGTACCTGTCGCATCACAGCCCACCCCGAGGGTCAGCGCTGTGCACGACCTCCAGTAAACTATAAACACCAGAAACTAGTTGCAAATCCTGGACAGAGTACAAGGGCAGTCAATAAGTCGAGCGGGGTCATATTTCAGGGCCCAATGTGTGGTAGTAACTGTAACTTGAATCACACACACAGATCTCGGGTCCTATGGACGATTCCAATGAAACAACCCACCATGTACTCCTACATGGCCTTTCATCGATACCTTTACCAAGCGTATTCCACACTTCCTTCTCTTTATCGGTATGATCATTTCACTCTGATCCATCACCCAGATGAACCAGACCAGACACAACTCTAAGCATAGCAGGAAACATAAACAAATAGCATGGTGGATCACACATCACATGGCTCAATCAACTCCTACACATGCTAGTGGGTTTCAACTATTTACTGTGGCAATGAGAGGTGATGCAAGGGATAGGGTTCAACTACCGCAACAAGTAGCAGTTCACACGCTGTTGCCTTAATGCAGTAAAAGAGAGCAGGAGCGAGAAGATTGGGTTTGTATCGGAATGATCAATGATTGCTTGCCTGACAAAGTAGTTGTCGGGTACTGCTCTTCAACTGGATACGCAGCAGTATCCTCGGGAGCAGGACCTAACACAGAGAATACCGGCGATACAATCATTAACAAACAAATGCAACAATATGATGCATGCTCATGACATGGCAAGATGCATGTGTGTTGGCTAATGCAACTAAAACCAGAAGGGTTTGAACCTATTTGAATCAAAGATTCAAATTGGAGTTCAAACTATTATTTAAATAAGTGCATTATCATGTTTTTGATGTATACAGCAAGTTAACTTGTTCAAACATGCATGAAACCTGTGCCATTGGAAAGATTGGATTTTTCTGATCATTTTTCATATATAAATCTTTTCCATCTGAGCTATGGTTGATTTTATATGATTTTTAGAAGTTTTGGGTATTTTCTGGAATTTCCTGAATTATTTTTTAACTAAAAATCCCAGAAAATCCTTTACTGCGTCAGCATGACATCATGCTGACGTCAGGCAGTCAACAGGGCCAGTCCAAGTCAAACCTGACCAGTGGGACCCACTGGTCAGTGTCACAGTTAACTAATTAACTAATTAGAATTAAATTAACACCTAATCTAGGTTTGACTTGCGGGCAGGGCCCACATGTCAGTGACCCAGGGGGTCAAACCCGTGGTCAAAACAGGTCCAACTCGCCGGCGTTTAGCCGCCGGCGAGGCCAAACACGGCGGTGGGGTGCGGGTTTCGTGCTCAGGCTGCCAAATCGACGGCGGAGCACACCTACGGGTAGCTGGAGGCAAACCGCATCGGGTGGAGGTGGTGGCTGGCCTCGGGGTCACCGGAGATGACGCCGGCGATGAGTCCAGCGGCGGCCGGAGTTCGGCGAAGTCGAAAATGACGGTGCGGTGCTCGTAGAGGAGCGTGAAGTGGTCCTACATCATCTACGTGTGATGGTGAAGCTGATAGGCACGATGGCCGGACCAATGGATGGCCGGAGCCTCGTCGGCGACGAGCTCCGCGGCGGTGCGTGCAGGTGAGCTTTGTGCGGTGTGTTCCAGGGGAGTAGAGAGCCAACGGAGAGGGGGAGGACGAAGCTGGGCTCACAGGGGTTGCAGCAGGCGCCGGAGCGAGCTCGGGGGTGGTCGGAGCTGAGCGGAACAGCGAGGGGGATCTCCGCGGCCGGAGTTGGGGAAGAAGAGGTCGGGGGCGTCTCCAGGGCGGGCGAGCGCTCGGGGCTCGGCTTGTTCGAAGTAGTCGAGGACGGCGGAGACGACGGACACCAAGGCGGGGCTCAGGGACGACGGTGGGCGCGGCTTCTACGACGGTGCGAGCACGACGGCATCGGCCATGGCGCGGGGAGAGCAAGGGAGAGGAGCTGGGGAGAGGGGGAGGTGTCTGCGAGGTCGGGGGCGTCGTGTACGACTGATCCAGCCCTCCAGGACGGCGAGGGGAGGAAGCAGGGCGGCGGGCAGCTGCGTGGCGCGCGGTGCGGTCGCCGTCGAGCACCTGCCTGCCTGCCTGGCCGAGCGAAGCAGCTCGCTGGAGCGGCAGCTGGGCTGGGCCGGCAGGTGGGCCGGGTGGGGCGCCAGGTAAACTTCTTCTCTCTCTCTTTTTTTCTATTTCTTTTCTGTTTCATTTGTTTTGCAACTTTGTTTAATTAAATAAAATGCCAGAGCATTTTTATAACTCATAACACTTGTCATACCTACTGTATATAATATCAACAGTAGGTAACATTATAGTTTATGATTATTTGAGCATTTAAAATATTTTATAGCATTTAAATGCCCAAATTCAAATACCATATGATTTAATCCAGTGACCTTGGATGTCCTAGAAAATTGTGCACCATTTTTAGCAAAGGTTTGAGACCAAGGCAGAAATGATGAACATTTTTGAAGGGCATTTTGGGTACATTAGAAAATATTTTATCAAACCCTAGTTGTTAGAAGAGGGGTGCTGGAGTTTCTGTCATTCCCATTTCAAATTTCTTTGAAAAGTAAACATGATGCACACACCAACTAACCCTAATGCAAGTGCTAACTAGGGATGTGACACATAATAAACATTGGACTTCCGCATGAGTAGGATATGGACACCATGAACATAAATATCATAGAGGCTATGTTGGTTTTGATTCAACTACATGCATAAACATGTGGGAAGTCAAGCCACTCGAACATTCAGAGGAGGATACCGTATCATCATACTATATCACAATCACTTTAACGCAATGTCGATATCCAAGATAAATCATTATTAACTCTTAGCTACTTATGCATGGCATGTGAAATTATAATCTCTGATTGTCATTTCAAACATGTTTAATCATAATGGGTTGAATCATGGGCACTAGGTTAAACATATTTACACAAATAGAACAAGTCGAGTTCATACCAGTTTCTCTCTACCACGACCAGTTCATCGAATATCATCATTATTGCCTTTCACTTGCACGATCGAACGGTGTGAAAATAAAAATAGTGCACGAGTGCCATGAACTAACCTGGAATCTGCAAACATTTTATTCAAGAGGAGAAGACAAGGTAAATGTGCTCTTTATTAGTTCAGCAATTATTCATATGAGAGTCACTCAACATTTTCATCGTGGTCTTCTCCTCGGTACAACTGTAATAAAAAGAAAAGAAGTTCAGAAAAACATACTGAAATATTTTTGGAGTTTTTGGTATTCTAGAATAGGCAAAATAAAAGAGGGAAAGCAAAAAAGAGAAAAACTATTTACACGGGAAAGCTCCCAACAGGCAAAGGAAGAACAAGGAAATCTTTTTGGATTTTCTTTTTAACCTTACTACTAAGCATGCATAGAAAGCAAATTGACTGCAACTATTTTTTTGGTTTTTCTAAGTTTTTTTAAACTCATAAAAGAAAAGCAAGAAAATAAATCTAAGCACGGATAATAGAAGGAAAGAGTGTAAACGCCGACAAATAGAATGATAAGTGGTCATGAATGTAATATCGGTGAGAAACACGTACTCCCCCAAGCTTAGGCTTTTGGCCTAAGTTGTTAGTCGATCATTAGCCTGGAGGGTAGTAGGGATCCTGAGGGGCAGGCGTCCACTCATCCCACTGGTGAGGCTCGTCCTGTGCTGCCTCCGCAATAGCCTGAGCGTTTCGGTAAGTGATAATGTTTGGAGGCATAATCCTATATCCACCCCTGGCAACAGAATCAAACAAAGCAGGTGCAGGCAAGGGAATAATATCACGAGTTTAACGCTAAAGTCTAGGTTATAAGGAATGGGGATGTTAGGATAATCTCGCGCAAAGAAATGATGGTGTTCCATGGCTGCATGGTCTAAGTAAACCTTGGTCAGGGGGTAATCATGCGGGCATGTCTCAACATTAAAGTGAGCCGCTAAACGAGTAGCAAAAATCCCTCCACGTATTTCACCCTGGGATTAATTAAGATGGAGGCGATGAGCCACAATAGCTCCCAAGCTATGAGTGTTGTCGCCCTCTAGTGCTCGGCGTAAAGCAGCAAAGTCTGGTGCGCTAAGCGCACCCAATTTCTTTCTAGCAAGCAAGCACTTAGAAACAAATAAAGCAAAATAATGTACGGCAGGTTAGTCTATGCTAGCAGCCATGGTGGCTGACACCCCTCTCTCATCTCCCACTTACAAAGTGCGATAAAAATCCTCAAACCCAGCCGGCCTAGGCTCGGCTAAGCTCCCATCAGAAGGGACCAAACCTATATCACAAAATTCAGTAAGTGGTATCTGATCGTTTTCAGCATATAAATCAAAGCTCACTTCAGGAGGATTATTCCTAGGCAGGAAAGTAAAACTTTGAACAAAGATACTTGTGAGGATTTGGTGCTGGTCGCACTCATCTGCGATGAAGTCGGTGAGGCCGGCATTTGCAACATATTGTTTGAACTCCTCAAGAATTCCAGCCTCTTCCAGGAATGGGGTGTGCGGCCATTCGCACAGCCGTACCTCCGCCAATCTCCGAGGGTGGAAATCACTGTCAGACAATTCCCCAATAACACCCTTAGAGTTCTTCTAGAGCCAAACTTCTTGAAGATATTCATGTTCGCGCACAATTTCTAAAAATAATTTTTTTTGGGGTGACAAAAATTTGTCAACAAAACTTTATAAAATTGATAGCAACTACTCAGAGAGATACATAGAGGCCATACCAAGCATTCAAACTACTTAGAACTCTAAGAATTCAACATGCAAGATTATCTACAGCAGCACCAAGAGTAGCTCATTATTCAAAGTATAAATCACTAAAACAAAATCTAATTGGACAAATAGTGGAGTCACATACCAAGCAACAATCCCCAAAAACAGTTTTGGAAAGAGAGCTTCGAGCAAAGAGATCGAAATCTACGGGTTTGAGCTCAAGAACACGGGAGAGATGGCAATGGAGATTTTTTTCTAGAGGAAAGAGAAGATGTAGGATAAAGAGATAAGTGAGGGGGCCCACGTGGGGAGAACAACCCACCAGGGTGCGCCTGGGGGTCTTGGCGCGCCTAGGTGGGTTGTCGTAATGCTCCAGATGTAACAATTCCCAATTTGGCAATATATTCATCGTTGCCATAATCAATTCCATTTCGGGCTTCTTCATTTCGGGTCGCTTGTGTTTTTTTTCTTTCGAGCATGTGTTGCATATTGCCATGTCATCTTCATCATGTTCATAGCATTTGCATAGTCTTACTTGCATCCGTGAGTAGTTGCATCTTCTCTGTCCTCTCTGTTGTCCGTTTCGGGTTCCGACTCTCTCACATGACACCTGTCGCACCTCTTAGGTCTTGTTTCGTGAGTGGGAGAAAAACATCCTCGGAATGGGCCGGGAGTTGTTGAGTGGTCTTGGTATATCACCGGTAGACCGCCTGTCAAATATCTTCCATTTGGAGGTTGTTTGGTGCCCCAACGGTTAACCGTGTTAATCGCCAGAAGCCCTTTCTCTTTTAGCCCAGCACCCCTCCACAACAGCCCACTAACCCATCCAAACCCACCTCATGCTCTTCGGTGTTGGATCACGATCGTGTGGGAAAAAACCGCAACTCAATAGCCCTCTCCTAGCTCCGAGAATCTATATAACGGCCCTCCTCCGAAATTTGTGGGCAAAAGCCTAGTCTCCCTCCTCTGTTCGCCCCGGACGCGTCCGTCCGTGCCGGACACGTCCGCCTCTGCCGCTTCTACCACTCCTGGTCTGCCACGTGTCCGCCGCCGGCTCCACTAACCTCCCGAGCCGTCGGCCCGCCCGGGCCCAGGCGGGGCCCTCCCGGCCCGGAGCAGCCATCGCCCAGGCTCGCGCCTCCCCGCGCCCGAGCCCCTCCGTCGTCGGGGAAGAGCACCGCCGCCGCCCCTCGCCGCCATCACCGCCGCCTGCCACGAGTCCTGCCGCCGCCACCAGGCCGCGCGTCGTTGCCACGCCCCTCCGGCAATGTCGCCGGACTCCTCCACCACCACCGTTGGTCGCCGCCGCCCCTCGCCACCGTCCGCCCTCGTCATCTCCGGCGAGTAGCCGCCGGCCCGTCCCCGTCCGGATCCGTCCGGATCTGGAAAAGATCTAACATCCCCTGGATTCAAACAGCCCCGTCCGTCCCGTATCTCCCCGTATCCTCGTCCAATTTTCGCGCTGGTATATTTCACTAAGTCTCTGATCCCTAACGATATGTTGCTCTCTTTGCCATGCCATATCTCCTTGCACGTAGCTCCGTTTTGCATGTATGATATGTCGATTTGTTCGTCTCAGAGTGCTCTACTTGTTGATAGGCTTTGCATGCATGATATGAGGCATCTTGTTGTCTTAATCCTCGTTGTGAAACTATTGGTGATGTTACTTTTCAGCTCTAGTTGTCTGTTAACAACATGTTAGCATGTTTGAGAGGTCATATCTTTGTGCATATTGGTCCAAATGGAGTGTATGATATGTAAAAATGTTCATCTTGTGATGCTCTTCATGATGGATGCATTTTCATACATGTTAGGTTGCATTATGCCATGATTATCCCTGTTACAAAAGTGCTTGTTGCTGTTAAAATGCTGAAATTGTTACAACTTGCTGATTTGTCTTTTTCGTAGCATTTTGTCTGAATTTCTTTTGAGCATCATGTAAACATGTTTTAGGAGCACAATCATGTTATCTTTGAAGTGGTGTAATTTGTTTCTAATGTTGTGCCCTGTGGTGACTTGCACAAGCTTGCAAACATGCCATGTCATTGTTGCTATTTTTGCACTAGTGAAAAACTGCTAAGTATGGAATCTGTTATATTGTATTGCCATGTAAACTTGATGCTACAATCAGATCCATGCATGTTTTGGAATGACCAGTGAGAATGTCTTGATTTCCATGTAATTGTATATCAATCCATGCATTTGTTTGCTTTTATGCCCTACTGTAGCTTGTTATCATGCTCTCAAAATGCTTGAAATCTTATCTGTCAGCCTGTTAACAGAATGTTCACTTTGGCAAAGCTCATGTTAGTCAACCCTTGCATATAATAAATTGTTTCTTTGGATGAATTGGAAGTATATTATGTTGTCTTCAAGCTCATGTAATTTTCATGCATGATATAATTGATATGATTGCCGTTATGTGCATGTAAAGTCAGCATTATATTGTTCCTGGTTGCATGTCCTGTAAATTTCACTAAGTCTGAAAACCTGTTAACTTATTGCTTTTTGCCATGCTATTTTAATTGTGTTCCTATAAGTTTTCGGAGGTGCTCTTAGTTCATATTTGTAGAGAATCATGTCTACTTCATAGACATGCCTTTTTTAATCATGTTTGGGTGTTGTAGCATATCTAATCCTTGCTCCAAAGATGTCATGTTGCTGTTAACATCAGTTTTGTATTGCATCTTGTTTTGCTTGTCATTTGCAAACCGTGCATCCGATTCCGATGATCTTTATATTGTTTTCAACCAAAATTTTCCATTCTATCAAGTGGCATGCTTGGTCTGCCAAGATCTTGCCCACATCCATCATGTCTTCACATGTTTATCCCGATTTCATCCCCTTCCATACCGGTCGCTCCGTAGCCTCATACTTGCATTCCTTTTGCATATCATATGTTCTTTTCTTTCCATGTGTGTTTATGTGGATACTTGTTTGTGTTTGGGTAGCACCGGGAGACGAGTTCGAATTCGAGGTTGAGACAGCTGCTGAGTACGATTAAGAGGAGCAAGGTCCCGATAACACCGAAGACTTACCCGGCAAGATGACCATACCTTGATATAACCTCTATCGTTGCTATGCTAGTTGCCTCGCTCTATTGCTTTGTCGCGATACCTATCAATTTTCTTGTCAGCCCCTACCTTGCCACGAAACCTCTAACTATCTTCCTAGCAAACCATTGTTTGGCTAAGTTACGCTTTTGCTCAAGCCCTCTTATAGCGTTGATAGTTGTCAGCCCCTACCTTGCCACGAAGTTTACTCCATGTGGATTGGATTTTTGGGAATAACACAATATCTATTATTTAAATTAGTGCACCAATATACTTGGCAATGGGAGGAAGGCTTGGCCTTTTGCTCGGTGATTTGTTCCACTCATGCCTCATTAGGAACCGATAAATCGGTGTTATGTTCCTTAATTTTGCGTTCCTAACGCGGTTGGTGTTTATGGGCCCCCCTTGATAGTTCGCTTTGAATAAAACTCCTCCAGCAAGGCCCAACATTGGTTTTACCATTTTCCTAATAACTAAAACTTGCATAGGGACCGGCTAGCACCCAAGGACTTAATTAACAACCCGGGCCAGTGCTCCTCATGAGTGTTGGTCCAAACTGGGTAGACTACGGGGCTGCCTCGGGGAAACCCGAGGAATTGGTATATACATGTAGGATGTCCCATTCGATTGTGGACTGAGACGAGATATGCACGGCTCCTATCAGGGTGTCGGCACGTCGGGAGGTCTTGCTGGACTTGTTTTACCATTGTCGAAATAACTTGTACACCGGGATTTCGAGTCTGATCGGGTAGTCCCTAAGATAAGAGGATTTACCTCCATTGATTGCGAGAGCTTGTGATGGGCTAAGTTGGGATACCCCTGCAGGGTTATGATCTTTCGAAAGCCATGCCCGCGGTTATGGGGTGTATTTGAGTTTGTTAATAACCGGTTGTAGATAACTTATCACTAAAACCCAAACATAATACACTACCGAGTGAGTAGTCGTGATGGTTTCTTTTCGTGGCAGTTCAGGAAGAGAACACGCCTGTGTTATGAATGACTCGTAGGTAGACATGATCACCTAGTGATCATGAGTAGTTCACGGCCGCTGGCTTTCACTTCTGTTCCTGCTCTGAAATTACGTAAGCTAGCCACCTCATCTTCGCTTAGTGCTTGCAGCAGCCCACTTATACACTTTCTCCTTACCCAAAGGCTTTGATAGTTTTGATACCCGGGAATGGGATTGCTGAGTTCTCGTGACTCAGAGTTTACTACAAACACAGGTGCAGGTACAACTGCGTATGATGCAGGTGATGGCCAGGAACTCAAGTGGGAGTTCAATGAGGAATGTGGGAATATGTATGTGATGTTCCCCGATGATCAGTAGTGGTTCCTACTAGGGCCGATCGGGCATAGTGGGTGGTTATCTTCTTTTCATTTGGATTTGTCCATATCCGGACTATGTTTGTACTTGGATGAATGTATGACTTATTTATGTGTTGTGTGAAGTGGCGATTGTAAGCCGACTATGCATTTTCCCATTTGTTCTTGTACATGGGAATGTGTGAAGATGACCATCTTGTGATCATACCAAAATGCAGTTATGCCTCTAAGTCATGCCTCGACACGTAGGAGATATAGCCGCATCTTGGGCGCTATAGTTGTGCCCACTTGGTGCACCTCCCTCTAATATTATTTGCATCAAGAATTCAGAAAATAGACAAAGCATGGCATTTTATTTTATTTAACTAATAAAAACAGAAAATGAAAGGTAGGGACATAAAGTAGTGCTTCCAAATTCATCAACTTCATTCCGCTAAAAAATGATTCATTAATAAGGTTGATCAAGTCTTATTAACAACCACTTTCGGTTGGCATGAAACCGAAGAACTTTCATAAATCACTAAGTTACCCCAACGGGGATATGAAAATCCCCAACAATAAGCATTTCATATTTCTTTTCAACAGTAGGTAGAGGTATTTGAAAACTTCCAATAGTGATTTTTGGAGATTTTTCAATAACATGAATTCCATTCACTTGGAATTGTTTCTTCGGAAAGTGCACCGTATGCTCATTACCATTAATATGAAAAGTGACCTTGCTTTTATTACAATCAATAACAGCCCCTGCAGTATTCAAGAAGGATCTACCAAGAATAATAGACATATTGTCATCCTCGGGCATCTCAAGTATAACAAAGTTAGTCAAGAGAGTAACATTAGCAACAACAACGGGCACATCCTCAGAAATACCAATAGGTATGGCAGTTGATTTGTCAGCCATTTGCAAAGATATTTCTATAGGTGTATGTTTATTCAAATCAAGTCTTTTATATAAAGAGAAAGGCATAACAGTAACGCCAACTCCTGAATCACATAAAGCAGTTTTCACATAATTCTTTTTAATGGAGCAAGGTATAGTTGGTATTCTTGGGTCTCCTAGCTTTTTGGGTACTCCACCCTTAAAATTATAATTGGCAAGCATGGTGGAGATTTCAGCTTCGGATAGTTTTCTCTCATAAGTGATGATGTCTTTCATATATTTTGATAGGGAGGCAATTTTAAGATATCGGTTAAACGAGTAAGACTGGCCTCAGCATTTCAGCATAGCGTTCAAATTCTTCATCATCTTTGTTTTTAGATGATTGGGGTGGAAAAGGCATAGGTTTTTGAACCGACGGTTCTCTTTCTTTACCGTTTTTTCTAGCGATGAAGTCTCTCTTATCATACCTTTTATTCTTAGGTTGTGGGTTATCAAGATCAACAGGTGGTTCTACCTCAACATCATTGTCTGGTTCCTTATCATTGCTTGGTTGAGTGTATTTATGAACCTCATCATTATCTTTTTCATTATCACTAGGTGAGTGTTCATTACCAGATTGAGTTTCAGCATCAGAGATAGAAGTTTCATTATCATTATCAGGAGGTTTTCTACTTCAGGTTCACTAGTAGTATGCAAAGTCCTATCAGTTTTCTTTTTCTTTTTCTTTTTAGGAGGACAAGATGCGGTGGTGTTGTTTCTTTGTGAATCACGTTCAATTCTTTTTGGGTGTCCTTGAGGATAAAGTGGTTCCTGAGTCATTTTACCTCCTCTAGTTGCAACTCTAACATCAAAGTGATGCATATTATGATTCATTTCATCAAGCAATTCTCTTTGAGATTTAACAACTTTTTCTAATTGAGTTTGAAGCATAGAAGCATGTTTTCCTACACCTCTAACATAATTTGAAATTCTAAATAACAAGTCACTCGAGCGAGCAATCATATCAGAGTTATATTTCAATTGTTTCATAACATTTGCGTTGAAGTGATCTTGTTTCCTAACATAATTTTTCAACTCATGAAGGCATTGGATAGGGTACATATTGTGAGGATTGTCATTGTCATTGAATTTCATTAGAGAATTTACCTCTACCACCTTAGGAAGTGGTGGTGCATCAAGCCCATGTATTTCTTCAATATGGGGTAAATTTCTAACATCCTTAGCTTTAATACTGTTTTCCTTCATTGATTTCTTTGCCTGTTGCATATCTTCAGGAACGAGATATAATATACCCCTCTTCTTCGGAGTAGGCTTAGGTGGTGGTTCAGGAAGAGTCCAATCATCATAGTTTTTCAATATATTATTCAATAATTCCTCAGCTTGTCCAATAGTTCGTTCCCTGAAAACACAACCAACACAACTGTCTAGGAAGTCCCTAGAAGCATCGGTTAGTCCATTATAGAAGATTTCAAGTATTTCATTTTTCTTAACAAGATGATCAGGTAAAGCATTAAGTAACTGGCAAAGCCTCCCCCAAGCTTGTGGGAGACTCTCTTCTTTAGTTTGCACAAAGTTAAATATTTCCTATAAGGCAGCTTGTTTCTTATGAGCAGGAAAATACTTTTCAGAAAAGTAGTAGATCATATCCTGGGGACTATGCACACAACCAGGAGTAAGAGTATTGTACCAAGATTTAACATCACCCTTTAATGAGAACGGAAATAACTTGAGAATAAATTAGTAATGAGTTTTCTCATCACGAGTAAAAAGGGTGGCTATATCATTCAACTTAGTAAGATATGACACAACAATTTCAGTTTCATAACCACCGAAAGGATCAGATTCAACCAAAGTAATTAACTCTGGGTCGACAGACAATTCATAATCCTTATCATCAATAAAGATAGGTGAAGTAGCAAACTTAGGATCACATTTCATTCTAGCATTCAGAGTTTTTTCTTTATACTTGTGTAGTAATTTCTCTAGATCATCTCTATCATTACAAACAAGAATATATCTAGTTGTTTCTTCACTCATAACATAACCTTCCAGTACCTTAGGCAATTCATAACTAAGAAGGCTAGTTCTAGCGGGTGTTTCAGGAGTTTCAGTTTCAAGATCATCATCAGATTGAACATCATGTTGTATTACTCTAGCAATTTGTTCATCAAGAAATTCACCAAGTGGCATATCATCATCACGCAAGGTACTAGCATCATCATAAGTATCATTCATAACAAAAATATCATGTTGTGGTGTTGCAAGTTTACTTATAACAGAAGGTGAATATAAAGAAGAACTGGATGGCAGTTCCCTACCTCCCCTTGTCTTAGAGGGATAAATCTTGGTCATAGCATCCTTCAGATTATTCATAGTGATAAATTGATAATAATCCCAAGTGACTCAACAAATATAGCTATGCTCCCCGGCAATGACGCCAGAAAAAGGTCTTGATAACCAACAAGTGTAGGGGATCACAACAGTTTCCGAGTGTAGAGTATTTAACCCAAATTTATAGATTCGACGCAAGGGGAGCCAAAGAATATTTGTAAGTATTAGCAGCTGAGTTGTCAATTCAACCACACGTGGAGATTAATTATCTGCAGCAAAGTGATGAGTAGCACAGTAATATGATAGTTTTGATAATAGTGGCAGCAGTAATAGTAACAGTAACAGTGATGCCAGTAATTTTGTAAGAAGTGTAACAGTAGCAACAACAGTAGTAACTTAGGAAGATCAATATAGGACAAATTCGTAGGCATTGGATCAGTGATTTGTTGGATTATATTCATCATGTGATAGTTATAACCTAGGGCGATATGGCGCTAGCTACAGTCCATAATGTCAGGTCCCCGATCCTAAGTCACACTGATCTAGAATGTAATACATCATATCACTTTGCGGCCTCACCCACGGTATCCCCACGAGTGCCACCTTACCTGGCCCAGGACCGTTTGCGTATTTTGGCTCACGTATATGATAGTGTCGCTAGCATCAACATGATAGAGAACCCGGGCCGACATGACTAGTTGTAAACCAAAAGTGGCGCTAAATTACAGGGACAAGCATACATGACCTAGCAACGAACGTGTCGGTCATCAACGTATGAACCAATTTGTAGCAAGCTATAAGGACTTAAAGGAAAAACGCGTGACATTTCCCTGAAGGGACATACACAGGAACGAAGAAGGACACATGCTGGCCAGCCTAAGTGTTCCGGAGCAGTAGCAAGCTACCAAGGCTGAGTGGAAGCACTAGGAGGCATTTCCCCATAATATAGGCTACCAAGGGTAAACAACTAGGTGTCGGATCCCACACATAGCAATACACTTTACACATACGCATAACATGCAAGTATGTGCTGTAGAACATGGCATCACAACATAACTCAACAACTCATAGAGATAAGGCCCAGAAGAGCCATCATAGCATTTATTACAAGTAGTGGGTCTCATGACCCAACATACAGAGCATACATGCAACGGAAGCACAAAGATGTCTGAGTACAAACATCTGAAAAGGAAGATGTCTATCAAGCCTGACTATCTACAAGACCCTCCCAAGGGTTCAAGATCGTAGCTGAGGTAATAGTCCACGCGAAACTACTAGTGAGACTGAAGTCTCTCTTTAAAAATATAAATTAAGCAAACGTGAGTACAAATGTACCCAACAAGACATACATCGGAACTAGCTACATATGCATCAGTATCAACAAAGGAGGTTGTGTGGTTTAACTGAAGCAAGCCAGCTTTGACTTGGTGGCTAACCTATACTAAGACTACAAGTAACTCTTTTGAGGTGGAGCACACGAGTCCACATATTCACCATATGAATACACCACTATGGATCCGCTTCCGTCTGCCTAAGAGAAAGCCATCCATAGCACTCACAATTATCTTGCGCAGTTTAGAGTATCCACTTTCACTTTCTATGAACTATACAGGCAACCCAGAAGTCCTTTACCGCGGACACGGCTATTCAAATAGATCATTTATAACCCTGCAGGGGTGTAATTCTTCACACATGCTCTCACCACTTATCACCGTTTACACGACATGTACTCGGCAACCTCAAGTTGAAGCCCAACGAGGGTGTCGGCCACAACCTGACTAACCACACAAGTCTCTAGTCCAGGATTATCGCCTATTCGGGTTCCATCCGCAAGGGGATCCGGTCGAGGTGCCGCTCACGACCCCAAATGATGTGTACAGGGTTCCCGAGACACCAAACGGGCAACTTGGTACACCATGCCACGGTGTATCTATCGCATCATAGCCCACCACTAGGGTCAGAGCTACGCACGGCCTCCAACACATATCCTACAAACACTAGAAACTAGTTGCAACTCCTGGGCAGAGATCAGGTTGATTAATAAGTCAGGTGGGGCACTTAAGCTTTCCAATGCATGGTAGTAACTAATCATGGATCACCAACACAGAACTCAGTTCTTGAGGACGATTTCAGTGAGACAACCCACCATGTACTCCTACATGGCCTCTCACCGCTACCTTTACCAAATCGTGTTCACACACTTAGCTCTCAATAGTAGGACATGTTCATACACCTCCAATACATCCCCGATGAATCATACCTGACTCAACACTAAGCATTAGCAGGCATGACAAACAAGCATGAATGAGTAGGCACATCAGGGCTCAAACAACTCCTACTCATGCTAGTGAGTTTCAACTATTTACTGTGGCAATAACAGGTCATGCAGAGGAAAGGGGTTCAGCTACCGTAGCAAATAACAGATGAATCGTTGTTGTCCTAATACAATAAAAGAGAGCAGGAGCTAGAGAGTGGGATTGCATCGGAATGAACAAGGGGGTTTGCTTGCCTGGCACTTCTGAAGATAGTATAGCTCTTCATCGGTGTCATCGAACTCATCGTCGGAACATACGTCTACTGAGGGGAAACAACCACCAGCAATAGAGAAAGAACATAATCAATGCAATGAAACAATATGATACATGATCATGACATGGCAACATGTTGTGATTGAGCTAATGCAATTAGCAGTGATTTAAATGAAGTTGATTTGAACCAAGGGTTCAAATTCAAGCTCCACATGTGGTTATTTAAATGTCATTCAATTGAATTGACCTGATCAGCAAGTTTAACTTGTTCAAACATGCATGAAAATGCCATAAACATATCCTTCATTTTTTTCTGATAATGTTTTATATATAAATTATTTCATTTTGAGTTATAGATTATTTTCTACGATTTTTAGAAATTTTAGCTATGTTTTGAAATAAATAAATCATTTCCGATTTATTTAAAATCCCAGAAAATGTTTACTACGTCAGCATTACATCATGCTAAGGCCGGCAGGTCAACTGACCAGGTCCAAGTCAAGCCTGACGTGTGGGGTCCGCGTGTCAGTCTAACAGGGCTAAACTAATTAAGTTTAAACCTAAACTAGGTTAATTAGCTGGACGGGCCCACATGTCAGTGTCAGTAGGGCTAATTAAACTTAATTAAAACTTAACCAAAATTAGAAGGGGCCTGTGCCCACATGTCAATGACCCACAGGGGTCAAACCTTGGTTATACTGGGTCAAACGATCGGCGGTTAGCCGCCGGCGAGGCTGAACGCGGCGGAGGGCGTCGGGAAACCGCCTCCGACGACCATTCGAGCGGCGGAGCGGCTTTACGGGATGCTAGGGCTCGTGTGCGTCCAACGGAGCCCTCAACTCATGCCGGGAAGGTGTGGGGACCCCGTCTTAGAAGTCGAGATCACCGAATGCACGTGTACAGTGATCCCAGAGATCAATGCTCACTGAACACACAGAAGCTGAAATAACAAGAGTCTTACATCCATACAAATAGTCTTACATTAATTTAGGCCATTATGGCCAAGTCTTACATAGAGAGAGCCTCACGGGCTGAATAGGAAATAACTCAAATAGCGAAAGTCTTCGATAAACGGGTAGAACCCATGCCATCTGCCTTAATCCCTACAGGCATTCTGACTGGGATAGCGTCCTAGTTCGCATGTTCGTCTCCAAAGAACTCTTCCTCATAATCCTGCTCTTCCATGCCTGGCCAATTAAATAACCAGTGGCAAGCCAATGAGTACTTTGAATGTACTCGCAAGCAACCCATGATGTGGTAACAATGCAATGGATCAATAATGAACAATCTAGCAGGAAGCTAGAACAATATGCTATCATCAAGTTTATGCAGCAATAACCTCGCGTAACCTCGAGAACAGGTTACCGACATCAACATGAATATGATTCAGCTCATCGAGTCAAGTCACCATCCTTGACTTGTCACACACATTCCAACACTGATGAAGTAAAATTCTGGACATAGTTTAAGTAGCACCACCCAACTGTCCATGACCGTGGACACAGCTATTCGAATAGTTTTACACTCTGCAGAGGTTGTACACTTTACCCACAAGATCCGGGGAACTTCCGTGTCATCCACGACCCGCGGTACCTCAAGTACCCGGGGTAAGCACCCGGTCATTACCTTTCTTTAGACGACACTAACATAGAGTCCACTCGTTGGCACACGGCCCTCGGGTACAAACAATAGATCACGGGACTTGCCCTAATTTCAATGTTCACGCGTACCCGAAGGGACCAACGGTGTGTCCGGTGCCCTGTGAAAACAGTCAAGGTCGTCTATCCAAGCACGACCCTGTCCCGGGAAAGACCTCAAGTCCTCCCGTCACTAGTAATGCGGGCACCATGCTAGTATCGACCTAAGTAATCAATAAAGCCCCGTCCCATAAGGGGTAGTGTTTGGTTGGGACGGTAGTCACACATAAATCTAATCCATCATTCCACCATGCACATGATCTACCGGCACATCACTTCTTTCTCAAGTGATGACCTAACACTTTATCACCCTCGGGCATTAGGGGCACCCGATGGGTTCATGCAAAGATTTCAACTACGAGGGTTCATATCACACATGCATCATATAAGCATCATGACCAACTATTTGCATGTCATCTAGCGCATAGCAAGATCAACAATAAGGCATGCATCATGTGGTGGTTCATCTAGGTTACCATCGTAACCCTATCATCATGCATCGGAAACAAACGGGTTCCGAGAACAAGTGTATAATGGTCAAAGGGCTGCTTGCCTGGATTGGCTTGGTCTTCAAGGTCTTCAAATCCTTCTCCTTCTTCTTCCACAGCAACTTCGTCAAATACGGGATCTATACGTTGCATAATAACCACGAGAAAATAAGAATACAAATAAAACAGAAAAATCAAAGTGCTCAGAAAAATGTCAACTCATTTTTGTAAAATACTAGAGAGATTTCTAAGATGGGGAAAAATCTTAGTTGAAGTTTTGGAGTTACAGAATGGATTCTACTGATTTTTGAACAGGAGTTATACTGCTCAAATTTGAATTTAAATTTGAACAGTACAGAAAAGTTTCATGGATTTGAATGAAAGTGGTGCCATTAAATAGGTTGGAATATTGCAAGATTTTAGGAGTTGAAAATTTTTAATTTGGATCAATATTCTTTTCTGTATAAATGTTTAAAACATCAATAGAAAAGAAAAATGAAAAAGGGTCCTATGCACTGGGCCAGAGGAGGCCACAGTGCACGGCCCAGACGGACTGGCCCAGCCGCACGGAGCCAGCGCGCGCGCACGTCAGGTTTTCAAACCTGACGGGCGGGGCCCGTGGGTCAGCGGCACAGAGGAGGGGGAGAGAGGTGGGGAGATGACAGGCGGGGCCCGCCTGTCATCTCTAACCCCACGGCCACGGCGGCGGCGAGCTCACCGGCGAAGATTCCGGGCACGGCGACGGCAACGGAGGGCAGGGTTGAGCTCAGCGTCGTGTCGCGGTTGCAGTGGTGGTAGTGCGGCACGGCGAGGAGTCCTGGTTCACCAGCGGCGAGGTGGGGCGGCGGAAGCTCGTCGGAGGGTGGTGGCTGCGGCTGTTTCCGGCTGCCACGGAGAGGGGAAACAGGGGGAAAATGATCAGTGGAGTGCGGCGGTTTCGAAACGAGTGGAAGGAGAGGCAGGGGAGGCCCGTACCTCGAGATCGCCGATGGCCCGACGCGGCGGAGCTCCGGTCGACCCCGAGCATTGGGGCGTCCTGGGGAGGAGTGGAGGGTGCTGGGGGTCTCAGTGGAGAGGTGTGAGGCTGGTGATGGTGCTGGAGAGGCTCGGGAGGGCCTTATATAGCCGCGCCCGTGGTTCACCGTGGACCCGTGCGCCGGCGAGGTTGCAGGCGAGGCTAGAGAGGGTTCTGGAGCCTGGGAACACGCCGGGGAGGTCTGTGGGCTAGCTCCACGTCCAGCTGAGGGGATAAGAGGAGCGGGGGAGCGTCGGAGGAGCGCGCGCGTGTGAAACAGAAGAATGGCCGAAGCGGGCGGCCGGTGCGCGTGCGACGACGTTCACTGGAGGGCACAGGAGGAGGGGGGACAGCGCCGGGGAGGTCACGGACGTCGAGGCGCCTCGACTGGCGCGAGGGGGAGGCTCGAGGTTGTCGGGGGAGGCCGATTGGCCGGAGCCAGCGTGCGGAGGGCACTGTTTGCGCGCTCCAGAGCATGCGTATTGCTGGCATCAGCGTGCTCTCGCCGGTTTGGTCCGATCCAGCGTGTCCAACAGTGTCTAGCACGTTGTAGGAGGAGTAAAAAAATGCCCTGAGGCCTTGGATGCCCTGGGGATGCAGAGAGAGAGGGAGAGGGCTGGTGAAATGGTGAAAGTTGGCTGTGCAGCAAGGTAAAACAAGGGTTTCACCCTTCAATCATGGAGCTGAGGTGCTGGGGGAGTTACTGGAGGTAGCTGGTAACTCAATGAGCCTGTGGTAAGAAGTTGAGGCCATGGAGAAAAGTGAAAGTGGTCAAATTGGAGGTTTTAGCATTTCTGCAGAAGGTGTTTGATCAAGTAAATGAAGTCCACTTGACATGGCACTTGACAGGGTTGAAAGACATGATAAAATAGGGTGCTTCACCAAATTTGGGCTCATTTGAAGAAACTAGCCAATGTAACTTTGGTGAACCCTAGAAATTAATAGAAACAGTTTCATCTTGATTGAGTCAAGCTAATCATCTCCCCTTGATGCACCACTTGGTGTAGCATCATCATTTGGGGTATTGATCATGCCCACAAAGTTTGAAGCTTCAGATAAAAAGTTGGTAATGTAAAGTTGTTCAAATTTGCATTTGAACAGAAAGGGTTTTGAGGTGATCTGATCAAGTTGCTCTATTCCAAATCTTGTGCCTTTTGGTCTAGATGCCTTATTAGGTCCTTCTAGCATGTGCACCAAGTTTGAGAGCATTTGGACAAGTTTGGCAATGTAAAGTTGCTCAAACTTCAAATATGGACATAATGGTTATGAAGGGTTTTGAGGATGTTTTCTTGCTTCCCAAGGCATGGGACTTGGCAAGATCATCAAATATGTCATATATGACATGATAGAATTTCCCTGGAATTTTTGGAGAAAAATTCCTTTGTAAACATTTCAAAAGCTTGAAATATCCAGAAAGGGTTTTAGAGGGTTTAGCCCATTATTTTGAACATGACCAAGTGTTGAAACTCTTATATATGGACAATATATGTCCTATGAGTCTCTCTGAATTTTGGCAAATATTTTTGAAACAGTTAAATAATTTTCCCCTATTAAAGACCATTTCTGGCCTTAAGAAAAAGCTTTTAAATAAAATACGAAAATAACTCTTAAAATTATACCTTTGTGGTTTCTGGGAGTCCTATAACTACTAGGTCTCAAATAAACCTTTTGAAATAATTTTCACACCCTAAATCAAGTACTTGCAGTGCAAATCTCAATTCAGGGGTTTTTGGAAAACTAATTCTATAAAATACTTTTTGGCCAAATTAATTTTGTAGGAAAATACTATATTGTCTTATAACACTTGGCATGATCATTGGGTAGAAGTTTTGAGTACAGAGATGAAATCTATAAGAGATCATAGTTGACTTTAATGAGCACATGAAAAAGCAAATGAAGAAAACTCAATTCCAAATAAAAGCCAAATGATGCTAAAATTTTTTTGCTGGTCCAAATTTTCATGCTTCAAAGTTACAAATAACATGTTACAAAATGCAGGGTGTGACAGACCTACCCCCCTTACAAGAATCTCGTCCCCGAGATTCCTAAACTAGGGCTTAAAAGAGATCGGGAAACTCGGATCTAAGATAGTATTCTCGTTCCCAGGTTGCTTCTGCTTCGGTGTGGTTGCTCCACTGGACCTTGAAGTACTTGATGGTACGGCTCCGCGTACGTCGTTCTGCTTCGTCCAGAATGCGAATGGGCTTCTCGCGGTAGGTCAAATCAGGCTGCAGATCAATGGCTTGGTGATCCACATCCTTGTAGAGATTGGGCTTGTCTGGAACTTGGAGACATTTCCGGAGTTGTGACACATGGAACACATTGTGCACATCGGATAGCTCAGGTGGTAGTTCCAACTGATAAGCCACTTCTCCTCGTCGTGTAGTGATCTCAAAGGGTCCAATGAACCTTGGTGCGAGCTTCCCCTTAACATGGAAACGCTTGGTTCCCTTCACAGGAGTTACCCGCAGGTACACATGGTCCCCGACATGGAAACTCATGTCTCGGCGTCGGGTGTCAGCATAACTCTTCTGCCTTGACTTGGCTGCCTTTAATCGCTCTCTGACTAGTTGGACTTGCTCTTCTGCTGCGCGGAGACTATCCGGTCCAAAGACTAGTCCTTCTCCAGTCTCTGACCAGTTGAGGGGTGTGCGGCATCTGCGTCCGTACAACACCTCAAATGGTGCCATCTGAAGGTTTGACTGGTAACTGTTGTTATAGGAGAACTCGGCAAAAGGGAGACAGTCTTCCCACTTGGCTCCATATGCCAGGACATAGGCTCGGAGCATGTCTTCGAGAATCTGATTGACTCGCTCAGTTTGACTTCCGGTCTGTGGGTGGAAAGCTGTGCTGAAAGACAACTTGGTTCCCAAGGCTTCTTGGAACTTCTTCCAGAATCTTGAGGTGAACTGGGTTCCTCGATCTGACACAATCTCCTTGGGAACACCGTGAAGACTTACGATTCGGTCAATGTAGAGAGTTGCCAGCCGGTTGCCATCATAAGTGGTCTTGACAGGAATGAAATGGGCCACCTTGGTCAAATGATCGACTATGACCCAGATAGAGTCATGTCCTCTATTCGACCTTGGTAGTCCAGTGATGAAGTCCATTCTGACTTTATCCCACTTCCACTCAGGAACTTGGAGTGGTTGAAGCAATCCAGCAGGTCGCTGATATTCAACCTTGACCCTTTGGCACACATCACACTTTGCAACATAGGTTGCAATCTCTCTCTTCATACCGTGCCACCAGAATCGTGCCTTCAAGTCTTGGTACATCTTGGTTCCTCTGGGGTGGATGGAATACGGAGTGTCGTGGGCTTCTTGCAGAATCAGCGTCTTCAACTCGGTGTTGTTTGGTACGCAGAGGCGACCTTTGTACCAAACAATCCTGTGCTCGTCTTCGGAGAAACCTGGGGCCTTGCCCAGCTTCATCTTCTTCTTGATGCCTTCAATGCTTGCGTCTCCATCTTGAGCCTTCTTGACGTCGTCCATCAGGGTCGGTCTGACTTCCAAATGATCCAGAAATCCAGGGGTGACCAATTCCAAACTGAATTGTTCGATCTCCTTAAACAAGGCTGGCTGCCTCTCTTGAATAATGACATTCAAAGAGCAAGCCTTCCTGCTTAAGGCATCGGCCACCACGTTAGCCTTCCCAGGGTGATACTGAACACTGAGGTCATAATCCTTGATGAGTTCCAACCATCTCCGCTGCCTCATGTTCAATTTCCTTTGGGTGAAAATATACTTCAGACTTTTTTGGTCTGTGTAAATCTCACACCGTTTCCCTAGGAGGTAATGCCGCCATGTCTTCAAGGCATGAACTACTGCCGCTAGCTCAAGATCGTGAGTAGCGTAGTTCTCCTCATGGGGTCGTAGCTGCCTGGAGAGGTATGCTATGATGCGGCCTTCTTGCATCAGAACGCTTCCCAATCCGATTCGAGAGGCATCACAATATATCACGAACTCCTTGTGAATATCAGGTGTTGCCAGAACTGGGGCGGTGGTCAATCTCTTCTTGAGCTCTTGGAAGCTCTCTTCGCATTTTGGCGTCCACTCGAACTTCTTGTCCTTTTTGAGGAGCTGAGTCATTGGTCGTGCAATGCTAGAGAATCCTTCCACGAACTTGCGGTAATAGCCCGCTCATCCGAGGAAGCTTCTGACTTCCTTGACGGTCGTTGGAGATTGCCATTGGGTCACAACTTCGATTTTTGCAGGATCAACAGATAATGCTTCCTCGGTCAAGACATGACCTAAGAATCCAACTTTATGCAGCCAGAACTCACACTTGCTGAATTTGGCATACAGTTGGTGCTCACGAAGCTTGTCTAGGACCATCCTCAGGTGCTGCTCATGCTCTTCCTCCGACTTCGAGAACACAAGAATGTCATCAATGAAGACAACAACGAACTTGTCCAAATATTCCATGAAGACTTTATTCATGAGATACATGAAGTAGGCTGGGGCATTGGTTAACCCAAAAGACATGACTGTGCACTCGTACAGGCCATATCTGGTTACGAATGCCGTCTTCGGAATATCTTGGGGTCTGATCTTCAGCTGGTAATACCCAGATCTGAGGTCGATCTTGGAGAATACCTTGGCTCCGCTGAGCTGATCAAACAGATCTTCGATCTTGGGAAGTGGGTACTTGTTCTTGATTGTAAATTCATTGAGGGAACGATAGTCAATGCATAAGCGGATGGTACCGTCCCTCTTTTCCACAAACAGAACAGGAGATCCCCAAGGGGAGGCACTCGGGCGAATAAATCCCTTCCTTAGCTGCTCTTCTAGCTGCTTCTTCAACTCGGCTAATTCTTCCGTCCCCATTCTATAAGGCTTCTTATAGATGGGTCCTGCTCCGGGCACGAGCTCGATGATGAACTCAATGTCACGGTCAAGGGGCATTCCCGGTAGTTCATCCGGAAAGACATCAGGATACTCACATACCACCGGTACTTGATCTAGCCCAACTTCAGACAGACAGTTGACTTTAGTGGCTTGAGCGGAAGAGGAGTTGGGGGCAAACTTGACTTCTACTCCTTGGTCATTGGTCACAGTGACTGTCCGATTGGCACAGTCTAACAAGCCTTGGTGCTTACTGAGCCAATCCATCCCTAAGATCACATCCAAGCCTAGCGATCTCAGGATGATAAGGTCTGCTAGGAAGTCTACACCGTTAATGGTAGTACAGACTCCTTTACAGCCTATCTTGGCTCTCATCTCGGCTCCGGGGGTTTGTACCACCATAGGGTTATTCAGGGGTGTAGGGGTCATGCCACTTTTTAATGCAAATCTTTGAGTGACAAATGAATGCGTTGCTCCAGAATCAAACAAGACAGTTGCAGGTGCTGAGTTGACAAGGAACATACCCAGCACGACGTCCGGGTCTTCCTGGGCTTCTTCAGCAGTGACGTGATTCACACGCCCCTTCCCATAGTTCGGTGGATTGCGAGGAGCTGGGTTCCTTGGTGGCATTCCACGGCCTTGTCCCTGGTTCTGCGCATTGGGGCGCGGGGCATCAGGCTTCTTGTTGGGGCACACCCTGGAGATGTGCCCGGGCTGACCACATCCAAAGCAAGTGACTTGGTTTGGGGTGTTGATCTTGTTGCCACCATTGGTATTGGGGTTGAAGGCTGGCCTGGGGTTGGCATACTGCTGAGGCTGAGGATTGGCACGAGGTGCGGGAGCTCTTGGCTGCTGATAGGTTGGCTTGGCCGGGGCTGACTGCCACGGACGAGGCTTCTGGTTGCTGGAACTTCCCTTACTGACCAACTTGCGCTTGCGAGTGTCTTCCAAAGCACGCCGCTTGTCTTCAAGCATAAGTGCCTTGTTCACCAGGTCAGGGAAAGATGGGCAGTCGCACACGACAAGCGAATATTGCAGAGTCTGATTGAGGCCTTCCATGAAGCGCTCCCTTTTGGTAGCATTAGTGCTGACATCTTCAGGGGCATACCTTGACAGAACACTGAACTTCTGCATGTACTCCTTGACAGTGCCACTTCCTTGCTTCAGGGCTCGGAACTCGCGCTTTTTGATAGCCATGATTCCGGAAGGAATGTGGGCCTTGCGGAATTCTGCCTTGAAGTTCACCCAAGTGATGTCTTGTTCAGCATGCATGACCTTGAATCCATCCCACCAAGCTCTAGCAGTTCCCCCGAGGCAGTGGGCTGCATAAGCCACCTTCTCGCGGTCTTCGGTGCATCCGACTAGTTCCAGGATTTCCTCAATGGAACGGACCCAGTCATCTGCATCCAGGGGTTCAGCAGTCTCGATGAAGGTTGGCGGTGCATGCTTCTTGAACTCTGCCAACGTGGAACGTCCATTGCCATTCCTCGCCGGCTGGCGGTTGTTGGTGACGGCTTGGGCAATCAGCTGGAGAGCTGCAGTGTTGGCTTGGCGTTCCTCTCGGAAAGCTTGGAGAAGCTGAGCCATGTCCATGCTTGGAGGAGGAGGTGGTGGAGCTTGGTCGTTGGTTTGGTCGTGGCCTGCCTCTGGCTGAGAGGATGCTCCGGCTTCGGGCTGCTGGGTAGAGGTACCAGTACGAGTTACAACAGGCATCCTGTTGGAGCGGTAAAAGGTCTCATGACTCGGAAGAGGGAAAGCAAGATAGATGGGTGCCTAGTAAGGGGGTGGGTGTGACACTAAACCAAATCATGCAAGGGCCGAGAGGCCAAAACACATTCATTAAAATCCAGATGGGTGATGTACTCGTTTACACATTCCCGAAGGAAGATTACGACTTACATCCAGACACAACAAAAGCAAACACTAGATGGTTTCATATGAACCATACAAGGACTCGACTGCGCATAGGGTTTACACGACCTATCCTACCGTAGGGGTTACAACTGGCATATCCGAGTAGCGAATAATGCCTAAGCGGCGGAATGCTCGGTCGCGTATTCCGGCTCTTCTGGGTCTTCCTCCTTGTCTTCATCTGTCTGGGCTCCCTTGTCACTTGAGGGAGTGGGGGAGTGGAGGAGTTGGATACGACGGTGCTTCGACGGTGGTGCAGGGAAAAGCTTGCGATATTCCCCTGCCGTCATCCGGCGTCGCCGAGGTGGTTCTTCACCCTTGGAAGACACATCCTCGGAGGGCCTTCCGCCTCGATATGCGATAGCGGATTGTCCAGAAGGTGCTCCTTCCTTCTTGATCCTGTTTGCCTTCTCTTGAGCTCGTCGAAGAAGTGCCTTGGTCTTGTAAAGTTCTTCTTGAAGCTTCATTGATTCCGAGGCCAAGTCTTGTGCCAAGCTGTCGGCACATAGATTGAAGTAGGTCTAGAACCGAAGCGAGAGTCCTTCCTTCAGTGGAGGGGCTAGTGCGCTGCTTTCTTCGTCACCTTCCTTCCGGTAAGGTAAGAAGCGAGTTGCCATCTTGGCTACCATCTCCGGAAGAAGCTCGCGGAGACGGGTTAGTGCCTTGAGTGCAGCAGCCTCAACAACGAGTGGTAGTGTCGCCATCTGGGGTCCCTCGAAGAACCAACTTGTGGGAGGGTCGTTTGCCTTCACGATCACTTCCACATGGTACTCCACCTCAGTATCGCTCACCCAATGCTCAAGGTAGGTGAGGATGGGTGCTCGGTGGAACTGACACTGGAGGCTATCCTCGAGAAGTAGGGGAAACCCAGTGGTCAGGTGCTCTTCGGGAACAGCGGCCATCTACAAAGGTGGAATAGGAGGGGTTAATAAGCTGAGGAAATCTCAGGTTTAGAAAAGAAGAGAGGTTCAGAAGGTTTTTGAAAAGGGGTCTCAACTAACTAACGCCCATGCTAACTAAGGCTTCCTACAGTCAGGATGGCTCTGATACCAGCTCTGTGGGGACCCCGACTTAGAAGTCGAGATCACCGAATGCACGTGTACAGTGATCCCAGAGATCAATGCTCACTGAACACACAGAAGCTGAAATAACAAGAGTCTTACATCCATACAAATAGTCTTACACGAATTAAGGCCATTATGGCCAAGTCTTACATAGATAGAGCCTCACGGGCTGAATAGGAAATAACTCAAATAGCGGAAGTCTTCGATAAACGGGTAGAACCCATGCCATCTGCCTTAATCCCTACAGGCATTCTGACTGGGATAGCGTCCTAGTTCGCATGTTCGTCTCCAAAGAACTCTTCCTCATAATCCTGCTCTTCCATGCCTGGCCAATTAAATAACCAGTGGCAAGCCAATGAGTACTTTGAATGTACTCGCAAGCAACCCATGATGTGGTAACAATGCAATAATGAACAATCTAGCAGGAAGCTAGAACAATATGATATCATCAAGTTTATGCATCAATAACCTCGCGTAACCTCGAGAACAGGTTACCGACATCAACATGAATATGATTCAGCTCATCGAGTCAAGTCACCATCCTTGACTTGTCACACACATTCCAACACTGATGAAGTAAAATTCTGGACATAGTTTAAGTAGCACCACCCAACTGTCCATGACCGTGGACACGACCATTCGAATAGTTTTACACTCTGCAGAGGTTGTACACTTTACCCACAAGATCCGGGGAACTTCCGTGTCATCCACGACCCGCGGTACCTCAAGTACCTGGGGTAAGCACCCGGTCATTACCTTTCCTTAGACGACACTAACATAGAGTCCACTCGTTGGCACACGGCCCTCGGGTACAAACAATAGATCACGGGACTTGCCCTAATTTCAATGTTCACGCGTACCCGAAGGGACCAACGGTGTGTCCAGTGCCCTGTGAAAACAGTCATGGTCGTCTATCCAAGCACGACCCCGTCCCGGGAAAGACCTCAAGTCCTCCCGTCACTAGTAATGCGGGCACCATGCTAGTATCGACCTAAGTAATCAATAAAGCCCCGTCCCATAAGGGGTAGTGTGGTTGCACATGTTTGGTTGGGACAGTAGTCACACATAAATCTAATCCATCATTCCACCATGCACATGATCTACCGGCACATCACTTCTTTCTCAAGTGATGACCTAACACTTTATCACCCTCGGGCATTAGGGGCACCCGATGGGTTCATGCAAAGATTTCAACTACGAGGGTTCATATCACACATGCATCATATAAGCATCATGACCAACTATTTGCATGTCATCTAGCGCATAGCAAGATCAACAATAAGGCATGCATCATGTGGTGGTTCATCTAGGTTACCATCGTAACCCTATCATCATGCATCGGAAACAAACGGGTTCCGAGAACAAGTGTATAATGGTCAAAGGGCTGCTTGCCTGGATTGGCTTGGTCTTCAAGGTCTTCAAATCCTTATCCTTCTTCTTCCACAGCAACTTCGTCAAATACGGGATCTATACGTCGCATAATAACCACGGGAAAATAAGAATACAAATAAAACAGAAAAATCAAAGTGCTCAGAAAAATGTCAACTCATTTTTGTAAAATACTAGAGAGATTTCTAAGATGGGGAAAAATCTTAGTTGAAGTTTTGGAGTTACAGAATGGATTCTACTGATTTTTCAACATGAGTTATACTGCTCAAATTTGAATTTAAATTTGAACAGTACAGAAAAGTTTCATGGATTTGAATGAAAGTGGTGCCATTAAATAGGTTGGAATATTGCAAGATTTTAGGAGTTGAAAATATTTAATTTGGATCAATATTCTTTTCTGTATAAATGTTTAAAACATCAACAGAAAAGAAAAATGAAAAAGGGTCCTGTGCACTGGGCCAGAGGAGGCCATAGTGCATGGCCCAGACGGTCTGGCCCAGCCGCACAGAGCCAGCGCGCGCGCACGTCAGGTTTTCAAACCTGACGGGCGGGGGCCGTGGGTCAGCGGCATAGAGGAGGGGGAGAGAGGTGGGGGGATGACAGGCGGGGCCCGCCTGTCATCTCTAACCCCACGGCCACGGCGGCGGCGAGCTCACCGGCGAAGATTCCGGCCACGGCGACGGCAACGGAGGGCAGGGTTGAGCTCAGTGTCGTGTCGCGGTTGCAGTGGTGGTAGTGCGGCACGGCGGGGAGTCCTGGTTCACCGGCGGCGAGGTGGGGCGGCGGAAGCTCGTCGGAGGGTGGTGGCTGCGGCTGTTTCCGGCTGCCACGGAGAGGGGAAACAGGGGGAAAATGATCAATGGAGTGCGGCGGTTTCGAAACGAGTGGAAGGAGAGGCAGGGGAGGCCCGTACCTCGAGATCGCCGATGGCCCGACGCGGCGGAGCTCCGGTCGACCCCGAGCATTGGGGCGTCCTGGGGAGGAGTGGAGGGTGCTGGGGGTCTCAGTGGAGAGGTGTGAGGCTGGTGATGGTGCTGGAGAGGCTCGGGAGGGCCTTATATAGCCGCGCCCGTGGTTCACCGTGGACCCGTGCGCCGGCGAGGTTGCAGGCGAGGCTAGAGAGGGTTCTGGAGCCTGGGAACACGCCGGGGAGGTCCGTGGGCTAGCTCCACGTCCAGCTGAGGGGATAAGAGGAGCGGGGGAGCGTCGGAGGAGCGCGCGCGTGTGAAGCAGAAGAATGGCCGAAGCGGGCGGCCGGTGCGCGTGCGACGACGTTCACTGGAGGGCACAGGAGGAGGGGGGACAGCGCCGGGGAGGTCACGGACGTCGAGGCGCCTCGACTGGCGCGAGGGGGAGGCTCGAGGTTGTCGGGGGAGGCCGATTGGCCGGAGCCAGCGTGCGGAGGGCACTGTTTGCGCGCTCCAGAGCATGCGTATTGCTGGCATCAGCGTGCTCTCGCCGGTTTGGTCCGATCCAGCGTGTCCAACAGTGTCTAGCACGTTGTAGGAGGAGTAAAAAAATGCCCTGAGGCCTTGGATGCCCTGGGGATGCAGAGAGAGAGGGAGAGGGCTGGTGAAATGGTGAAAGTTGGCTGTGCAACAAGGTAAAACAAGGGTTTCACCCTTCAATCATGGAGCTGAGGTGCTGGGGGAGTTACTGGAGGTAGCTGGTAACTCAATGAGCCTGTGGTAAGAAGTTGAGGCCATGGAGAAAAGTGAAAGTGGTCCCATTGGAGGTTTTAGCATTTCTGCAGATGGTGTTTGATCAGTGTTTGATCAAGTAAATGAAGTCCACTTGACATGGCACTTGACAGGGTTGAAAGACATGAGAAAATAGGGTGCTTCACCAAATTTGGGCTCATTTGAAGAAACTAGCCAATGTAACTTTGGTGAACCCTAGAAATTAACAGAAACAATTTCATCTTGATTGAGTCAAGCTAATCATCTCCCCTTGATGCACCACTTGGTGTAGCATCATCATTTGGGGTATTGATCATGCCCACAAAGTTTGAAGCTCCAGATAAAAAGTTGGTAATGTAAAGTTGTTCAAATTTGCATTTGAACAGAAAGGGTTTTGAGGTGATCTGATCAAGTTGCTCTATTCCAAATCTTGTGCCATTTGGTCTAGATGCCTTATTAGGTCATTCTAGCATGTGCACCAAGTTTGAGAGCATTTGGACAAGTTTGGCAATGTAAAGTTGCTCAAACTTCAAATATGGACAGAATGGTTATGAAGGGGTTTGAGGATGTTTTCTTGCTTCCCAAGGCATGGGACTTGGCAAGATCATCAAATATGTCATATATGACATGATAGAATTTCCCTGGAATTTTTGAAGAAAAATTCCTTTGTAAACATTTCAAAAGCTTGAAATATCCAGAAAGGGTTTTAGAGGGTTTAGCCCATTATTTTGAACATGACCAAGTGTTGAAACTCTTATATATGGACAATATATGTCCTATGAGTCTCTCTGAATTTTGGCAAATATTTTTGAAACAGTTAAATAACTTTCCCCTATTAAAGACCATTTCTGGCCTTAAGAAAAAGCTTTTAAATAAAATAGGAAAATAACTCTTAAAATTATACCTTTGTGGTTTCTGGGAGTCCTATAACTACTAGGTCTCAAATAAACCTTTTGAAATAATTTTCACACCCTAAATCAAGTACTTGCAGTCAAATCGCAATTCAGGGATTTTTGGAAAACTAATTCTATAAAATACTTTTTGGCCAAATTAATTTTGTAGGAAAATACTATATTGTCTTATAACACTTGGCATGATCATTGGGCAGAAGTTTTGCGTATAGAGATGAAATCTATAAGAGATCATAGTTGACTTTAATGAGCACATGAAAAAGCAAATGAAGAAAACTCAATTCCAAATAAAAGCCAAATGATGCTAAAAAAATTTTGCTGGTCCAAATTTTCATGCTTCAAAGTTACAAATAACATGTTACAAAATGCAGGGTGTGACAGAAGGATCAAAACGACGACGGCGACGATGTAGGCGGCGGACGGAGTTCGGGTTATGTCGGGGATATACCTCGCGGTATGACCCGGCTGGAGTTATAATCCGGCTGGGACTTGATAATCCGGCGGATGGTAAACCGGCGGATAGTTAAGACAGAGAGTCAAGACAGATGGTAGCACTGACACGTGTTAAGTCGATCATAACCCGGCAGACAATGTTAAACCGGCAGACAATGATAAACCGGCAGACAATGTTAAACCGGCATACAATGTTAAACCGGCAGACGTTAAGAAGCCCAGGAAAGGAAGTCAAAATAGTTGAAGTTAAAGTCCGAGTTGGACTCCACATGTAAGATTCTGAGAAGTTCTGAGAAGGTTCCTCCGGGGGGCAGGGCTCCCCAAAGGGGGGGAGGTTCTGAGAAGTTCTCACAAGTTTCTAGGGCTAGACACAAGAGCCGGTTTACCGGTGACACAACCAGGATCATAATGAGGTCTAGCCTCAAACATCACGTAGGGTTATTACCGGATGATGTTTCCCGGGGCCCGAAGCTGTCTAAATCCTTGTCTTGCGTTGCGTCTCTCGATTCCGCTAAACCCCTCTCAAGCTACTATATAGATGCGCGACCTCACGACTAAGTCCTTACCTAGGACATATGCCGTGTTAATTCCACAACAGTTGGTGCCCACCGTGGGGCCTGCGCACGGTGGTGATGAGTTCTTGAAGGGATCTCATCCTGAGATCAAGAGATTCACAATTTTTTTTATGAAGAAAAACCGATCTGGAAGAGTCTGCATCAACGGGCAGCCGAGCAGCGTGAGCAAGATTGATGCGGGATTTAGGGTTGCGTGTTTGTACGCCACCGCAAGTTGCCAAAATACCAGAAGTTTTCTTTGTAAGATTCAATCCAAGCCCGCCGCTCGTATCCGGATCAGAAGAGGTGACATCTATTCTGACTGGAAGCACAAGTCGCCGTAACCAAGATCAACTCCGAAGGCAGCAACCAGTACTACTCGAATTAAGCATCAGATCGGAGTTCAGATGCTACTTTTCTCCATCACGTAAGGACCAAGTTTGACCCAAAAAAACAGACGGATACTTCCTTGACTCCTTGGCGGTCTCAACCTGCCTCTGCGGCCGCCTAACACGCTGGTCACCTGTCACCAAGCCGCCGAGTCTGCGGGTATGAGGTGTCGAGCTCCCCACGCTGAAGCTTTCAAATACACCGAAGCAGGCCTGAGTCACCACATCTGCTGCGCCAAGTCGCGCTCGCCCGGCGACCCCTGCTGCCCTGTGCTAGTTCTGTGTCTGCGCCACTCCCGCCGTGTTGGCTTCCGGCTCACCATGCCAACGCCGTCGTGCTCTTGGCTTCTGCATAAAAATCACTACTACTCACCACCTTCTACCATGAGCCGGCCCTCATACCTCGCCTTCATGGCTCCAAACCGTCGCTGGCCTGCGGGACGCTTGACTCCGACTCCGCTTTACCGCCATGTGCGCGCCGGCCGTGGTCGTTCCGCATCACTACGGTTCCGCCCCCCCCCCTTCGAGTCGCGGTCGCGCCTCGTCTTCTGTCCAGGTTGCCGTCGCGCCTCGCCTCGCCTGCACTGGGTTGCCTTCTCCGACCCGTGCCCGTCTGCTTCCAAACCGCCTACGCCGGCCGCCTCTGCCACTGTGGAGGGCTCACCTCGGGCCGCACTTGCTATGGCCGCGGGGACGCTTGGGCCGCGTCTGCTGTTGCCGCATCTGCTGCCGCCTACGCCGTCCTCATGGTTTGCGAGCCGCCCGAAGTTGAGAAATTGGAGATGCTCGAGCAAGCTCATGGCGGGATCATCTATCTGAGCCAGCCGCTGTACGCCAGTACCAGCCGGAAGCTTGGCCATGTATTCCCGTCTACCTACAGCTTCAAGTCCCAAAGGAACCGGTGCCGCGGCTACTTTTTCCTGTGGTGGAGATTAACTAAATCCAAAAGGAAACAAAGGGCTACTTGCACTAGTATAGACGAAAGCTGGAGCTAATTGATGATTAATCCGCCCACTGAAGGAATAAAGAAACAATTACTCCATGTATATACGCAGTCAATTGTTCTACCTGGATTCAGCCGTCAAGCCGCTGCCCTTGAGGGCCCTTGCCTTGCCTTGCATGGAGCTTCCTTTAGCCGCTGCTGTTCTTCGCCTGTGGTGTGGTCCGGAGCTTCTTAGCCGGCCTATACTGCTGCTGAGTCGCTGTGTTTGTGTTGCTGCATATCCACGTACAAATGAGAGTACTACTTCCCATCATGTCAAGCATCAAATCTGACCGGTTTCTAGGTACTAGTATTTCTTCACTAGTACAACACGTGAAGGTTGCTGCAAGTAATTGGATGTGAAGGGCTGGAATAAAAAAACAAGACTACAAGATTCAGTACTGGACAAAGTCTACTACAAAAGTGACATCATAAATGTGAGGCTCGCACCGGCTTAAATGTCGTGGTCAACTCTCATGCCTGCGCCGGCTACCACTCTTGCGACTCGTCAGTCCATGCCCACGCGTGCTGGTCTCCAACACCGCGGCCGACTCCCTCGTCAATGGACGTGCGCACGTCACCACTTCCGCGGTCCGGTCTACATTAACACGGCGGTGCCGCACCCGTCCTCATAAACCGGCCCAGCGGATACGCGTGCGAGTCGCGACCCCCGTTGCTGCATCAATATGTGGCCGATTCAGCTGTCCGCACCTGCGATTAACTCGTCCGCACGTGTCGGTTTACAATGCCGCGGGCGGTTCATCTGCTGTCCGGGCCAATCAGGTGGTATCTATCCTATTTATTTTTAATATATATTAATTCATCCGAGCAAAAATACCTCGCCCTGCAGTATTCTATACGCAGGAAAATCATTCATTACAAAGTGATATTATACCGCGGAGATGGAGGCACGCTAATGACATTCAGCACATGCGGTTGTTATTCAACGGACCCCAAACCGACTTATGACGCGGTGGCAGTCTCTCACGACCGCACCGGTTTACAATGTCGTGGCCATCTTTCACGACCACGCCGGCTTACAATGAGGAGGATAATTAGCCTGTCGGCGCCGGCCGACCCATCTGTTGTTCGAGCAAATCAGTTCACGCGTCCGCACCGGTTTACAGCGCGGGGGACAACTTGCTCATCTGCGCTGGTTTACAACACTGCGGCTAACTCATGTGTCTGTGTTGCCTCTGATGCTACGGTCATTTTTACTGTCCGCCCTACGGTCCAGTCTATTCAACATACCGGGTTGGCTAACAGACACCGATGAGGATCATAAGCTCCAAATACATCAGGTAATATCCATCTAAAGTCTATTTCTCTTGATGTATATCATTTTCATCAAGAAAACAATTGCTTTGATCTATATATTTTGACATGCAGGGCAATTATTTATTAAGGGACCAAAGAGGGTTTGTCGCACAGCGCAACTCAAACATAGGTACCCAGCCTCCTAAACTGGCGCCCTTGACACGTCAAGTATGGAGCTTGGCAGCTCGTAAAAAGCCTAGGAGCCTGGTAGCTCGTAAAAAGCCTAGGAGCCTGGCAGCTCGTAAAAAGCCTAGGAGCCTGGCAGCTCGTAAAAAGCCTAGGATCCTGGCAGCTCGTCAAAAGCCTGGAGCTTGGAAGCTCATAAAAAGCCTGGAGCCTGGCAGCTCGTAAAAAGCCTGGAGCCTGGCAGCTCGTAAAAAGCCTAGAGCCTAAAGGCCGCTCACAAAAAGCCTGGAGCCTGGCAGCTCGTAGAAAGCCTCGATTTCGAGCGTGGCAGCTCATAAAAAGCCTTGAATTTGGAGCCTGGCAGCTCGTAAAAAGCCTGGACTACATGGTCTTATTTGCCCGAAAAACCTTTATTTCTATGATTTCACAATCTTGGTCGTCATGATCATTGGTTTTTTAACCAAATCTATTGATGCGGGACTGGACAACTACAAGGTTGACCATATGTCTACAAAGTTAAAAGTCTGGGTCATGAACACCAGCGAGAGTTAAACCGGCGTTCATTGTAACCCGGATCGGCCTTCATGATGAGCCGACAAAGAGCCAAGTAAGTCATCAGCACTTACACCTCGGAGTGTTCCTGCTGGATTAAGGTTTACATATACACTTAGTCAAAGAAAACAGGTTAGCAGTACATGATCAGTTATAATGACCGGTGCTATTAAACCGGCCTGGCTTTTGACTATAAGTCGCCAGTATGAGATAAGATAAAGACCGGTGTTTATTAAACCGGCCTGGCTTTCGAGTATAAGTCACCAGTATGAGATAAAATAATGACCGGTGTTTATTAACCCGGCCTGGTTGTGATCAAATATCACTAGAGCCGGTTTTCAAACCGGATTATATTATTCAAATTTTTAATTAGCCTACAAGGCTGGATTTTTATTATGGTTATCAATAACCAATATTATGATTGAGGTTTTCAAAGTCGCTTCAGCGCAATGGATATCATATTGTCAATGGTATGATTTATTCTACAATTGAAGGAATAGTCCCAGGTTGATGCAGGCTTGCAACCCGACACTTGGGGGCTACATTATTCAAATTGAGATTACATCAAATATACAAGTCTCATGTCACTGCAAGCATGCACCATGACACTTGGGGGCTAATGCAAAGTCATTTTTTGCTAACTTTATTGAAGACCCAACTCATCACATCATAATGAGCCGGCCCTTGGGGGCTACCAATTGCTCATGTCAACAATTTAAGGTACACAAGTATTAATCCATTATATTAAAGGGTCCACTGCTCAGTTGGTAAAGCACAAAGCTCTTAACCTTGTGGACGTGGTTCAAACCCCATGATGGAAGTTACATTATATAATGTTATTTTCAATGATTATATCTACAAAGTCCCTGCTCATTATTGCATAATGACCCGGCCCTTGGGGGCTACACTGGTTGAAGTTTTTGAGCATCATGCAAATTACAAGTCCCAGGCTGCTGCAAGCATGACAACCCGGCACTTGGGGGCTACATATGTGGAATATTCAGTTTTTACTAGTGACTGGGATGGACAATCTGGATTTCTTCAAGGTTGCAACATTTATATTGAAACAAGTCTTAAGCTATCACTATGTTCTCTTCTTAAGACTTGGGGGCTGCAAGTAATATGCATACAAAGGAGGTATATTTTCAAGCTTGATGATAACAAACAGTTATAATCCGGTGCCATCAATATTTTTAAACCGACAAAGTTCTACATTCTTAAACCGGTTGAAGAACAGATGAGTATTTCAAAGACCAATATTTTTGATTAAAAATTGGGAGCTGAGTCAGAGGAGTTATTCTTCACAATGTTCCTCTGTGACAAGCCAATGTCAACAAATTGATTATGAAGTTGGCCTATTTACCCAGATATTCTATGAAGGATATGACAAGGATTTAAGAATGCTCAGGATCAGTTTAACATGGATACATCCAAATTAAACTAGGGGCTAATGTCGGGGATATACCTCGCGGTATGACCCAGCTGGAGTTATAATCCGGCTGGGACTTGATAATCCGGCGGATGGTAAACCGGATGATAGTTAAGACAGAGAGTCAAGACAGATGGTAGCACTGACAGGTGTTAAGTCAATCATAACCCGGCAGACAATGTTAAACCGACAGACAATGATAAACCGGCAGACAATGTTAAACCGACAGACAATATTAAACCGGCAGACGTTAAGAAGCCCAGGAAAGGAAGTCAAAATAGTTTAAGTTAAAGTCCGATCTGGACTCCACATGTAACCCGCCCCTTCAACATATATAAGGAGGGGCAGGGCTCTCCAAAGGGGGGAGGTTCTGAGAAGTTCTCACAAGTTTCTAGGGCTAGACACAAGAGCCGGTTTACCGACGACACCACAAGGATCATAATGAGATCTAGCCTCAAACATCACGTAGGGTTATTACCGGATGATGTTTCCCGGGGCCCGAAGCTGTCTAAATCCTTGTCTTGCGTTGCGTCTCTCGATTCTGCTAAACCCCTCTCAAGCTACTACATAGATGCGCGGCCTCACGACTAAGTCCTTACCTAGGACATATGCCGTGTTAATTACACGACATGTTAGGTTAGGCTCGGCGCTAGGGTGCTCAGGAGGAGGAGCTAGTGGGAGATTCGTGCTCCTGGGGAGGTACCGAACACGTTGACGTGCTCAGGCACGTGTTGTGGCACCTGTGGCCATGGCGGCGCCATGGGTGGGCGGCGGTGAGCTTCGGCCGCGGTGGTGATTACAGCTAAGCGCGCTTAGGGGTGGGGAGGAGAGCGAGACAGATGAGGGGGTGAGGACGGACGAGAGTGAGGGAGTCGAGGGGGTTGTGTGGCAAAGTTTAGAGCGTTGAGGCAGCGACGGGAAGCAGGAGGTGGCGGGGCGCGTGCTCGCGCGCGGCGGCGACACACTCCCGTCCCTCTAGCAAGAGGTAGGGGACGACTGGCGTCCCGGTGGTGGGCTGGGCCGGTCAGCTACAGTGTCGGGCCGCACAGGTAAGCGCTGGGTACTCTCTCTCTCTCTCTTTTATTTCTCTTTTCTATTTCTATGTATTTTGTTTTTATTTGATTTAAAACATCAAATCATTTTTAAACTTTCTGTAAATTGTTATGTGAGCTGAGGAACTAGTCCAAGGTCACAGGCAACTTACAAAAATATTTGAAATTTATTTCTTATATAACAGAAATGAATCCAATTCAAATATGTCATTGATTTAATTCAAAGCCCGAAAATAAAGATTTCTGTGATTCTAAAAATATTGGTTTGAATTTTACCTCTTTCCAATATTTTCACAGAGTAATAGGAACATTTCCTTGGACTCATTGATGATAAGTAAATGTTGATTGTTTTTCAACTGATTTATGAGGGTTTCAACAAACCTCAATTCAACTTTCAGAAATTTTAGACATGAAGTATGAGTGCAGATGCAACTCTTTCACTCAGGTATTCTAGGGCTGTGACAACTCACCCCCACTAAACAAGAATCTCGTCCCAAGATTCAAGAGGTGAGGTAAAAAAACAGAGGGGACACAAAGCTAGCACAATCTTCTCAATCCAACTGTCCTCATCGAAGACATTGATTCACCGCATCATCTTGATCTTGTCATCCTTGCTTTCGAGAACTTCACCCAACAAGATGACGAGAAGGAAGCTCTACAGGAGTCAATCTTCTCGAAGATCGAGCAACTCAAGATCAACTAATGGATTGAGATGTAGGAACACCTCTTGAGTTTAGACACAAAACACACATCCCGGGGATGGAAAGAAATAGATGACAGAGGTTCAATTTGGTAGGCAATAATTCCACACTTAAGGAAGCGGTGAGCAATGTCACCAGATGGGGCACCTTAGAGAAGGTGACTCGTAGAGGTATTCCTTTAAGTGGCAAAAAGAATTACTTTTGATAGATAGATCATTAGAACTCTTCATACCAGCCAAAGAAAAATCACAAACGATCGTTCGAAGGAGTATGGAAGAATGGCATACTCAGATTAGAATGGACGATGTGGACTACCTTGTTGAAGACAATGGAATGAGTGATTTTTTCCTATCATCGAAAATGGATGTGACCCATGGTAGGTCCACTTTTGTAGATGATCATGAACAACAAGTTCTGAGAAGGGCAGCCCATGGAAAATTGGCACAATGTCGGTGCAAGCTGGGAACAAAATGCAAATGTTGGAATGTCCCAACCATCATATCTTCCTGACATTTAGATCCCATTGGTGACACGATATCTCAGACTACATGTCCGGAAAAGAAAATTTGCAACACAAATTGACGAGATGTCGTTGCAAGATTCTCGGGAAATGAACTAAGATAACAAGCTCCAAAACATGAGCTGGTTTTGCTACACACATGTGAACACACTGTCCTAGACAAGCATGACCATGTGGTAGTCTTACAACAAAACACTAACGAGTTCAGGTTAGGAATCATCATCGAGGGTATCAAATTCCTTACATAAGTCTAGCTCTTAAGAAGGAACTTCTTCTTGAACAAGTCAATCAGTGGCTTGGTGTGCTATGGAATTCATATGGAACGAAGATGACTAGTCTAATAGACCACATAATACTTGGGACGTGCATGGTTGACTTGCAATGATTCCAGAGGAGGCAAAACCAAGCTTTATCGAATTCATGGCGGCAACTTACATCAAGTGCACGTGAATTAGAGGAAGCCACTTCTTTCGTCCAAACATATGCTTCACAAACAGATCACGAAGACATTGCCTACAAAGTTTCCAACACTAGCTTAATGTCTAACAGAATCATGGAGAAGATAAGGATGTTGTCGATGGGATTAACAACAATTCATCTAGGTTTCCGTATAGATGGAATTCCATGACAATGTGAACAAGTGATAGCATTGGTCAGAGCAATAGATGTAATGGTGTATGCTCGAGGGATCAACCACGAGTAAGACAACATTACGAACATTGCTGGTTCTGATTTGATTTGATGATAACCCATACTCAAATCGAAGGTTGGATAAAGCAATAGGTCCAGCAACTGAACATGAAGATCAATTGATGAAAATATCATCTTTCTTCAACAAACACACCAACACAAGGATATCCCTTTGGAAATGAACTAAGCGGGATGAGCTTTCATCTTCCAACTCTCCAAGTTGTTGCTTAGCTTAACCAACTAGTTTAGGGTATCCAACACATATTCTTGGAGAAGGGATGGTTTATAGAAAAACCAACATGATCACAAACTCAACATAACGGTCATCGAACAACCTGGTAATACTTCCAAGAATATATTCGGAAAATCAAGAACCACCGATATGTTATGAAGCTCGAGAACAATCTTGCTTTTTGGGGCAAGACAATATGATCAAAAGTGTGAGAGATTGACATAATCCTAACTCATTGATCGAAGAGTGTACCGGAAAAATGGACTAGGTAGCACGATCAATCTTAGAATGATGATTCAGTAACCAGCACACTAAGAATGAGATTATCGTCCATTAACTACCAAGCAACATATTTGCTAGGAGTATTGATTTCACACATCACGATTCACTTGTCAGTATTCCAATTACAATAACACGGAGACCAAGGAATGAACGATGATGGCGAGAAGTATCACTGTATCAAGAGTTCACGGGAGGTGGTACAATTACCATGACATTCTTGACATAAAAGAGGGTAACACTCCAAGGTAGAACAAAACAAAAACTGGATTGGCATTTGATCTGTGGAATACAACTGCTTTGACCCAAACCTAAATATGGATGAGGTGCTGGAGTTAGTCTCTTCTAGTCATTCCGAAATAGAATGGCTTGACGGACCACAAGAGTAATAGGCATCGATGAAAGAATGCACGCATACTTTTGACTATCAATTGATAAACGGGGGTCATAGTACAACTAAAGAGGGACAACTCAAAGGAACATATAACTTTCTGAGTTGTGGATGCATAGATTAGCATGTCGAACTAGTTCAACATATTTCTTTCGGATAACCCATGCAGAAAGGTAGGACTAGTAGAGTCACAATATGAATGGAGTACTCCTCAAGAGCACTCTGGTTGTGATCTTTTGGTTCATGATAACTTCCGCCATGATGGTTCATGGTATTGGAAGAATGATAACCACGGACCTCGAGGACTATCACAAGGTTACTAATATCCTAAAGGAAGGAGCAAACACTATCAACGGGAAGTAAGTAGAGTGAATTTTGGGTTCAAGACCCAGAGAAAGAATACCTACCAACTAAATGGCATCACGAGATGATTTCGAGAGTGATGGCAAGAATTCATCACACTGGGAATATAAAACATGGCTAGATTACTAGGTGACTCCCTAAAGCACCTAGGCTCATAATAATAGTTCCAGCATATATGTTTAGGCAACGGAGTACCTCAACACACCGACTAGTGTGGTTAATCTGGCCTAAAAGGACATCGGAAACAGGGAGGAAAGGTTTGCAAATGCATCCGATTATTTAGAGACCTTGGGTAACTCGCACAGCATAACAGCTGTAAATGCTCGAAAAAGATTTGAGACATCCTGCAAAAATGGTGGCATAACAATATAACATCTCAATATCAAGGTTCCAAGATGAACTGTCAACATACAGAAGTAGTAGGAACTGAACTGAGGGTTGAATCCACCATTAATGTGACCCCGATAAATAGAATGAGAATCCTAGTACTTAATCCCAATAGAAAAGAAGAGGACGACTCAGATCAGAATGGCATAGGGTAAAGAAGTAAAAAGAGCCTTGCGTTCCCTTCCGCAATCAATTCCCTTATATAACTAAAGAATTCCTAGACTCGACTTTGACCAGTTTGGCTTGGTAATCCTATAGGCAGTCAGGCTCTGATACCAAAGCTGTCAGGACCCCAATCCTAAGTCACACCGATCTAGCATGTAACACATCATACCACTTTGCGGCCTCATGAACGGTTTCCCCACTGGTGCCACCTGAGCTGGCCCGGGACCATTTGCGTATTTTGGCTCACGTATATGATAGTGTCGCTAGCATCCATATGACAGAGAACCCGGGCCGACATGACTAGTTGTAAACCAAAAGTGGCGCTACATTACAGGGACCGGCATACATGACCCAGCAACAAAAGTGTCGGTCATCAACGTATGAACCCAAGTCGTAGCAAGCTACAAGGACTCAAAGGAACAACGCGTGAAATTTCCCTAAAGGGACAGGCACAGGAACGAAGAAGGACACATGCCGGCCAGCCTAAGTGTTCCGGAGAAGTAGCAAGCTACCAAGGCTCAGTGGAAGCACTAGGAGGCATTTCCCCATAAGATTGGCTACCAAGGGTAAACAACTAGGTGTAGGATCCCACACATAGAAATACACATTACACGTAGGCATAACATGCAAGTATGTGCTGTACAACATGGCATCACAACATAACTCAACAACTCATATAGATAAGGCCCAGAAGAGCCATCATATCATTTATTACAAGAAGTGGGTCTCATGACCCAACATACAGAGCATACATTCAACGGAAGCACAATCATGTATGAGTACAGACATCTGAAAAGGAAGAGGGCTATCAAGCCTGACTATCTGTCACATCCCTAGTTAGCACTTGCATTAGGACTAGCTAGAGTGTGCATCATGTTTACTTATCAAAGAAACTTGAAATGGGAATGACAGAAACCCCAGCACCCCTCTTCTAACAACTAGGGTTTGATAAAATCTTTTCCAATGTACCCAAAATGCCCTTCAAAAATGTTCATCATTTCTGCCTTGGTCCTAAACCTCTGCCAAAAATGGTGCACAATTTTCTAGGACATCTATGGACTCTGGATTAAATCATATGGTATTTGTATTTGGGCATTTAAATGCTATAAAATATTTTAAATGCTCAAATAATCATAAACTATAATGTTCCATACTGTTCATATTATATACAGTGGGCATGACTAGTTTTATGAGTTATAAAAATGTTCTGACTTTTTTAATAATTAAACAAAGTTGCAAAAGAAATGAAACAGAAAAGAAATAGGAAAAAAGAAAGAGAGAGAGAACTTACATTGAGCCTAGCACTGTTGCAGGCCGGCCCAGCCCACCCAGCGCCGCTCCTGTCGCCTTCCTCCTCGCGCCAGTAGGCAGCGCGCGTGGCCACCGCGCGCCGGCACGCGCCCGACCACCTCCAGCCTGCTTGCCTGCATCCCCGACGGCCTGGACGTCTCCATGCGTCGCCACGCAGCTGCCCCGACCCCTCTCTCACTCCCCCTCGTCCCCATCTCTCTCCCCTGGCTCTCTCCCTCTCACCACCGAGGCCGCCCGTCGCCGCCGCTCGCCGTTGCTGCACCTAGAGCCTCCCCCTCGTCCCGTGACCGTGTCCAGGAGGATCGCCGCGACGCCCTCTTCCTCCTCGCTGAGCCACGGATCGCCGGAAGCCCTGCATCACCTTCACGCCGTCGCCCCCCTCCTCGAATCGCCGGAGCTCCTCGCCATCGATTAAGAAGCTGTAGAGCGTCCCCGTCCTCTCCTTCGAGCTCGTTAGCTCCGCTGTGAGCCCGTACACCGAATCCCTCTCTCCTCCGCTTCGTTTGCACCGCGTAGCTGCTGCTCCGCTGATCACCGAAATCCGCCGCCGCCGTGCTTGCCGCCAGTGATGCTCCAGTGACCATTTGGTCTCGGACACACGCCCATCTTGCTCGCCGCAGCACGTAGATGGAGTAGGTACCACGCACGCATCGCCTAGGCCACTGTAGCCGCGTTTCCACACACGCCCGAACGCCGGCCGCCGTTGCCGAGCTCGTCGCCGTCGCCTCCGGCCACAACAGGCCCGGCGGCTACCACCTCTCGACGCGCGCCAGCAAGGGCTCTCCAACGCGCCCAACCGCGGCTCGAACCGTGCCCTGTAGGCGATTTCCGAAGCTCGCCGCCGTGTTTGGCCTCGCCGGCGTCACATCGCCGGCGAGTTTGACTCGTTTGACCGGGGGGTTGACTACCCCTGGGTCACTGACGTGTGGGCCACCCCTCCCCTAATTAGCTAGTTTAATTAAGTAAATGTTAATTAAATCAGTTAGTTAGGTTAGTCACTGACTGTGGGCCCAGACCCCACTGACAGTTAATTAGTTCCTAGCTTAACACTAATTAACTTTGCTAATTAGCTATGACACTGACATGCCAGGCCCACATGTCATGTTTGACCAGGACCAGCTCCTGTTGACCTGCTGACGTCAGCATGAGGTCATGTTGACGCATTAAAGTGTTTCTGGAATTTAAATTAAATCCTAAATGATTTATGAATTTCAGAAAATACTCAAAACTTCTAAAAATCATATAAAATCAACCGTAGCTCAGATGGAAATAATTTGTATATGAAGAATGATCAGAAAAATCCAATCTTTCCAATGGCACCGGTTTCATGCATGTTTGAGCAAGTTAACCTTGATGTATACATTAAAACATGATAATGCACTTAATTAAATAATAGTTTGAATTCCAATTTGAATCTTTGATTCAAATAGGCTCAAACCCTTATGGTTATAGTTGCATTAGCCAAAACACATGCATCTTGCCATGTCATGAGCATGCATCATATTGTTGCATTTGTTTGTCTATTGATTGTATCGCCGGTATTCTCCGTGTTAGGTCCTGCTCCCGAGGATACTTCTGCGTATCCAGCTGAAGAGCAGTACCCGACAACCACTCTGTCAGGCAAGCAATCATTGATCATTCCGATACAAGCCCAATCTTCTCGCTCCTGCCCTCTTTTACTGCATTAAGGCAACAGCGTGTGAACTGCTACTTGCTGCGGTAGTTGAACCCTATTCCCTTGCATGACTTGTCATTGCCACAGTAAATAGTTGAAACCCAATAACATGTGTAGGAGTTTATTGAGACATGTGATGTGTGATCCACCATGCTATTTGTTTATGTTGCCTGCTATGCTTAGAGTTGTGTCAGGTCTGGTTCATCTGGGTGATGGATCAGAGTGAAATGATCACACCGATAAAGAGAAGGAAGTGTGGAATATGCTTGGTAAAGGTATCGATGAAAGGCCATGTAGGAGTACATGGTGGGTTGTTTCATTGGAATCGTCTATAGGACCCGAGATCTGTATGTGTGGTTCAAGTTTCAGCTACTACCACACATTGGGATCCTTAATTGACCCTCTCGGCTTATTAATTACCCTTGATCTCTGTCCAGGAGTTGCAACTAGTTTCTGGTGTTTATAGATTACTGGAGGTCGTGCACAACGCTGACCCTCGGGATGGGTTGTGATGCGATAGGTACGTGGCACGGTGTACCGGTTGCCCGTTTGGTGACTCGGGAACCCTGTACACATCGTTTGGTGCCGTGAGCGACACCCCGGCCGGATCTCCCCATGGATGGAACCCAAATAGGCGATAAACCTGGACGAGAGACTTGTGTAGTTAATCAGGTCGTGGCCGACACCCTCGCCGGGCTTCCGCTTGAAGGTTGCCGAGTACATGTCGAGTAAACGGCGATAAGTGGTGGAAGCATGTGTGAAGAGGTACACCCCTGCAGGGATATTAATCTATTCGAATAGCCGTTGTTCGCGGTACGGACTACTTGGTTACTCTTACAGTTCATAGACAAGTTGATGGATACTACTAAAACCCTCAAGATAAGTGTGAGTGCCGTGGATGGCCCTTCCGTAGGATGACGGAAGAGGATCCTCGGTAGCGTATTGTTGTGGTGAGTAGAGGACTCGTGTTCGTAATAACATCTTGCAATCCGTTGAGAGTTGTAGTATTGGTTAGCCAAGGGTCAAAGCTGGCTTTCTGCTATGAACTCCACTACCCCTTTGATAATGTTGCATGTATGATAGGTTCTGTGGTAAGACTTGCTGAGTACCTTTGTACTCATGTTTGCTTAATAACTGTTGCAGAGAAACCTGCCCCTGCTGATGGGTTCTACATAGACGTTGACGTCGACGAGTAGCTTGGCACCCAGATGGAGATATGGAACTTGTGAAGGGCCTTGTAGATAGCCAGGCTACACCAAGCCTGTTTTATTTCCTAAGTTGTCTGTACTCAGACATGTAGCTTCCGCTTGTGCTTGTATGACTGTATGACTTGAGTGTTGGGTCATGTGACCCCTATCTGTATGGATATGTTATGTATAGCTCTTGGAGCCTCTTAAACAAAGTACTTTGAGTCATAGAGTTCTGTTGTGATGCAATGTTGTATTTGCACATATTGAGCATATTGTGTGTATGATTGGAATGCTTGGTATGTGTGGGATCCGACACCTAGTTATTTTCCTTTGGTAGCCTATCTTACAGGGAAATGCCTCCTAGTGTTTCCAATGAGCCTTGGTAGCTTGCTACTGCTCGGAACACGTAGGCTGGCCGGCATGTGTCCTTCCTCGTTCCTGTGTCTGTCCCTTAGGGGCAATGTCACGCGTTGTTCCTTTAAGTCCATGTAGCTTGCTACGACTTGGGTTCATATGTTGATGACCGACACATTCGTTGCTAGGTTATGGATGCCTGTCTCTGTAATTCAGTGCCACTTTTGGTTTATAACTAGCCATGTCGGCCCGGGTTCTCTGTCATATGGATGCTAGCGACACTATCATATATGTGTGCCAAAATGCGCAAACGGTCCCGGGCCAGGTAAGGTGGCACCCGTGGGGTTACCGTGCGTGAGGCCGTAAAGTGATATGACGTGTTACAGCTAGATCGGTGTGACTTAGGATCGGGGTCCTGACAGCGTTGGCATCAGAGCTGGACTACCTGTAGGTTTCTCAAGCCAAACTGGTCGATGTTGAGTCTAGAAAAAATTCTTAGTTATATGTAGGGGAATTGATTGTGGAAGGGAACGTAAGGCTCTTTTTACTCCTTTACCTTATGCCCTTCTGATCTGAGTCAATCTTTTCTTTCTACGGGGATTTAGGACTAGGTCTCTTATCCTTACTAGGTTCACGTGTTACTAATCCGTAGACTCTTAGGATTGTTGGTTTCCAGCCTTAGTTCAGGTTCTATCCTTTTAGTATGATGATTGTTGGACCCGGAACCTTGATATGGATTGTTGAGTGGATATGCTATCATTTGTATGATGTCTCAAATCTTTGTTTGAGCATTTACAGTTGTTATGCTGCCCGATTTCTTCCAGAAACACTAATGCCTTTGCATTACTTTGCATTTTAGATGTCTAGCCGCACCCCTCACTAAGTGGTTCATTTGACGCGGTGCATTAATGTGCCCGGTCACACGGCCATGCTAGTCCGTGTGCTGACTGAGACCGGTTATCGCTGGTATCCTGAGTACACCGTGGAGGAACAGTACCGGGATTTCAATCAGAGTCAGTATTTCTGCACAGTCCGGATATACCCCTCATATCCCGGAGCTAACGACCCTATCCATTGGTCTTATGGACTCGGGGTTACAATCGAGATGGCAGTGCAGGATGCTGCCTATTCGATGATGACCATTCTCCGGGCTAGGCATGCCCTGTTGCTGAACACTGAGTTCTGTTACATGCCAGCCTTACTTCCCGGAGAGGAAGGCTACTACACTGGTCTGTATACTGATGCTGCTCATGAAGAGCCACTGCTTCAGACTACTGTTCAGATGCTGGAGGATAGGGACCGTGAGGTCCGTGCCCTCCGAATGGAGCTGTTTAACACTCGAGCCGCCCACTGGACTACTATGACACGGCTTGCACCTGCTGTGCACGCCGGATATCTGGATATGCGGGATTTGTACCCCGTACGGACTCGTCTGCCTGATCGCATGGATTGGCGTGATGTTGGGGGTATTACACCTCCACGTGGGCGTCGATTACCACCAGCATCGGGACCGAGGCCACATCCATGTCCCTATGGTCCACAACCTTCGAGTGCTCGCGAGTTTCAAGATCCGTCTGTTCCACTTCCAGGCTACGGTGGTAATCTTTACGAAGATTACTACGGGAATGTCTGAGCTAGACCGTGGTAGTAGTAGTATTGTAGTAGTTGTATTCCCACAGTCCTGCGCGTCTTGTGGAATATGACTTAGTGTGTACTGAGTTCCGGAGGTGTAGTTAAATAATGTATAGGAGCTTGGAATGCCTCTGATGGGATGTATCGTCTTTCACCGCAGTTGTACTTTAGCCTTGGCTTGTACTAAACTATGTATGGTGTGTATGACCGCTGGTGTATATATAGCAATTTCTATATTACCATGTCGTACGGATGAACATCTCTGCATTCCGTGTCATCCATTACATTCTGCACTTCTATGTCAAATTTTTGCCATCCTTGTCTAAACCGTTGTTTTGTTTTCTTAGGATGGTCAACACTCGCAACACTCCTGCTGCCCAGGAGCAGGGTGAGGCTAGTGGGGCTAGAGATGGGAATCTGCCCCAGCCACCCTCCTTGGCGGAAGTTATGCTCGAAGCAGAACGGAACAAGAGAGAGACCAACCGTTTGCTGGAACGCATAGGGCAGAACACTGGGTTCCGTCAGAGGAATGACGTGGTGTCAATCAACGACTTTATCAAGATGTGCCCGCCGAAGTTCCATCACTGCACTGAACCTCTGGATGCGGATGACTGGCTACGTAGTATCACCCACAAGCTACACTCTGCCCGTGTGGCCGAAGCTGACAAGGTTACCTACGCCGCCTACCATCTTGAGGGCCCTGCCAGTCTTTGGTGGGAGAACTTTGAAGCTATGCGTCCTGCTGACCAAATCACTACTTGGGTTGAGTTCAGTGAGGCATTCCGTGAACATCACATTCCGGAAGGTCTCATGGATCGCAAGCGGGAGGAATTCTGCAATTTCACCCAGGGTCGATTAACTGTGGATGGCTATAGTCGCGAGTTTGGCAACTTGGCACGCTATGCACCTGAGGAAGTATCCACCGATGCCAAGAAGCATGCGAGGTTCCGCAACGGACTCAGCCCTGAACTCCGCCGAGATCTACGTCTGCACGAGTGCACTTCCTTCCAGAAGCTGGTAAACAAGGCTATCAGTGCTGAGACGGGCCAGACCGACTTCGAGGCCACACGCAAGCATCCTCGAGACTTTGGCTCCTCATCCGGCTCTGGCTCTCACAAGCGCCGTGTGTGGGTTCCTAACACTGCTCTGCCACCCAAGTACACACCGAGGCCATCCTATGAGGCGCCTCGCCCAACTCAATAGTATGCACCTGCTAAGACCTATGGAGGACCACCTTCCAACTTTGCTCCACGCACTAGCACTGTGACATGCTTCAAGTGTGGAAAACCGGGGCACTACATGCGTGAGTGTCCTCAGAACCAACCAGGAAAACCCGTTGGCCATGGTAAGCCAACCGGCAAGGTGAATTATGTCAAGCCAATCCCCACTGCACGTGGTCATGTCAACTATGTCTCTGCTGAGGAAGCTTATGAGGATCCTAACGTCGTCCTTGGTACGCTTCTCGTTAACTGCCATCCGGCATCTGTTCTTTTCGATACTGGAGCATCCCATTCGTTCATATCTGAGCTATGCTCGACTGCACAACATGACTTTTTGTGACATGCCTACTTCCATGGTTATTCAAACTCCTGGTTCAAAATGGCAAACCTCTAGGGTAAGCCATGGAAATGAAATCCTTGTCGATAGACTTGTTTTCCTTGCATCTCTAATCACTCTCAAGTCCTCGGACATAAACATCATTTTGGGTATGGATCGGATGACAACTCATTACGCCAAGATTGATTGCTATACTAGGACCATTCAACTTACACACCCATCCGACAAGATAGTCAATGTCTTGACCCGAATGGCTGAGCGTCACCTCTACTCTCTTAATGCCATCCCTCTACCCAAACTCGAAGATATCCCGGTAGTCCGTGACTTTCCGGATGTTTTTCCAGAAGAATTGCCAGGAATTCCACCTGACAGAGATGTCGAGTTCGTGATAGATCTTATCCCTGGAACTATTCCAATCTCTAGGAGACCTTATAAGATGGCACCCCTAGAATTAGCTGAGCTTAAGAAACAACTCGATGAGTCCTTGCAAAAAGGTTTCGTCCGTCCTAGTTCTTCCCCTTGGGCTTGCCCCGTCCTCTTCGTCAAGAAGAAGGATGGAACGGAGCGGATGGTTGTAGATTACCGACCTGTCAATCTGGTCACCATAAAGAACAAGTATCCGCTCCCCAGGATCAACGACCTGTATGATCAGCTCGCTGGATCCTCAGTCTTCTCTAAGATGGATTTGAGGTTGGGTTACCTTCAAATCAAAATCAAGAACGGGGACATTCCTAAAACGGCTTTTGTTACTCGTTATGGCCAATATGAGTACACCGTCATGTCCTTCGGATTAACCAATGCCCCAGCCACCTTTTCCCGGCTAATGAATTCTATATTCATGGAGTACTTGGATAAATTCGTTGTGGTATACCTCGATGATATACTCATTTACTCCAAGAACAAGGAAGATCATGCCGAGCATTTAAGGCTGGTATTGACGAAACTTCGAGAGCACCGCCTTTATGCCAAATTCTCTAAATGTGAATTTTGGTTGCCGGAAGTAACCTATCTAGGTCATGTGATCTCTGGCAAGGGTATTGCTGTCAATCCCGAGTGAGTTCAAGCCGTCCTTGATTGGACTCCCCCTGAATCGGTCAAGCAAGTTAGGAGTTTTCTTGGCTTAGCGAGCTATTGCCGACGCTTCGTCGAAAATTTCTCCAAGGTTGCTAAACCTCTAACTGAACTCCTTAAGAAAGATAAAAAGTTTGAGTGGACCCCACAGTGCGAGTCCAGTTTTCAGGAACTGAAAAGGCGCCTGACATCTGCACCTGTACTGGTACCACCAGATTTTTCCAAGGATTTTATAATCTATTGCGACGCCTCGCGACAAGGACTAGGTTGCATACTCATGCAAGACCGTCAAGTGATTGCATAAGCATCTTGACAGTTGCGTCCACATGAGGATAACTATCCTACTCATGATCTAGAGCTTGCAGCTGTAGTCCATGCACTCAAAACATGGCGACATTACCTCCTTGGTAATCGTTGTGAAATCTTCACTGATCATCAAAGTTTGAAGTACATATTCACCCAACCGGATCTGATTCTCAGGCAAAGACGTTGGGTTGAGTTGCTCACAGACTACGACTTAGGAATCACCTACACCCCTGGAAAGGCCAATGTCATGGCTGATGCACTAAGTCGTAAGTCTTATTGTAACAACTTAATGTTACAACAAGGGCAACCACTTCTCCACGAGGAATTTCGTAAGCTTAACCTTCACATTGTTCCTCGAGGATTCCTTTCCACCTTGGTGGCGAAACCTACCCTTATGGATCAAATCATAGTTGCCCAGCGGTATGATAGAGGTATATCTCGGATCAAAGAGAACATTGCTAGAGGAGTTGCTAAAAGTTTCTCTATGGATGATCGAGGTGTTGTGTACTTCGAGAACCGCTTGGTGGTACCCAAGAAACAACAACTACGACAGATGATTCTTAAGGAGGCTCATGAATCTCCTCTCACGATTCATCCCGGTGGTACCAAAATGTATCAGGACCTACGTCAGAGATTCTGGTGGACTAGGATGAAGAGAGAAATCGCTCAATTCATTGCTAACTGTGACGTTTGTCGTCGAGTCAAGCAGAGCATCAACGGCCTGCTGGCACCCTTCAACCTTTAGCTATTCCTGAATGGAAATGGGACAAGGTCGGTATGGACTTCATTACCGGGTTTCCCAGGACCAGGAAAGGGAATAATGCTATCTTCATCGTTATCGACCGCCTCTCTAAAGTAGCTCATTTCCTGCCTGTTCGAGAGAGTATTACCGCTAGCCAGTTAGCAGACTTGTATGTCTCTCGGATAGTATCACTTCATGGTGTGCCGCTGGAGATTAACTCAGACCGTGGAAGTCTTTTCACTTCACGATTTTGAGAAAGTTTCCAAAATGCTATGGGAACTCATCTCTCTTTCAGCTGCGCCTTCCATCCCCAGTCAAGTGGTCAAGTGGAACGAGTCAATCAAATTCTGGAAGACATGCTTCGAGCCTCTGTCATTTCTTTCGGTATGGAATGGGAAAAGTGTCTTCCATTTGCCGAATTCGCTTATAACAATAGTTATCAAGCCAGCCTGGGTAAAGCCCCCTTCGAAGTTCTATATGGACGAAGGTGTCGAACACCTCTTAACTGGTCAGAAACCGGGGAAAGGCAATTCTTTGGCCCGGATATGATCCAGGAAGCAGAAGAGCAAGTTCGCATCGTTCGTGAGAAATTGAAAACAGCCCAGTCTCGCCAGAAGAGCCAATATGATAGCCATCATAAGGCTATGACTTTTGAAGTCGGCGATAAGGCTTACCTTCGGGTTACTCCTCTTAAGGGAACCCATCGCTTCGGTATCAAAGGCAAATTGACCCCTCGTTACATCGGTCCTTTTCGCATTCTCGCCAAACGAGGAGAAGTTGCCTACCAATTGGAACTACCTACGCACCTCTCCAGAGTTCATGATGTTTTCCACGTTTCTCAACTCAGGCGTTGCTTCTCGGATCCTATCAACGGAGTGGACCACGAAACGCTTGATCTCCAGGTTAATCTCACATATCGAGAATACCCCGTTCGTATTCTTGATCAAACCGAGCGCACCACTCGACGCCACAATATCAAGTTTCTCAAGGTTCAATGGTCACAACATTCTGAGAGTGAAGCTACTTGGGAAAGGGGGATCGTCTTCGACTTGAGTAACCCACCCTCTTTCCGGAGGAACCCAAATCTCGGGACGCGATTCTTTTAAGTGGGGGTGAGTTGTCACATCCCTAGTTAGCACTTGCATTAGGACTAGCTAGAGTGTGCATCATGTTTACTTATCAAAGAAACTTGAAATGGGAATGACAGAAACCCCAGCACCCCTCTTCTAACAACTAGGGTTTGATAAAATCTTTTCCTATGTACCCAAAATGCCCTTCAAAAATGTTCATCATTTCTGCCTTGGTCCTAAACCTCTGCCAAAAATGGTGCACAATTTTCTAGGACATCTAAGGACTCTGGATTAAATCATATGGTATTTGTATTTGGGCATTTAAATGCTATAAAATATTTTAAATGCTCAAATAATCATAAACTATAATGTTCCATACTGTTCATATTATATACAATGGGCATGACTAGTTTTATGAGTTATAAAAATGTTCTGACATTTTTAATAATTAAACAAAGTTGCAAAAGAAATGAAACAGAAAAGAAATAGGAAAAAAGAAAGAGAGAGAGAACTTACCTTGAGCCCAGCACTGTTGCAGGCCGGCCCAGCCCACCCAGCGCCGCTCCTGTCGCCTTCCTCCTTGCGCCAGTAGGCAGCGCGCGTGGCCACCAAGCGCCGGCACGCGCCAGGCCACCTCCAGCCTGCTTGCCTGCATCCCCGACGGCCTGGACGTCTCCATGCGTCGCCACGCAGCTGCCCCGACCCCTCTCTCACTCCCCCTCGTCCTCATCTCTCTCCCTGGCTCTCTCCCTCTCACCACCGAGGCCGCCCGTCGCCGCCGCTCGCCGTTGCCGCACCTAGAGCCTCCCCCTCGTCCCGTGACCGTGTCCAGGAGGATCGCCGCGACGCCCTCTTCCTCCTCGCTGAGCCACGGATCGCCGGAAGCCCTGCATTGCCTTCACGCCATCGCCCCCCTCCTCGGATCGCCGGAGCTCCTCGCCGTCGATTAAGAAGCTGCAGAGCGTCCCCGACCTCTCCTTCGAGCTCGTTAGCTCCGCTGTGAGCCCCTACACCGAATCCCTCCCTCCTCCGCTTCGTTTGCACCGCGTAGCTGCTGCTCTGCTGATTACCGAAATCCGCTGCCGTCGTGCTTGCCGCCGGTGATGCTCCGATGACCATTTGGTCTCGGACACATGCCCATCTTGCTCGCCGCAGCACGTAGATGGAGTAGGTGCCAAGCGCACATCGCCTAGGCCACCGTAGCCGGGTTTCCACATATGCCCGAACGCCGGCCGCCGCTGCCGAGCTCGTCGCCGTCGCCTCCGGCCACAACAGGCCCGGCGGCTACCACCTCTCGACGCGCGCCAACAAGGGCTCTCCAACGCGCCCAACCGCGGCTCGAACCGTGCCCTGTAGGCGATTTCCGAAGCTCACCGCCGTGTTTGGCCTCGCCGGCGTCACATCGCCGGCGAGTTTGACTCATTTGACCGGGGGGTTGACTACCCCTGGGTCACTGACGTGTGGGCCACCCCTCCCCTAATTAGCTAGTTTAATTAAGTAAATGTTAATAAAATCAGTTAGTTAGGTTAGTCACTGACTGTGGGCCCAGACCCCACTAACAGTTAATTAGTTCCTAGCTTAACACTAATTAACTTTGCTAAATAGCTATGACACTGACATGCCGGGCCCACATGTCATGTTTGACCAGGACCAGCTCCTGTTGACTTGCTGACGTCAGCATGAGGTCATGCTGACGCAGTAAAGTGTTTCTGGAATTTAAAATAAATCCTGAATGATTTATGAATTTCAGAAAATACTCAAAACTTCTAAAAATCATATAAAATCAACTGTAGCTTAGATGGAAATAATGTATATATGAAAAATGATCAGAAAAATCCAATCTTTCCAATGGCACTGGTTTCATGCATGTTTGAGCAAGTTAACCTTGCTGTATACATTAAAACATGATAATGCACTTAATTAAATAATAGTCTGAATTCCAATTTGAATCTTTGATTCAAATAGGCTCAAACCCTTCTGGTTATAGTTGCATTAGCCAAAACACATGCATCTTGCCATGTCATGAGCATGCATCATATTGTTGCATTTGTTTGTCTATTGATTGTATCGCCGATATTCTCCGTGTTAGGTCCTGCTCCCGAGGATACTTCTGCGTATCCAGCTGAAGAGCACTACCCGACAACCACTCTGTCAGGCAAGCAATCATTGATCATTCCGATACAAACCCAATCTTCTCGCTCCTGCTCTCTTTTACTGCATTAAGGCAACAGCGTGTGAACTGCTACTTGCTGCGGTAGTTGAACCCTATTCCCTTGCATGACCTGTCATTGCCACAGTAAATAGTTGAAACCCACTAGCATGTGTAGGAGTTGATTGAGCCATGTGATGTGTGATCCACCATGCTATTTGTTTATGTTGCCTGCTATGCTTAGAGTTGTGTCTGGTCTGGTTCATCTGGGCGATGGATCAGAGTGAAATGATCACACCGATAAAGAGAAGGAAGTGTGGAATATGCTTGGTAAAGGTATCGATGAAAGGCCATGTAGGAGTACATGGTGGGTTGTTTCATTGGAATCGTCCATAGGACCCGAGATCTGTATGTGTGGTTCAAGTTTCAGCTACTACCACACATTGGGATCCTTAATTGACCCTCTCGGCTTATTAATTACCCTTGATCTCTGTCCAGGAGTTGCAACTAGTTTCTGGTGTTTATAGATTACTAGAGGTCGTGCACAACGCTGACCCTCGGGGTGGGTTGTGATGCGACAAGTACGTGGCATGGTGTACCGGTTGCCCGTTTGGTGACTCGGGAACCCTGTACACATCGTTTGGGGCCGTGAGCGACACCCCGGCCGGATCTCCCCACGGATGGAACCCAAATAGGCGATAAACCTAGACGAGAGACTTGTGTAGTTAGTCAAGTCATGGCCGACACCCTCGCTGGGCTTCCGCTTGAAGGTTGCCGAGTACATGTCGAGTAAACGGCGATAAGTGGTGGAAGCGTGTGTGAAGAGGTACACCCCTGCAGGGATATTAATCTATTCGAATAGCCGTTGTTCGCGGTACGGACTACTTGGTTACTCTTACAGTTCATAGAAAAGTTGATGGATACTACTAAAAGCCTCAAGATAAGTGTGTGTGCCGTGGATGGCCCTTCCGTAGGATGACGGAAGAGGATCCTCGGTAGCGTATTTTTGTGGTGAGTAGAGGACTCGTGTTCATAATAAAATCTTGCAATCCGTTGAGAGTTGTAGTATAGGTTAGCCAACGGTCAAAGCTGGCTTTCTGCTATGAACTCCACTACCCCTTTGATAATGTTGCATGTATGATAGGTTCTGTGGTAAGACTTGCTGAGTACCTTTGTACTCATGTTTGCTTAATAACTGTTGCAGAGGAGAACCCTGCCCCTACTGATGGGTTCTACATAGACGTTGACGTCGACGAGTAGCTTGGCACCCAGACGGAGATCTGGAGCTTGTGAAGGGCCTTCTAGATAGCCAGGCTACACCAAGCCTGTTTTATTTCCTAAGTTGTCTGTACTCAGACATGTAGCTTCCGCTTGTGCTTGTATGACTGTATGACTTGAGTGTTGGGTCATGTGACCCCTATCTGTATGGATATGTTATGTATAGCTCTTGGAGCCTCTTAAACAAAGTACTTTGAGTCATAGAGTTCTGTTGTGATGCAATGTTGTATTTGCACATATTGAGCATATTGTGTGTATGATTGAAATGCTTGGTATGTGTGGGATCCGACACCTAGTTGTTTTCCTTTGGTAGCCTATCTTACAGGGAAATGCCTCCTAGTGTTTCCAATGAGCCTTGGTAGCTTGCTACTGCTCGGAACACGTAGGTTGGCCGGCATGTGTCCTTCTTCGTTCCTGTGTCTGTCCCTTAGGGGAAATGTCACGCGTTGTTCCTTTAAGTCCATGTAGCTTGCTACGACTTGGGTTCATACGTTGATGACCGACACGTTCATTGCTGGGTCATGGATGCCTGTCTCTGTAATTCAGTGCCACTTTTGGTTTATAACTAGCCATGTCGGCCCGGGTTCTCTGTCATATGGATGCTAGCGACACTGTTATATACGTGTGCCAAAATACGCAAACGGTCCCGGGCCAGGTAAGGTGGCACCCGTGGGGTTAGCGTGCGTGAGGCCGCAAAGTGATATGACGTGTTACAGCTAGATTGTTGTGACTTAGGATCGGGGTCCTGACACTATCTACAAGACCCTCCCAAGGGTTGAAGATCGTAGCTGAGGTAACAGGCTAAACGTCGAAGTCCACGCGGAACTACTAGTGAGACTGATGTCTCGCTGCAAAAACATAAATTAAGCAAACGTGAGTACAAATGTACCCAGCAAGACTTACATCAGAACTAGCTACATATGCATCAGTATCAACAAAGGTGTTGTGGGGTTTAACTTCAGCAAGCCAGCTTTGACTCGGTGGCTAACCTATACTAAGACTGCAAGTAACTATTTTGAGGTGGCGGACACGAGTCCACATATTCACCATATCAATACACCACCATGGATCCGCTCCCGTCTCCCTACAAGAAAGCCATACATAGCACTCACGCTTATCTTGCGCATTTTGGTGTATCCACTTTCACTTGTCTATGAACTGTACAAGCAAACCAGAAGTCCTTTACCGCGGACACGACTATTCGAATAAAGCATTTATAACCCTGCAGGAGTGTAATTCTTCACACACGCTCTCACCACTTATCGCCGTTTACACGACATGTACTCGGCAACCTTCAAGTGGAAGCCCAGCGAGGGTGTCGTCCATGACTTGACTAACCACACAAGTCTCTTGTCCAGGTTTATCACCCATCCGGGTTCCATCTGCAAGGAGATTCGGCCGGGGTGTCGGTCACGGCCCCAAACGATGTGTATAGGTTTCCCCAGACACCAAACGAGCGACTCGGTACACCGTGCCATGGTGTATCTACCACGTCATAGCCCACCCCTGATAACCCACAAGTGTAGGGGATCGCAACAATTTTCGTGGGTAAAGTATTCAACCCAAATTTGTTGATTCGACACAAGGGGAGCCAAAGAATACTCTTAAGTATTAGCAGCTGAGTTGTCAATTCAACCACACCTGGAAACTTAGTATCTGCAGCAAGATAGTTTAGTAGCTAAGTAATATGATAGTGGCGGTAGTAGCAATAAATGTAACAATAGTGTTTTTGTAGTTTTGTAATAGTAGCTATGGAAAAGTAAATAAGCGACAAGCAATATAGGTAAAACTCGTAGGCATTGGATCGGTGATGGGAAATTACGTCGGATGCAATTCATCATGTAGGAGTTATAACATAGGGTGACACAAAACTAGCTCCAGTTCATCAATGCAATGTAGGCATGTATTCCGAGTATAGTCATACGTGCTTATGGAAAAGAACTTGCATGACATCTTTTGTCCTACCCTCCCGTGGAAGCGAGGTCCTATTGGAAACTAAGGGTTATTAAAGCCTCCTTTTAATAGAGTACCGGACCAAAGCATTAACACATAGTGAATACATGAACTCCTCTAACTATGGTCATCACCAGGAGTGGTCCCGATGATTGTCACTTCGGAGTTGCCGGATCATAACACATAGTAGGTGAGTATAGACTTGCAAGATAGGATCAAAAAGACACAATATTCATGAAAATATAATAGGTTCAGATCTGAAATCATGGCACTCGGGCCCTAGTGACAAGCATTAAGCATAGCAAAGTCATAGCAACATCAACCTCAGAACATAGTGGATACTAGGGATCAAACCCTAACAAAACTAACTCGATTACATGATAGATCCCATCCAACCCATCACCGTCCAGCAAGCCTACGATGGAATTACTCACACATGGCGGTGAGCATCATTGAATTGGTGATGGAGGAAGGTTGATGATGACGATGGCGACGATCTCCACTCTCCGGAGCCCCGAACGGACTCCAGATCAGCCCTCCCGAGAAAGATTAGGGCTTGGCGGCGGCTCTGTCTCGTGAAACGCGATAATTCCTTCTTTCTTATTTTTTTCTCCCCGAAACGGAAGATATAGGATCTGGGGGAACGTCGGTGGAGCACTAGGGGGCCCACGAGGCAGGGGGTGCGCCCTGGGAAGGGGGGCGTGCCCCCACCCTTGTGGACAGGCCCTGGCCCCCTGGTGTGGATCTTCTTACAGGTATTTTTTATATTTTCCAAAATAATTCTCCGTGGATTTTCAGGTCATTCCGAGAACTTTTTATTCTGCACAAAAAACAACACCATGGCAGTTCTGCTGAAAACAGCGTCAGTCCGGGTTAGTTCCATTCAAATCATGCAAGTTAGAGTCCAAAACAAGGGCATAAGGTTTTGGAAAAGTAGATACATTGGAGACGTATCAACCCCTAGGGTCACTGCTACGCACGGCCTCCAACACATATCCTACAAACACTAGAAACTAGTTGCAACTCCTGGACAGATATCAGGTTGATTAATAAGTCGAGGGGGGCACTTAAGCATTCCAATGCATGGTAGTAACTGATCATGGATCACCAACAGAGAACTCAGTTCCTGAGGATGGTTTCAATGAGACAATCCACCATGTACTCCTACATGGCCTCTCACCGCTACCTTTACCAAATCATGTTCACATACTTAGCTCTCAACAGTAGGACATGTTCACACGCCTCCAATTCATCCCCGATGAATTAGACCTGACTCAAATCTAAGCAGTAGCAGGCATGAAAAACAAGCATGAATGCTTAGGCACATCATGGCTCAAACAACTCCTACTCATGCTCGTGGGTTTCAACTATTTACTATGGCAATGACAGGTCATGCAGAGGAAAGGGGTTCAGCTACCGCAGCAAATGACAGATGAATCGTTGTTTTCCTAGTGTAATAAAAGAGAGCAGGAGCGAGAGAGTGGGATTGTATCGGAATGAACAAGGGGGTTTGCTGGCCTGGCACTTCTGAAGATAGTATAGCTCTTCATCGGTGTCATCGAACTCATCGTCGAAACATACGTCTACTGAGGGGAAACAACCACCGGCAACAGAGAAAGAAAATAATCAATGCAATGCAACAATATGATGCATGTTCATGACATGGCAACTTGCTGTGATTGAGCTAATGCAACTAGAAGTGATTTAAATGAAGTTGATTTGAACCGAGGGTTCAAATTCAAGCTCCACATGTGGTTATTTAGATGTCATTTAATTGATTTGACCCGATCAAAAGTTTTAAATTGTTCAAACATGCACGAAAATGTCATAAACAGATTCTTCATATTTTTCTAATAATTTTTCATATATAAATTATTTCATTCTGAGTTATAGATTACTTTCTATGATTTTTAGAAGTTTTAGCTATTTTCTGAAAAAAATAAATCATTTCTAATTTATTTAAAATCCCAGAAAATGTTTACGGCGTCAGCATTACATGGTGCTAAGGTCAGTAGGTCAACTGACCAGGTCCAAGTCAAACCTGACGTGTGGGGTCTGCATGTCAGTCTAACAGAGCTAAACTAATTAAATTTAATCCTAAACTAGGTTAATTAGCTGGACGGGCCCACTTGTCAGTGTCAGTAGGGCTAATTAAACTTAATTAAAACTTAAACAAAATTAGCAGGGGCTTGGGCCCACATGTCAATGACCCAGAGGGGTCAAACCTTGGTCAAACTGGGTCAAACGACCGGCGGTTAGCCGCCAGCGAAGCCGAACGTGGCGGAGCGCGTCGGGAAACCACCTTCGGTGACCATACGACTGGCAGAGCGGCTATGCGGTATGCTTGGGCTCGTGCGCGTCCGACGGAGCCCTCAACTCATGCCGAGATGGATCAAAACGACGGCGGCGACGATGTAGGTGGCGGTCGGAGTTCGGGTTAGGTTGGGCTCGGCGCTAGGGTGCTCAGGAGGTGGAGCTAGTGGGAGAATCATGCTCCTGGGGAGGTACCGAACACGTTGACGTGCTCAGGCGTGTGTTGTGGCACCTGTGGTCACGGTGGCACCATGGGTGGGCGGTGGTGAGCTTCGGCCACGGTGGGGATTACAGCTAGAGCATGCAAATGAGTGCGGTGAGAGGAGGGAAAAGAAGATGAGCTCATAATAGTCACGTGGAGATGGTCTGGGAGCTTGGGGAAACGACGATGGTGGCGAATCGACGGTGGTGGTCCTCGGCGGCCAGCGGTGAAGAAGGCGATGGTGGCGACGAAGCAGGGCCTCCGGGGTCGCATAGCTCGGTGGAGAGGACGAGGAAGATGCGGCGGTGCTTCTGAGCTCAGCGGAAGGGCGAGGGGTGGCCGGTGGCCACGGTTACGGTGAGCGGCGGCGACAATCGCGCTCGGGGGCGGGGAGGATTGCGAGACAGAGGAGGGGATGATGACGGACGAGAGTGAGGGGGGCGAGGGGGTTGCGTGGCGATGTTCAGAGTGTTGAGGCAGCGGCGGGCAGCAGGAGGTGGCGGGGCACGAGTTCGCGCGCGGCGGCCACACGCTCCCGTCCCTCTGGCAAGAGGTAGGGGATAACTGGCATCCCGGTGGTGGGCTGGGCCGGCCAGCTACAGTGACGGGCAGCACAGGTAAGCGCTGGGTACCCTCTCTCTCTCTCTCTCTTTTATTTCTATTTTCTATTTCTTTGTATTTTGTTTTGATTTGATTTAAAACATCAAATCATTTTTTAAAATTTCTATAAATTGTTATGTGAGCTCAGGAACTAGTCCAAGGTCATAGGCAACTTACAAAAATATTTGAAATTTATTTCTTATATAACAGAAATGAATCCAACTCAAATATGTCATTGATTTAATTCAAAGGCCTACAATAAATATTTCTGTGATTCCAAAAATATTGGTTTGAATTTTACCTCTTACCAATATTTTCACAGAGTCATAGGAACATTTCTTGGACTCATTTGATGAGAATTAAATGTTGATTATTTTTGAACTGATTTCTGAGGGTTTCAACAGACATCAATTCAACTTTCAGAAATTTTAGACATGAAGTATGAGTGCAGATGCAACTATTTCACTCAGGTATTCTAGGGCTGTGACAATGTAGGCATGTATTCCGTAAATAGTAATACGTGCTTATGGAAAGAACATGCAAGACATCTTTTGGCCTACCCTCCCGTGGCAGCGGGGTCCATATTGGAAACTAAGGGATATTAAGGCCTCCTTGTAATAGAGAACCGGAACAAAGCATTAACACACGGTTAATTCATGAACTCCTCAAACTACGGTCATCACCGGGAGTGGTTCCGGTTTCTGTCACTCCGGGGTTGCCGGATCATAACACGTAGTAGGTGATTATAACTTGCAAGATCGGATCTAAAACATGAATATAACGATAATATCATAAATTGTTCAGATCTGAAATCATGGCACCCGGGCCCAAAGTGACAAGCATTAAGCATGGCAAACTCATAGCAACATCAATCTCAGAACATAATGGATACTAGGGATCGGCCCTAACAAAACTAACAAGATTACATGATGAATCTCATCCAACTCCTCACCGACCAGCGAGCCTATGAAGGAATTACTCACTCCCGGTGGGGAGCATCATGGAATTGGCGATGGAGAAGGGTTGGTGATGACGAAGGATGAAGATCCCCTCTCCGGAGCCCCAAACGGACTCCAGATCTGGACTCCCGAGGAAGAACAGGAGGTGGCTACGGCCCTGTCTCATAGATCATGATAATTCTTTCTCCCTAATGTTTTCTGGAAGAATGTGAACTTATAGTATCATGGTTGGCCTCTGTGGGCCCACCAGGTGGGGACAACCCACCTGGGTGCGCCTGGAGGGGGGGGGGGGGCTGGCGTGTTGTGCCAACCCAGGTGCCCCCTCCGGTGGTTCTTGGCTCCGGTATTTTTCTTTTATTATATAAAAAATCCTCGAAAAGATTCGTTTCATTCCGAGAACTTCTATTTTTGCACAAAAACAACACCATGGTAGTTCTGCTGAAAATAGCGTCAGTCCAGGGTTAGTTTCATTCAAATCATGCAAATTAGAGTCCAAAACAAGAGGAAAAGCGTTAGGAAAAGTAGATACGTTGGAGACGTATCAGGTCCTTCCCTCCAACACCAAAAAATCTGAGAGACTAAGCTCTGGCTTGCGACCAGCAACGCGCACGTCACCTCACCAGGTCTGTAGTGTCTACCGTTCCCTCGGACAGACCAATGATAGAAGAGCAAGCACCACCGCATGCTATGACTTATTTTCTAGATTGATTCGCATGACCTCAGGGCCGGACTAGGAGTGGCCCCGGCATACCACTCCCCCCGACGCAACCAGCTTGCATACTAAAGGGGGTGCACCTGAGCATCGCGTCTCACGAGCTCCTAATGGCTCTCGAGCCCTCACCCCCTGGACTTGACCTAGGCATCGCGACCTAGCATACCAGTGGCGACTGAGCCTTGCTCGAGGGCCGGGGCCCGAGGGTGTAGAGTGTCCATGTGAGGGAAAGTGGGAGATATCGGCGTGGGCCTTGACTAGGAACGCTATAGCAAGGACGCGGACAATCCCCACCACGAGGATCAACAGCAAGATCAGTCACCCTAGCGCATTACCTAAGATCTGACGGCCGGATGCCTCTCTCCTTTCCTCTCGCAGGCCCGCTTGGGCAATGTCATCTTCCTCTTTTTTCGGCCTCTAACGAGCCGCTTGGGCGCTAAAAGGGACCTCTCGAGCATCGCGCCTCAGGGGGCTCTTACCGGACCTCGGGCCGCTCACCTCCTGGCCTTGACCACGACATCGCGACCTGGCATACCAGCGACAACTGAAGCCTGCCTGGGGACTGAATCTTGTTAGCGTAGAGCATGAAGCTACCTCGAGAACGAAAAATCAGGCGGTGCCCAAGCGGAATACGCAATCACAGCATTAAACGAAGGAGAAGATACATGAAAGTAAAAATATTTCGATTTGTCCATGCCCCCACGGGGCTCGGCATGATTCCTCACAAGGAACAAAAGAGGGAACCCTAGGAGAGCACGACCGGAGACTTCACCAGCGACGCTGGGCATATGCCCGTGCCCCACTATGGGCTCCGCGAGAGCTCGGGGGCTCGTAGCTGTCGTCATCGCTGGTCTCAGGGTTGTCGCTAGGCTTAGGAGATTCACTGCTGGAGGAAGAGCCGTCGACAAGGCCCAGGGCAAGTTCAGTGCCCGCGGCCGCATCACGCGGGTTGCTCTTCCTAGGGCAGCACTCTAGGCATTGGCCATCTTCACCGAAGATCTTGAAGAAGAGTGTGGAGGTTCCGTCGAATTCGAAATGGATGACAGAGGCTCCTTCGGGGCGGCACCTGCGGGTAATTTCGCCCCATCATCGGGTCATGAAGACACCTGCTGGGGGGACGACCTCAACCACCGCCTAGGAAGCCTGGCTGCAGCACCTAGCATGCTGCAACCATAGCTCAGCAGCACCCCTCGCTAGCATCAGCTCTATGAGGAACCTCGGGAGCCAGATCCAAGAGGCCGGTGGCATCACCGTCCACACCACGAACTCCCGGGAGGTTCCCTCGGCATGAGCACCGTCGTGGACCAGCCTCCCGGCCGCAGTTGGTCCTCTACGGTCGACTCCAAGACGAAGGCGGGCGCCGCCTTCTCGCCCTTGGCCTTGTGCATACAAGGGGGTCGGGAAGCCCGCCGGCGGCCATTCCAGCCAAGGTCGTGTCGCTGCAAGCCCTCCGGAGGCATCCCTGGAGTGACCAGGCCTCTTCTTCGGTGGAAGTGGTCCGGGTCCCTCTGTAGGGGCCATGCCTTTCTCCATCATGGAGAACCTCCAAATCGGAGCCATGAACACAGCGTGAAGGAGGAGAAACAAGGAGAAGCAAGTTGCGAGGAGATGAAGATGAGCAGAGGGGATCCTGCCCCTCCTCATTTATAGAAAGGGGAAGGCAAACTGTCAGCCCCCACGATCATAGGTAATGATGATCGTTTTCTACATGCAGCAGGCTCCAGTCAAGTCGAACGGTTGTGAGGCAACATGGGGAAGTGGAGACGCCCACATCCAATCCAGGCACCACACGTCGACCAGGACTGCAGGCGATTGGGGCCCACGACGCTTCTCCGTTGTCATTTGGCTTTGCCTCGAAGCCAAGTTCGAGCACGCCTTGGGCCCGGGGGCTACTGTCGGCGTTCTGTGAACCAGGGTACCCAGACTTGCCTGCCTGTGGCCCATGATGTGGCACCTCTCAGGACTGGTATGGCCCATCTTCAGCATCGACACTCAAGACCCTCGCGAGGGACCAATCCTCGCGGGACGGACGACACCAAGATCTCCAGAAGGGGCAGCCTCGGCTGGCTGGCTCCCGAGGACTGGAGAACTCTATGCAACCCCCACCTTGCGAGGTTTGCATGACACAAGCCATGACGACCAAGGCTAGGAGGGCGCCACCTGGTCCATTACAACAGTTTCCTCTTTGGTGCTAAGGAAGCAAGCTCAGACGCAGAGTCCCGAGGAATCCGCCAAAGGTTTCCATTCCAGTGCAACAAGACCAAGACCACCAGGACAGCAGGACGGAAGTCATCACCGAGCCCAACATGGCGTCAGGACCAGATGCTTTGTAGGCGAAGACCACCTTTAGTTAGGATAAGATGTACTAGTTGTCCCCCTTCAAAATTGGCCATTGTGGGATCCCTTCCCGCCAAACATTTCGGGGAAGAGGACCAATGCCACTATATAAGTGGGGACGGAGCATTCAGACCCTCTCTTCGACCACCTAGCAAGAACACCTCACCTCCGGATGTTGTTCATCCATTATACTAGTTCATCCGTAGCCAATCTCGAGGCTAATCCACCACACTGCTAGAGTAGGGCCACTCACTGCTAGGTGGCCTGAACCAGGATAAACTGCCTTGTGTCTCTTTTACATTCCTGTTCATCATGCTAGTTGGTGAGATGATGAGTAGATAGATAGGCGAGGGCGAGATCTTCGAACCTAGTAGGGTTTTGCGGAGCCCTGAATCCGACCAAATGCATAGAAAGTATTGCATCCAACCACTTGAAATGACATAAATTTTGTCTAACTATGATCATTTGTATTGTTCAGCCCTCCAATTCCATCAAAGTGCAACTCAGCATTTCTAGGCACTACTGTTGATCCGGGCTAAACTTGAAACAACATACTTGTATATTCTCCTAGGACTGGAGGCATAGCCATTGTCCATAAACCTCCAAATGATACTGTAGTCGATTCTTGGGGTTCATTTATGTTGCCAGTGTTAATGCCCAAGTCAAATGATTCCTGCTGCAAAGAACGTGATGAAATGACATTGATGCTCAAGTGTTTGCTAGAAATAAAAGGATGAGAAATAAAGATACCTGAACTGTGCTACTATAAGCCTGGGCATCCAAATAAACATCTTGTTGACTCTGTTTTAGATTGCAAGAAGTTAGCAAAATACATGAAAAAATATTGCTAAATAGCTGGGAGCAACAATTAGATACCGTATGTTCTATAGCATTTTGTTATAGAATATCATCCTCTAACGATTTTCTTTTTTAGCTGGACATTTTAGTTTTCAAATTCAAGAGCGTGCCTGAAACTCATAATTTTTTACTGAGCTCACAAGTGTGAATTTAGGTCTTATTTTTCACAACTAAAAAATGTAATATTCGAAAATATATCTCCTTTTCTTCTTCCTTCTTCTCCTTTATTGCAGCGTTTTTCTTCTCCATTTATTCATTTTTCTTCTTCTTTTCGTTTGCTTTCCGAATAAGCTTATCAACCTTAGATTTTTTCTCCTGAAGGAGGGCGTCCAACACAATAACAGCTGTTGGACTCAGTGTAGTTTTACTTGTTGCCTTCTCATTGGAAGGTGAATCATCCTGTGTACTAACCTTATCATTATTATTTTGAGATCTTGAGTTGCTACTGTACTTAATTTTCAAGGTGCGAAGATCTTCGATCAAGGAATTGTGTGAATCATCCGACATGGCACCTAGCTCTGCAACTGGGTAGAAAGAATGGCACAAGCTATCAAAACGTTGTAACATGAGTGTCTTCCATGCCGCCGTATGAGAATTAGATAAAGTTATGTATTCTTTTCACATTTGTTTCCACCGAGCAAGGATGTATTGTGGAGGAACCTTGATTTTCTTTTGAGTAAGCACACACAACACATGCCTACAGAGAATACCTCTGAACTCAAAGCGGCGACTTGAACACTTAACTTCGAACTCTTCCTCATTGAAATATACATGGTACAAAATATCCTTTATCCATCCCTTTTCTTCGTCAATTAGCACATCCTCGGTTATTTCATATGTTTCTATTGCCCCTTCTTTTTGTATAAACTTCCGATCACAATACATAATATCTGTTAGCTCTTCTTGAAATTCTTTGAACTTTGAATTTGTATAGATTGACTGAAAAGCTTCTCAATGTCAAAGTGTGTGATACAAGGTATGGTTGAATCCAAAGAATTGAAATCAGCAATATTCTCCTTCTCCACATCATCACGAAAAGAATTCTCTTATTGGCTAACAAAATGCTGCAATGTAGTTTTTGCATTAACATATCCATCAAAGAAGTCATTCATACTCTCACTATGTTGTGTAGTAGACATACCTGCCCAAAAGGGATCTTTCACAAATGCTCGAACCCAACAGTGTTGATGGTTGTAAAGCCCTTTAAGCCATTCATTATCACCAATATCATACTTCTCAACCATAGGCATCCAAGCAACTTCAAACTCTGCAACTGATAATGAGTCATAGACCGCATTGCCAACAACAACCTTGATGTGATCATATTCATCATACCCACCTAGCTTTTCGGGTATCTTTTTCATTATGTGCCACAAGCACCATCTGGATTGAGATTCCAGAAAAACTATTTCCACACCATTTTGAATTGCTTTTGCTTGATCAGTGACAATACCTTTTGGTTGACGATTTGACATACATGTGGGCCATGCTTGAAATAACCAAACAAATGTTGAAGTATCTTCATTTGATAATGAAGCACATCCCAGCAAAACTGATTGGCCATGATGATTCACTCCGGCAAAACAAGCAAACGGCATATCATATTTATTCATCAAATATGTCGTATCAAAAGTAATGACATCATTAAAAGAATCATACACCGCCCTACTTCTGGCATCAGCCCAAAATACATTCCTAAGTCAGGATCCATCATCAACATCCATGACACTAAAAAAGTTTGGGTTATCGGATCGCATTTTAATAAAGTACTCATGAACCGCTTCAACATCACCACTTCTAAGTTTCAACATCCTTATTTTCTCTAGAATATTACGAGAATCTTTCTCACCAAAAGTTAGGTTCTGATGACCATTTACTGCCACAACAAAATAATTGAAGTTCTTGTTTACCCGAATTCTAGCTCTATCGTTTAACTCAAGCTTTCTCTTAACATGGTAGTCTAACCTTTTGTTGAATCTAAATAAACGAGATTTCAGTGGACTTAACGCATGATTATGATCCAAAATGACCTTCAAAAGATACAACTTCCAATCAGGACCACAAGTAACATTAATTTAGCATTGTATCTTAACCCGGCTGATGGATTTGGCTTCAACATATTTCTTGAGACGGACTGAGTCTTACCATGACGGCTGCAGGAAAGTGTAAGTTACCCCAGTTGTCCATTATCATCACTGTTTGAACTTCTTCTCGTCACACCAAAGCCTTTTGCTTTAGCATACTGGGTATAATACCGTCACAACTCATTCTCACTACCAAAGGTCATCCCCAGTTCAGGATGTTCAAGTGACACATGTGGTTGGGATTCACCAACGTCATATTCAACTTCCACATTGCTTTTCTTCTCCTGCTTAATGCCATCATCATCACTTGAAATAGACATGTCACTTGATTCCTGAACAATACAACTTCTATCATCCATTCCTACAAGCCATGAAAAATTTAATCATTCTCGTTCAAAGGCAACGTAACTAAATGCTACCTCTTAAGTTTGCGTCGATTTTTCCCTTGAAGAGGAAAGGTGTGGGGACCCCGACTTAAGAGTCGAGATCACCGAATGCACGTGTACAGTGATCCCAGAGATCAATGCTCACTTAACACACAGAAGCTGAATAACAAGAGTCTTACATTCATACATACCGTCTTACACAAATTATGACCATTATGGCCAAGTCTTACATAGATAAAGCCTCAAGGGCTGAATAGCAAATAAACTCGAATATCGGAAGTCTTCGTAGATAAGTAGAACCCATGCCATCTGCCTTAACCCTACAGGCATTCTGACCGGAAAAGCGTCCTAGTTCGCATGTTTGACTCCATAGAATTCTTCTTCAAATTCCCGCTCCTCCATGCCCGGCCAATTAAATAACCAGTGGCAAGCCAATGAGTACTTTGAATCTACTCGCAAGCAACCCATGATTTGGTTCAAGGTAACAATGCAATTGTACAACAATGAGCAACCTAGCTACAAGCTAGATTAAATATACTACCATCATGTAACATGCATCAATAAATTTGGGTAACCTTGAAGATAGGTTACACACATCAACATGATTAGAGTTTAATTCTTTACCAACGAGTCAAGTCACCACCTTGACTCAACACACACTCATACTTTCACCGAGATTGTAAAATTCTGGACCTAGTTTAAGTAGCACCACCCAACTGTCCATGACCGTGGACACAACTATTCGAATAGTTTTACACTCTGGAGAGGTTGCGTACTTTACCCACAAGATCCGGGAAGCTTTCGTGTCACCCACGATCCCGCAGTACCTCAAGTACTCGGGGGAAGCACCCGGTCATTACCTTTCCCTAGACGACACTAACATAGGGTCCACTCGTTGGTGCACAGCCCTCGTGTACAAACGGTAAATCATGGGACTTGCCCTTTTTGCATTGTCACGCATACACGAAGGGACCAACGGTGTGTCCGGTGCCCTATGAAAACAGTCATGGTCGCCTATCCAAGAACGACACCGTCCCGGGAGAGACCTCAAGTCTTCCCCGTCACTAGTAATGTGGGCACCATGCTAGTATCGGCCTAAGTAATCAGTAATGCCCCGTACCATAATCACACATAAATCTAATCCATCATTTCACCCACACACAAGCTCTTTCTTGGCACACCACTTCTTCCTCAAGTGATGACCTAACTCAACATCACCCTCGGGCATTAGGGGCACCCGATGGGGTTTTCGAAAAGAATGCAACCACGAAGGATTCATGGCACATATGCATCACCAAGCATCACTACTAATCATTTGTCATTGCATCTAAGCACATGGAAAGATCATGAGTAGGGTATGCATCATGTGGTGGCTTTCAACTAGGTCACCACCGTCACTCTTATCATCACGCATTCGGAAATAAAAGGGTTCCGAGGAACACAAGGGTATCATGGTCAAAGGGCTGCTTGCCTGGATTCGCTTGGTCTTCAAAGTCTTCAAATCCTTCCCCTCCTTCTTCTTCAGCAACCTCGTCAAACACGGTATCTAATCGTCGCAATAAACAACGGGAAAAATAAGACCATAATAAAAACAGAAAAACCAAAGTGCTCAGAAAAATGTCAACTTATTTTTATCAAATACTAGAGGGAAAACTAAGATGGCAAAAGTTCTTAGTTTGAGATTTGGAGTGACAGAATGGGGTACATGAATTTTTGAACAGAGGTTTCAGTGTTCAAATATCGATTTAAATTTGAACATAACAGAAAAGGTCCGTGGATATGGGGTGAAAGTGACATCATTAAATAGGTTGGATTTTACAAGTTTTTAGGAACTGGAATTAATTAATTTGGACGAATTATTTGAAAATCCCACAGAAAAGAAAAAGAAAAAGGGTCCTGTGCAACTGGGCCAGAACAACCACAATGCAGCATGCCCAGGGCGAATCAGCCCACCGCACGGGCGCCAGCGTGCGTGCCAGGTTTCAAACCTGACGGGCGGGGCCCGGCGTCAGTGAGAGGAGAGAGAGGCGAGGGTGAGGGGAGGCTGACAGGCGGGGCCCGCCTGCAATCCCTAACCCTTCGGCAGAGGGCCGGCGAGCTCACCGGCGACGATTCGGGGCACGGCAGGGCAAGCTAAGGGCAGGGACGGAATCAGCGAGGTGTTGCCGATCTGGTGGAGGTGGAGTGGGTCGCCGGAGTGGCTTGGTTCGATGGCGGCGAGGTCACGCGGCAGAGGGGCGTCGGGTGAAGGTTGCTCCGGTCATTTCAGGTAGCTGCAGGGAGGGAAAAGATGGGCAAAAGGATCAGTGGGACGTCGTGGTGCTAGATCGAGCGAGAGGAGCGGCGGGGAGGGCCTGTACCGAGCGGACGACGACGAGCCGCCGCGGTGGAGCTCGAGCTCGATCTCGAGCTCGGGCCTGTCTGGAGTGGAGTGAGGGGCGTAGGGGGAAGATTAGGTGGGTGAGAGAGCAGTTGGTGAGGAGAGGAGGAGCGCGGGGGGTCCTTTTATAGGCGAACGGTGAGGTGCCGTGGACCTGTGCACCGGCGAGCTTCTGCCCGTTGCCACAGGGCTCGGGAGGAGCTGGGGTGGTGTCTGCGGAGTTGCTGGATGCGGTCCAGGGCCGGGGAGTGGAAGAGAGAGAGCGGGGGAAGCTTCTAGAGCCGCGCGCGTGCGAGGCCGAAGATTGGAGCTTGCGGGCGGCCGGCACGCGTGCGTGGGCAGCCACAGGAGGGAGGAGGAGGAGGGGACAGCGCCGGGGCGTGTTGCGAACGTCGTGGTGCATCGAGTGGCACGAGGGGGAAGCACAAGGTGGTCGGGGGCTGCTGATTGGAGGAGGATACAGTGCGGGCGTGCACTGTAGTGCGCTCTGGAGCACGCCTATTGCATGCCAGGGCATGCCTTTGGCTTGCTGGACGCGGCCACCTTGTCTGGGGGGTCAGGTATGGAGTAAACAAGTGGGTTGTGGCCTTGGATGCCTTGGTTACCCATTGGAAGAGGAAGGAGGTTGAGGGAAGGTGAAAACTGGGCTGTCCAGCAGAGTAAAATGGGGTTTTCACCCCTCTATTATTGAGCTCTGGCCATGGGGAAGTTACTGGAGGTGCAAGGGGACCTGGGGAAGCTGTGGTAGAAAGTTGGGCTCAAGGAGAACAGGAGAAGAGGTGAAAATGGTAACTTTGGAATATCACCAGAAGGTGTTTGATGTGGTTTTGAGCAACAAATGATCTCCACTAGCCATGACACTTAACAGGATTAAATGTCATATGGAAATAGGGTGTTCCACCAAGTTTGGGCTTATTTGAAGAAACTTGCCAATGTAACTTTGGTGAACCCTAGAAATCAGCAGAAATGGTTTCACCATGTTTGAGTCAAGCTAATCATCTCCTCTTGATGCACCACTTGGTGTAATGTCATCATTTGGGGTTGTGATCATGCCCACAAAGTTTGAAGACCCAAGTAAAAAGTTGGTAATGTAAAGTTGTTCAAATTTGAATTTGAACAGAAATGGTTTTGGGGTACTCTGATCAAGTTACCCTTCTCCAAAGCTTGTGCCACTTGGTCTAGATGCCTTATTAGACCATTCTAGCATGTGTACCAAGTTTGAGAGCATTTGGACAGGTTTGGCAATGTAAAGTTGCTCAAACTTCAAATATGAACATAATGGTTTTGATGATGTTTTCTAGCTTCCCAAGGCATGGGGCTTGGCAAGATCATCAAATATGTAATATATGACAGGATAGAATTTTCCCTGGAATTTTCAGAGAATATTTCCTTTTTAAATATTTCAAAAGCTTGAAATATCCAGAAAGGGTTTCTGAGGGATTTGTCCAATATTTTGAACATGACCAAGTGTTGAAACTCTTATATATGGACAATATGTGTCCTATGAGTCTCCCTGAATTTTGGCAAATATTTTTGAAATAATTAAATATTTTTTCCCTATTAAAGACCATTTCTGGCCTTAAGAAAAAGCCTTTAAATAAAATAGGAAAATAACTTTTAAAATTATACTTTTGTGGTTTATGGGATTCCTATATCTACTAGGTTTCAAATATACTTTTTGAATAATTTTCTCACCCTAAATCAAGCACTTGCAGTGCAAACCTAAATCCAGGGGTTTTTTGGAAAACTAACTTTTGAAAATACAGTTTGGCCAAATTAATTTTATAAGAAAATACTATACTGCTATAAACACTTGGTATGATCATTGGGCAGAAGTTTTGGGTAAAGAGATGAAATCTACAAGAGGGAGTAGTTGACTTTAAAGAGCACTTGAAACACACACGGAGAAAAACTTGATTCCAAATAAAAGCCAAATGATGCCAAAAAAATTTGCTGGTCCAAATTTTCATGCTTTATTGATGCAAATGACATGTTACAAAATGCAGGGTGTGACAGACCTACCCCCCTTACAAGAATCTCGTCCCTGAGATTCCTAAACTAGGTCTTAAAAGAGATCGGGATATTCGGATTTAAGATAGTCTTCACGTTCCCAGGTTGCTTCTGCTTCCGTGTGGTTGCTCCACTGGACCTTGAAGTACTTAATGGTGCGTCTTAGCGTCCGTCGTTCTGCTTCATCCAGAATGCGAATAGGCTTCTCGCAGTAGGTCAAATCTGGCTGAAGATCAATGGCTTGGTGATCAACATCCTTGTAGAGATCAGGCTTGTTCGGAACTTGGAGACACTTCCGGAGTTGTGACACGTGAAATACGTTGTGCACATCGGATAGCTCAAGTGGTAGTTCCAACTGGTAAGCCACTTCTCCTCGTCGTGCAGTGACCTCAAAGGGTCCAATGAACCTTGGTGCGAGCTTCCCCGTAACGTGGAATCGCTTGGTTCCCTTCAGATGAGTTACTCGCAGGTACACGTGGTCTCCGACACGGAAACTCATATCTCGGTGATGAGTGTCAACATAGCTCTTCTGCCTTGACTTGGCTGCCTTCAAACATTCTCTGACTAGTTGGACTTGCTCTTCTGCTTCGCGGAGAATATCTGGCCCAAAGACTAGTCCTTCTCCAGTTTCTGACCAGTTGAGGGGTGTGCGACACTTGCGTCCGTACAGCACCTCAAATGGTGCCATTTGAAGGCTTGATTGGTAACTGTTATTATAGGAGAACTCGGCAAAAGGGAGGCAATCTTCCCACTTGGCTCCATAGGCCAAGACACAGGCTCGGAGCATGTCTTCGAGAATTTGATTTACTCGCTCTGTCTGACCTCCGGTCTGCGGGTGGAAAGCCGTGCTGAAAGACAACTTGGTTCCCAAGGCTTCTTGGAACTTCTTCCAGAACCTTGAGGTGAACTGGGTTCCTCGATCTGACACAATCTCCTTGGGAACACCATGAAGGCTTACGATTTTGTCAATGTAGAGAGCTGCTAGCTGGTTGCCATCATAAGTAGTCTTGATAGGATTTAAATGGGCTACCTTGGTTAAATGGTCAACTATGACCCAGATGGAGTCATCTCCTTTATTCGACCTTGGAAATCCAGTGATGAAGTCCATTCCGACTTTATCCCACTTCCACTTGGGAACCTTGAGTGGTTGGAGCAAACCAGCGGGTCGCTGATATTCAGCCTTGACCCTTTGGGACACATCACACTTTGCAACATAGGTTGCAATCTATCTTTTCATCCCGTGCCACCAGAACCTTTCCTTCAAGTCTTGATACATCTTGGTTCCTCCGAGGTGGATGGAATACAGAGTGTCGTGGGCTTCTTGTAGGATCAGGTTCTTCAGCTCCATCTTGTTTGGTACGCAGATGCGGCCTTTGTACCAAACAATCCCGTGCTCGTCCTGGGAGAATCCAGGGGCCTTGCCTAGCTTCATCTTCTTCTTGATGCCTTCAATGCTTGCGTGCCCACCTTGTGCCTTCTTGTATTCGTCCATCAGGGTTGGTTTGACTTCCAAGTGATCTAGAAATCCCGGGGTGACCAATTCCAAACTGAATTGTTCCAGCTCTTCAAACAGGGCTGGCTGCCTCTTTTGAATTATGGCATTCAAGGAGCAAGCCTTTCTGCTTAAGGCATCGGCTACCAGGTTAGCCTTCCCGGGGTGATATTGAACATTGAGGTCATAATCTTTGATGAGTTCCAACCATCTTCGTTGCCTCATGTTCAATTCCTTTTGGGTGAAAATGTACTTCAGACTTTTGTGGTCCGTGTATATCTCACACCGTTTCCCTAGGAGGTAATGTCGCCATGTCTTCAAGGCATGAACCACTGCTGTTAACTCAAGATCGTGAGTAGCATAGTTCTCTTCATGAGGCCGTAGCTGCCTTGAGAGGTAAGCTATGACTCGGCCTTCTTGCATCAGAACGCTTCCCAATCCGGTTCGAGAGGCATCACAATATATCACGAACTCCTTGTGAATATCAGGTGTTGCCAGAATTGGTGCGGTGGTCAATCTATTCTTGAGCACTTGGAAGCTTTCTTCGCATTTTGACGTCTATTTGAACTTCTTGTCCTACTTGAGCAGCTGAGTCATTGGCCGGGCAATGCTAGATAATCCTTCCACGAATTTGCGGTAATAGCCCGCAAGTCCGAGGAAGCTTCTAACTTCCTTGACGGTCGTTGGAGATTGCCATTGGGTCACAGCTTCGATCTTCGCGGGATCAACTGACAATCCTTCTTCGGTGAAGACATGACCTAAGAATCCAACTTTATGCTGCCAAAACTCACACTTGCTGAATTTGGCATATAGTTGGTGCTCTCGAAGCTTGTCTAGGACCATCCTCAAATGTTGCTCGTGCTCTTCCTCCGTCTTCGAGAAGACAAGAATGTCATCGATGAAGACAACAACAAACTTGTCCAAATATTCCATGAAGACTTTATTCATGAGATACATGCAGTAAGCTGGGGCATTAGTTAACCCAAAGGACATGACCGTGCACTCGTACATGCCATATCTGGTTACAAATGCCGTCTTCGGAATATCTTGGGGTCTGATCTTCAGCTAGTAGTACCCATATCTGAGGTCGATATTGGAGAACACCTTGGCTCCGCTGAGTTGATCAAACCGATCTCCAATCTCGGGAAGTGGATACTTGTTCTTGATTGTAACTTCATTGAGGGAACGATAGTCAATGCATAAGCGGATGGTATCGTCCCTTTTTTCCACAAACAGAACAGGTGATCCCCAAGGGGAGGCACTTGGGCGGATAAATCCCTTCCTCAGCTGCTCTTCTAGTTGCTTCTTCAACTCGGCTAATTCTTCCGTCCCCATTCTATAAGGCTTCTTATAGATGGGTCCTGCCCCGGGCATGAGCTCGATGATGAACTCAATGTCACGGTCAGGGGGCATTCCCGGTAGCTCATCCGGCAAGACATCGGGATACTCGCATACTACCGGTACTTGCTCCAGTCCAACTTCAGACAGACAGTTGACTTGAGTGGTTTGAGCAGAAGAGGAGTTGGAAGCAAACTTAACTTCGACTCCTTGGTCATTGGTCACAGTAACAGTCCGATTGGCACAGTCTAAAAAGCCATGGTGCTTGCTGAGCCAATCCATCCCTAAGATCACATCCAAGCCTTGCGATCTTAGGATGATAAGGTCTGCTAGGAAGTCTACACCGTTAATGATAACACTGACTCCTTTACAGCCTATCTTGGCTCTCATCTCTGCTCCGGGGGTTTGTACCACCATGGGGTTATTCAGGTGTGTAGGGGTCATGCCACTTTTTAATGCAAATCTTTGAGTGACAAATGAATGTGTGGCTCAAGAATCAAACAAGACAGTTGCAGGTGCTGAGTTGACAAGGAACGTACCCAGCACGACGTCCGAGTCTTCCTGGGCTTCTTCAGTAGTGATGTGATTCACACGCCCTTTCCCATGGTTAGGCGGGTTGCAAGGAGCTTGGTTCCTTGGTGGCATCCCACGGCCTTGTCCTGGGTTCTGCGCATTGGGGCGCGGGGCATCAGGCTTCTTGTTGGGGCACACCCTTGAGATGTGTCCTGACTGACCACACCCAAAGCAAGTGACTTGGTTTGGATTATTGATCTTGTTGCCACCACTGTTATTGGGGTTGAATGCTGGCCTTGGGTTGGCATACTGCTGAGGCTGATAGTTGGTGCGGGGTGCAGGAGCTCTTGGCTGCTGGTAGGTTGGCTTGACCGGGGCTGGCTGCCACGGGCGAGGCTTCTGGTTGCTGGAACTTCCCTCGCTGACCATCTTGCGCTTGCGAGTGTCTTCCAGAGCACGCCGCTTGTCTTCAAGCATGAGTGCTTTGTTCACCAGGTCAGGGAAGGTTGGGCAGTCGCACACGACAAGCGAGTACTGCAGAGTCTGATTGAGGCCTTCCATGAAGCACTCCCTTTTTGCAGCATCAGTGCTGACATCTTTAGGAGCATACCTTGACAGAACACTGAACTTCTGCATGTACTCCTTGACAGTGCCACTTCCTTGCTTCAGGGCGCGAAACTCACGCTTTTTGATAGCCATGATTCCGGAAGGATATGGGCCTTGCGGAATTCTGCCTTGAAGTTGTCCCAAGTGATGTCTTGCCCAGCATGCATGACCTTGAATCCATCCCACCAAGCTCTAGCAGTCCCCCCGAGGCAGTGGGCAGAATAGGCCACCTTTTCGTGGTCTTCGGTGCATCCGACCAGTTCCAGCAAGTCCTCAATGGTGCGGACCCAGTCGTCTGCATCCAGGGGTTCAACAGTCTCGATGAAAGATGGCGGTGCATGCTTCTTGAAATCTGCCAACGTGGAATGTCCATTGCCATTCCCCGCCGGCTGGCGGTTGTTGGTGACAGCTTGAGCAATCATCTGAAGGTCTGCGGTGTTGGCTTGGCGTTCCTCTCGGAAAGCTTGGAGAAGCTGAGCCATGTCAATGTTCGGAGGAGGTGGTGGTGGTGGAGCTTGGTCGTGGGTTTGGTCTTGGCCGGCCTCTGATTCGGCGGATGCTCCGGCTTCAGGTTGCTGGGTAGAGGTACCAGTACGAGTTACAACAGGCATCCTGTTGGAGTGGTAAAAGGTCTCATGATTTGGAAGAGGGAAATCAATAAAGATGGGTGCCTAGTAAGGGGGTGGGTGTGACACTAATCAAATCATGGAAGGGCCGAAAGGGCCAAACACATTCATTAAAATCCAAGCGGGTGATGCGGTCGTTTACATATTCCCGAAGGGAGAATACGACGTACATCCAAACACAACAAAAGCAAATACTAGATGGCTTCATATGAACCATACAAGGACTCGACTTTGCATAGGGGTTACACGACCTATCCTACCGTAGAGGTCACGAACTGGCATATCCGAGTTGCGAATAATGCCTAAGCGGCGGAATGCTCGGTCGCATATTTTGGCTCTTCTGGGTCTTCCTCCTTGTCTTCATCTGTCTGGGCCCCCTTATCACTTGAGGGTGTGGGGGAGTGGAGGAGTTGGATGCAGCGGTGTTTTGTCGGTGGTGCGGGGAAAAGCTTGCGATATTCCCTTGCCATCATACGGCGTCGCCGGGGTGGTTCTTCATCCTTGGAAGATACATCTCCTGAGGGCCTTTCGCCTCGGTACGCGATAGCGGACTGTCCGGGAGGCGCACCTTCCTTCTTGATCCTATCCGTCTTCTCTTGTGCTCGACGAAGAAGTACCTTGGTCTTGTGAAGTTCTTCTCGGAGCTTCATCGATTCCGAGGCCAAATCTTGTGCCAAGCAGTCGGCACATAGGCTGAAGCAGGTCTGGAATCGAAGTGGAAGTTCTTCCTTCAGTGGAGGGGCTTCTGCGCTGCTTTCATCTTCACCTTCCTTTCGGTAAGGCAAGAAGCGGGTTGTCATCTTGGCTGCCATCTCCGGAAGAAGCTCACGGAGACGGGTTAGTGCCTTGAGTGCAGCAGCCTCGACAGCGAGGGGTAGTGTTGCCATCTGGGGTCCCTCGAAGAACCACCTTGTGGGAGGATCATTTGCCTTCACGATCACTTCCACATGGTACTCCATCTCAGTGTCATTAACCCAATGCTCATGGAAGGTGAGGATGGGTGCTCGGTGGAACTGGCACTCCTGGAGGCTATCCTCGAGAAGCAAGGGGAACCCAGTGGTCAGGTGCTCTTCAGGTACATCGGCCATCTACAAAGGTTGAATAGGAGAGGTTAATAAGCCGGTGATATCTCAGGTTTGGTAAGGTTTAGAAAAGGAGAGAGGTTCAGAAGGTTTTTTTGAAAAGGGTCTCATCTAACTAACGCCCATGCTAACTAAGGCTTCCTACAGTCAGGATGGCTCTCATACCAGCTCTGTGGGGACCCCGACTTAAGAGTGGAGATCACCGAATGCACGTGTACAGTGATCCCAGAGATCAATGCTCACTGAACACACAGATGCTGAATAACAAGAGTCTTACATCCATACATACCGTCTTACACAAATTATGACCATTATGGCCAAGTCTTACATAGATAAAGCCTCAAGGGCTGAATAGCAACTAAACTCGAATAGCGAAAGTCTTCGTAGATAAGTAGAACCCATGCCATCTGCCTTTACCCTACAGGCATTCTGACTGGGAAAGCGTCCTAGTTCGCATGTTCGACTCCATAGAATTCTTCTTCAAATTCCTGCTCCTCCATGCCTAGCCAATTAAATAACCAGTGGCAAGGCAATGAGTACTTTGAATGTACTCGCAAGCAACCCATGATTTTGTTCAAGGTAACAATGCAATTGTACAACAATGAGCAACCTAGCTACAAGCTAGATTAAATATACTACCATCATGTTACACGCATCAATAAATTTGGGTAACCTTGAAGACAGGTTACAGACATCAACATGAATAGAGTTTAATTCTTTACCAACGAGTCAAGTCACCACCTTGACTCAACACACACACATACTTTCACCGAGATTGTAAAATTCTGGACCTAGTTTAAGTAGCACCACCCAACTGTCCATGACCGTGGACACGGCTATTCGAATAGTTTTACACTCTGCAGACGTTGCGCACTTTACCCACAAGATCCGGGAAGCTTTCGTGTCACCCACAATCCCGCAGTACCTCAAGTACTCGGGGGAAGCACCCGGTCATTACCTTTCCCTAGACGACTCTAACATAGGGTCCACTCGTTGTTTCACAGCCCTCGTGTACAAACGGTAAATCATGGGACTTGCCCTTTTTGCATTGTCACGCATACACGAAGGGACCAACGGTGTGTCCGATGCCCTGTGAAAATTGTCATGGTCGCCTATCCAAGCACGACCCCGTCCCAGGAGAGACCTCAAGTCTTCCCCGTCACTAGTAATGTGGGCACCATGCTAGTATCGGCCTAAGTAATCAGTAATGTCCCGTCCCATAAGGGGTAGAGTGGTTGCACTTGTTCGGTTGCGACGGTAATCACACATAAATCTAATCCATCATTTCACCCACACACAAGCTCTTTCTTGGCACACCACTTCTTCCTCAAGTGATGACCTAACTCAACATCACCCTCAGGCATTAGGGGCACCCGATGGGGTTTTCGAAAAGAATGCAACCACGAAGGATTCATGGCACATATGCATCACCAAGCATCACTACTAATCATTTGTCATTGCATCTAAGCACATGGTAAAGATCATGAGTAGGGTATGCATCATGTGGTGGCTTTCAACTAGGTCACCACTGTCACTCTTATCATCATGCATTCGGAAATAAAAGGGTTCCGAGGAACAAAAGGGTATCATGGTCAAAGGGATGCTTGCCTGGATTGGCTTGGTCTTCAAAGTCTTCAAATCCTTCCCCTCCTTCTTCTTCAGCAACCTCGTCAAACACGGTATCTAATCGTCGCAATAAACAACGGGAAAAATAAGACCATAATAAAAACAGAAAAACCAAATTGCTCGGAAAAATGTCAACTTATTTTTATCAAATACTAGAGGGAAAACTAAGATGGCAAAAATTCTTAGTTTGAGATTTGGAGTGACAGAATGGGGTACATGAATTTTTGAACAGAGGTTTTAGTGTTCAAATATGGATTTAAATTTGAACAAAACAGAAAAGGTGCATGGATATGGGTGAAAGTGACATCATTAAATAGGTTTGATTTTTACAAGTTTTTAGGAACTGGAATTAATTCATTTGGATAAATATTTAATCCTGTGGAATTATTTGAAAATCCCACAGAAAAGAAAAAGAAAAATGGTCCTATGCAACAGGGCCAGAATGGCCACAGTGCAGCAGGCCCAGGGCAAATCAGCCCACCACACGGGCGCCAGCGCGCGCGCCAGGTTTCAAACCTGACGGGCGGGGCCCGGCGTCAGTGAGAGGAGAGAGAGGCGAGGGCGAGGGGAGGCTGATAGGCGGGGCCCGCCTGTCATCCCTAACCCTCCGGCAGAGGGCCGGCGAGCTCACCGGCGACGATTCAGGGCACGACGGGGCGAGCTAAGGGCAGGGACGGAATCAGCGAGGTGTCGCTGATCTGGTGGAGGTGGAGTGGGTCGCCGGAGTGGCCTGGTTCGCCAGCGGCGAGGTCACGCGGCGGAGGGGCGTCGAGTGAAGGTTGCTCCGGTCGTTTCCGGCAGCTACAGAGAGGGAAAAGAGGGGGAAAAGGATCAGTGGGACGTCGTGGTGCTAGATCGAGCGAGAGGAGCGGCGGGGAGGGCCTGTACCGAGAGGACGACGGCGAGCCGCCGCGGCGGATCTCGAGCTCGGGCCTGTCTGGAGTGGTGT
>LR738709.1:182323494-182346733 GCA_902687465.1 Secale cereale | reverse complement strand
AGGCGAGTGGCGCTCGGCCTGGAGGAGTGGGGACGAGAGGGAGGAAGAGGCCATGGCGTGAGGTGCGAGGGAGAGGGAGGTGAGGGCGCTGGAGCGAAGTGGTGGAGGAGACGAGAGGGGGAGGGCCGAGAGGAGGGAGACGAGGGAGAGATGAGTGGGGATCGAGCGCGTGGGAACGAGGCCTGGCGGCGCTGCGCGAGGGCACGAGGAGGATCGGTAGATCGAGGGAATCGGGAGCTCGCAGGCCTAGGGTTGCCTAATGGGCCTGCGGCTAGGAGTGTTGGGGGCTGGGAACGAGGCTGCGGCCTGGCTAGGCTGAGGCGGCCTGGTGGCTGGGCCATGGGCCATGGGAGGAGTTGGGCCGTGTGGGAGAGGAGGCCGCAGGCCCAGATGGCCTGGCTGCTCTTCTTATTTATTTCTTTAGCAGAAATAAAATAGAGAGAGTTCAACATTTAATAAGAAAAGAGGCCATGAAGAAGAAATAAATGATGGAACATTTTTGTAAGGCTTTATGGAATATTACCAACCCAACAAAATGGTTCCAACAAAATAGGGAAGATATGCAAGTGTGTGTTAGTGATTCCGAAGCAATGGAATAATTATATAGCTCCATATATATTAGGAGGATATGTTTTAAAGAGAAATCACACTTCCCTCGATTTAAATGTATCGAAGATCAACACGATTTATTTAAGTTGAGATGCAAAAAAAAAATATGACATGATGGCATGATGACATGATGCAATGCAAAATAAATAACACCAGCACAAATGAAACACACGGGAGAACCCGGAACATCTGGAATCTTCTGGGACGTCGGTTTTCGGGCGTCACATCCATGCTGTTATATTATCATTCTTGGATGTTTTACAATCCTTTTATAGCCATTTTATATCATTTTTGGTACTAACCTATTGACATACTGCCAAGTGCCAGCTGCTGTTTTCTGCATGTTTTTTACATCGCAGGAAATCAGTATCAAACGGATCCCAAACAACGCGAAACTTCTTGGAGAAATTTTATGGCTAGAAGACACCCAATAGGCCAGAGCTGGACCTGGGGGGTGCCTCGAGGGGGGCACAACCCACCAGGGCGCGCCAGTCGCCCCTAGCACGCCCAGGTGAGTTGTGCCCACCTCGGTGGCCTCCCGCACCGCCTCTTTGCCCAATAAATACTCAGATATTCCAGAAACCCTAGAGGAGTCGACCTAATTCTATTCCAGCCGCCCCAAAGTCCAAACCACCAGATCCAATCTAGACACCATAACGGAGGGGTTCACCACCTCGACTGGTGCCTCTCCGTTGATGTGTGAGTAGTTCCTTGTAGACCTACGAGTCCGTAGTCAGTAGCTAGATATCTTCCTCTCTCTCTTCTGATTATAGGTACAATGGTCTCTTGGAGATCCATATGTTGTAACTCTTTTGCGGTGTGTTTGTTGGGATCTGATGAACATTGAGTTTATGATCAGATCTATCTTTTTATATACATGATAGTTATTTGAGTCTTCTTTGATCTCTTACATTCATGATTTCTTATAGCCTCGTATTTCTTCTATGATATTTGGGTTTTGTATGGCCAGCTTGATCTATTTATCTTGCAATGGGAAGAGGTGCTTTGTAGTGGTTCGATCTTACGGTGCTTGACCAAGTGATAGAAAGGGAACCGACACGTATGTCTCATTGCTACTAAGGATAAAACGATGGGGTCTATTTCTACATAGATAGATCTTGTCTACATCATGTCATCGTTCTTATTACATTACTCCCTTTCTCCATGAACTTAATACACTAGATGCCTGCAGGATAGCGGTCGATGTGTGGAGTAATAGTAGTAGATGCAAGCAGGAGTCGGTCTACTAATCTTGGACGTGATTGATAAGTATCCAACGTATCTATAATTTTTTTTGTTCCATGCTATTATTTATGATGTTTTGGATGTTTAATGGGCTTTGTTATACACTTTTATATTATTTTTGGGACTAACCTATTAACCCAAAGGCCCATTCCAGATTGCTGGTTTTTTGCCTATTTCAGGGTTTTACAGAAAAGGAATATCAAACGGAGTCCAAACAGAATGAAACTCCGGGAGAGATATTTTTGGAGGAAAATATGCATGGGAGACTTGAGAACCACGGAATAGGACACACGTGGCGTCCACGAGGGTGGGGCGCCCCCCCCCTATAGGGCACGCCCCCTGCCTCGTGGGCCTAATGTTTGGCCCCCGATGCCCTCCTTCTTCCTATATATATCAATATACCCCAAAACCATCAGAACAACAGAGAAAACCCTAGTTCCACCGCCGCAACCTTCTGTTCCCGTGAGATCCCATCTTCGGGCCCGTTCCGGAGCTCCGCTGGAGTGGGGATCTTCCACGGAGTGCTTTTACATCATCATCATCGTCGCCTCACCATGAGTTGTGACTAGTTTATCACAGACCTTCGGGTCCATAGTTATTATCACAGACCTTCTCTCTCTTTGGATCTCAATACCAAGTTCTCCTTGGTCTTCGAGGAGATCTATTCGATGTAATCTCTTTTTGCGGTGTGTTTGTCGAGATCCGATGAATTGTGGGTTTATGATCAAGATTATCTATGAGAAATATTTGGTTCTTTTCTGAACTCCTTATGTATGATTATAATATCCTTACAAGTCTCTTCGAATTATTGGTTTGGTTTGGCCTACTAGATCTATAGTCTTGCAATGGGAGAAGTGCTTGGCTTTGGGTTCAATCTTGCGGTGTCCTTTCCCAGTGACAGTAGGGGCAGCAAGGCACGTATTGTATTGTTGCCATCGAGGATAAAAAGATGGGGTTTATATCACTGTGTTTGAATTTATCCCTCTACATCATGTCATCTTGCTTAAGGCGTTACTCTGTTCTTATGAACTTAATACTCTAGATGCATGCTGGAGAGCGGTCGATTTGTGGAGTAATAGTAGTAGATGCAGAATCGTTTCGGTCTACTTGTCTCGGGCATGATGCCTATATATAATGATCATGCCTAGATAGTCTCATAGTTATTCTCTTTTCTATCAATTGCTCGACAGTAATTTGTTTACCCGCCGTAGAATACCGCTGTCATGAGAGAAGCCACTAGAGAAAACTATGGCCCCCGGGTCTATTCTCAACATATCAATCTACAATCTACTTTACTTTTCCGCTTTTACTTTCTGTTCTTATATCCAAAAATACCAAAAATATCAAACTATCATCACTATCATATCTCACTTTCATAAATGAGCGTAAAGGGATTGACAACCCCTTATCGTGTTGGCTGCAAAGTTCTTATTTGTTTGTGCAGGTGCAAGGGACTCGCGCGTGGTCTCCTACTGGATTGATACCTTGGTTCTCAAAAACTGAGGGAAATACTTACGCTACTGTGCTGCATCACCCTTTCCTCTTCGAGGGAATACAACGGAAGCTCGATAAGTAGCAAGAAGAATTTCTGGCGCCGTTGCCGGGGAGGCTTACGCAAAAGTCATATACCAAGTACCTATCACAAACCCTTATCCTTCGCATTATATTTTCCCTTATCCTTCGCATTATATTTTTTGACTCTCGTTTTCCTCTCCCCCACTTCACCCTTGCCGTTTTATTTGCCCTTCTTTTTGTTGTGTGTTTACCATATGCTTGCCCTCATGTCTGAGATGGGGGAAGATCTTATCGAGAAGGGTAGTAATGTTGAGGGCAACGTCTATGTTGACCCTCGGGATAAAACTACCACTTTACATATTAAGAAGTTCCGGGTTGGTAGTAGTAATATTATTGGGAAAGGAGTTCTTCAAGACTTCCTTACTTGTGCCGGTGCTTTGCCCACTATGTCGGGCTCTATTCTTCGCAGAACTAGTAGCCTTGCGGATGGCATATCTATGCTTATAGTAGAAATTGAAAGGCAATTTATCCATATGCATCCCTGTATTCAGAGAATCTTTCTGGAGTTTTCCAATATTGAGCATTCTTCTGTTAAGCGTGCAACTACTATCTTTTTGGCTCATGAATTTAGATTTATCATGAAAAAGGCCAAAGAAATCTTTGCTCATTACGGGGTAGATGCTGGTCGACCTCCCATAGAGGCTATCTTATTTAATCAAGAAGACATAATGCGGTTGCGATCTTCTGATCATTTTGCTTTTAATGAAAACCTTAGAAAAAAGGTTCCTACCGATGTCTTGGTTGATAGAATTTCTGAGTTGAACAATGATTTTCCTATTCAAAACAATGGGTTGGGCTTCTCCCTTGAGCGAAGGCTCATGACCTTTTGCCAAAAGAATGCCTATAATGATGAATTGGTTGTACACTATAAAGGGCCAAAATAGGAACCTATTCCTCCTGAGCTTGATATGGGGCACTTTTGTCCCATTAAATTTAGCCCTTTTGATTACTTTTGCTTGCCACAATGAAACTTGCTTCTGAGCGTAGGGAATATGAGATGAGTTTTCGCGATATATCTTATCATTATGGCACTCCCTAGATCTATCCATGTATCGTGCCTAGCTAGGGTCGTAAAACGACAGCGCTTGTTGGGAGGCAACCCAATTTTATATTTTTTGTTTTTGCTTCTGTTTAGGAATAAATATTGCATCTAGCTTCTGTTTAGATGTGGTTTTGTGTTTTAATTAGTGTTTGTGCCAAGTAGAACCTTTGGGAAGACTTGTGTGAAGTTTATATGATCGTGGTGTGAAAAACAGAATCGTTAGTGCTCGCTAGAATGGTCACCAGATTTTACTGGAGCGTGCTATTTAGTAGATTCTTTTTGCAGATGATTAACAGACAAATTCCTCGCGTTTACCAATTTATTTCAATTTTTTTGGAATTACAGAAGTATGCGAAAGTTACACATTACTACAGACTGTTCTATTTTTGACAGATTCTGTTTTTCGTGTGTTGTTTGCTTATTTGGATGAATCTATGAGTAGTATTGGAGGATATGAATCATAGAGAAGTTGGAATATAGTATTTTTAACACTAATATAAACAAAAAATGAGTTCATTGCAGTGCGTTTGAGTAGTGGTTTGTTTTCTTATACTAACGGAGGTCACGAGATTTTTGACTAAGTTTTGTGTTGTGAAGTTTTCAAGTTTTGAGTATTGCTTTGATGGACTATGGAACAAAGAGTGGCAAGAGCCTAAGCTTGGGGATGCCCAAGGCACCCAAGGTAAAATTCAAGGACAACCAAAAGCCTAAGCTTGGGGATGCCCCGGGAAGGCATCCCCTCTTTCGTCTGCATCTATCGGTAACTATACTCGGGACTATATTTCTATTCACCACATGATATGTGTTTTACTTGGATCGCCGTGTGTTATTTGAGTCTTTGCTTGTTAGTTTTCCACAATCATCCTTGCTGGACACACCTTTTTTAGAGATAAAAATATGGCCTAGGAATTGTTAGAACACTCTATGTGCTTCACTTATATCTTTTGAGTTGAATAGTTTTTGCTCTAGTGCTTCAATTATATCTTTTGGAGCACGGTGGTGATTATATTTTGTAGAAATTGTAGATCTATCATGTTTTGATAGTCTATTAAAACAGCATGGTAATGTGCTTTAGCTATAAAACTAGCCTTCACATGATAGGCATCCAAGATGAATGTAGTAAAAACTTTCATACTAAGTGCATTGATTATGATGAGAAGTTGGATGCTTGATAATTGTTTTGAGATATGAGATAGTGATATGAGATAGTGATATTAGAGTCATGCTAGTAGAGTTATTATGAAATTGAGAAATACTTGTGTTAAAGTTAGTGATTCCCTTAGCATGCACGTATGGTGAACCGCTATGTGATGAAGTTAGAGCATGAGGTATTTGTAGAGTGTCATCCTTTCCGTGGAGGTCGGGGGTGCGCGATGGTTAACTCCTACCAACCTCCCACTAGGAGCATGCGTTGATTGCTTTGTTTTGATGACTCGTCAATTTTTGCAATAAGTATATGAGTTCTTTTGACTAATGTGGAATCCACGGATTATACGCACTCTCACCCTTCCACCATTGCTAGCCTCTCTTGTAACGCGCAACTTTCGCCGGTACCATACACCCACTATATATCCTTCCTCAAATAGCCACCATATATCTTCCTCAAAACAGCCACCATACCTACCTATCATGGCATTTCCATAGCCATTCCAAGATATATTGCCATGCAATTTTCCACCGTTCTGTTCACATGACACGCTTCATATTGTCATATTTCCATGCATGCACATGTAGTTGACATCGTATTTGTGGCAAAGCCACCATGCACAATTTTTCATACATGTCACTCTTGATTCGTTGCATATCCCGGTACACCGCCGGAGGCATTCATATAGAGTCATACTTTGTTCTAGTATCGAGTTGTAATATCGAGTTGTAAATCAATATAAGTGTGATGATCATCATTATTAGAGCATTCTCCCATGTGAGGAAAGGCTAAATAAAGAAAGCCCCTCCAAAAAAGAAAAAAAAGAAGGAAATGCCAAAGAAAAAAAAAGATGCCAAAGAAAAAGAAAAAAAAGGGAGAATTGCTACAATCTTTTTCCACACTTGTGCTTCATCACTGAGGGAAATACCTTTTACATGTCGGGTTGCGAGTATTTGTTATTTGTGTGCAGGTGCTATTTACATTGTGTTGCTTGGTTCTCCTACTGGTTTGATAACCTTGGTCTCATCACTGAGGATAAATACCTACCGCTGCTATACTGCATCATCCCTTCCTCTTTGGAGAAATACCGACGTAGTTCTAGCAGACATCAAAAGGAATTTCAAGCGCCGTTGCCGGGGAGCACCTTCAACATATATCAGGTTCCTAATCACAAATATCATCTCCTCGCAATTTACATTATTTTCCATTTTCCTCTCGTTTTCATCCTCCCCACATCACAAATATTTGCCATTTTTATTCGCCCTCTTTTCCTTTCGCCGTTTTCTCATCCGATCTCTTCTTTGTTTGCAATAATGAGTGCTTTTGGTATGGCACTAACATATGATGGCCTAACTCCTAAGATTGGATGTACAGGCAATTTGGATGCTAAAACTTTTATTTTGGGACAAGGGAATGTTATGGGAAAAGAACGTATCCAAGAGTTTTTCAATTGTCTTGGGAATCTAAGTCTTGATGATGCTCCTATACTCAGAACTACTAGATCTTATGCGGATGCTATTTCGGCGCTAGTTCTGAAACTTGAAAGTAAATTTATCTGTACCCATCACACTTTGCAAAGATTGTTTTTCGAGCTTCCTAATATAAAAAATCATAGAGCTAAAAAGTTGGCTACTCTTGTCCTTATGAATGAATTTGATTACATAATACGAGAAGCTAGTGAAATCTTTGATTTTTATGGTATGAATCATGAAAAACCCGTGATAGATGAAATTCTTTACAATAATGATTATGCTTTAATACATTTGCTTGGGGATAGTAGAATCTTTGATTGGAATCTTAAGAAGGAAGTCCTCGTTTTAGATATAAACCAACAAATTTTCAGTTATGTTAACCAACATCACTCTTGGGTTGTTGGTGGAAAATCAAAGGGGTTATGATGAAAATCAACTTAGAAATGCTAAGGTGTCTATGGATAATATGTTCTACGTTGTCTTTACAAAACCCCACGACAAGAATACCCCTAAGGAAATTAAAAACAAAGATGACAACACTTAGATCCTTGCTTCATGCCTAGCTAAGGGCGTAAAACAATAGCGCTTGTTGGGAGGCAACCGAACTTGTATCTTTTTGCTTTTTGATTTCCTTACTGTTTTCAATAAAATACCCTTTAATACATCTGTTAAGATGTGTTTTCGTGGTTTGAATAAAGGTTTGTGCCAAGCAATGCCTTAGGATCATGTTGGGTGTTAGTAGATTTGATCTTGCTGAAAAATAGAAACTTTTGCGCTCATGAGAAAAATTCTCATTTTTAACAGAAGAGTGATTTTTGGTTGATTCTTTTTGCAGAAGATTAATATAAAAATTGCCCACGCGGCCCTGTTTTGTTCAAAAAATTTAGGGTTGCAGAAGTACTCGAAACTTCCAGATTACTATAGACTGTTCTGTTTTTGACAGATTCTGTTTTTATTGTGTTATGTGCTTGTTTTGATGACTCTATGGTTTTCTTTGATGAGTTTTTGCCATAGAAAAGTTGGAGTACAATAGATATAATACAAATACAAAATATGAATTAGTTTTCTACAATACTTATAGTAGTGATTTGTTTTCTTATACTAACGGATCCATGAAAGTTTTGTTGAGTTTTGTGTGATTGAAGTTTTAAAGTTTTGGGTTATCGGACGATGGATGAAGAAATAAGGAGTAAGAAAAGCCTAAGCTTGGGGATGCCACGGCATCCCAAGCTATTATCCAAAGAGAAGCAAGCAACTAAGCTTGGGGATGCCCAGAGTGGCATCCCCTCTTTCTTCTAACGACCATCAGTATTTTACTCGAAACTATATTTTTATTCGTCACATCATATGTGTTTTGCTTGGAACGTCTTGTATGATATGAGTCTTTGCTTGTTTTGTTTTGATTTTTAAGTTATTAATCCATTCAGTACACACCTATTGGAGAGAGCCAAAATTATGCCATGACTTGTTAGAATAGCTCTCTATGCTTCACTTAAATTTTTATGAGGTATGGATTTGCTCTAGTGCTTCACTTATATCTTTTTGAGCACGGTGTGCTTTAGTATTTTTGCGGAAATACTCTCTTGCTTCACTTAGACTTATTTGAGAGTTATTAATTTTTTTAGAAATTCTCTCTTGCTTCACTTAAATTATTTTGAGAGAAAGAAAAAATTATGCTCAAGATCTTCACTTATATTAGTTTGAGTTTATCAAAAGCAACACATAAAATTTAGTTCCAAAGTGATAGATATGCAAGAAGGATATATAAAAACTTTCATGAAGATATGTGAGTCATGTTAATGCGTAATTATGCTTTTGTAAGAATATTAGTGTTAAGGTTTCTGATTCCCTATGCAAGCACGAAAGTCAATAATCATGCAATGAAATTACATCCTACTTGTGGTGCATTATTCGGTGTTATTTATGCTCAATGTTCGCTTATGACATTAATTGTTTCATGGTTGGTCGCTTCCCAGTCCTTTGCTTGCCTTCATTTGGCACTAAGTATGATCACTACTTGTGCATCCAAAATACTTTATCCTGGTTTTGGCACATGAGTCCACCATACCTACCTATAGGCGGTATTTCCTTGCCGTTCTAAGAAAATTGGTATGTGTCATCTCTCATTATCAAAATAAATTTCCCTTTTGTGTGCCCGTACCGCTCGCGAGGCGGTGAGGGGTGGCCAATAATTTCCATGCTAGATGTGTTATTCTCATGATGAGTGTTTATTCACTTGTCATTGCACGAGAGTAAGACAAAGGTATTAGGGATGCCCAGTCCCGAGATGAAAAATAAATTTACTTTATGTTGACAAATAATAAATTCTTTGGAAAGTGTTGGTATGGAAGGCAACCGTGGATTCGGCTAGCCATTGCTTGTGAAAGTTTGGTGGAAAAGGAATAAACTTTATTTTATGTTTGCGAACCGCCTATGATATATCTGGCATGGAAAGTGTTGGGAACCTTGAGTCGTTTTCATTGGTGGGAAAAGTATACCTCCCAAAATAATTTTATCTCTCTATTTAAACTTTGAGCTCTGGCACCTCTACAAATCTGTACTTCCCTCTACGAAGGGCCCTTCTTTTACTTATGCAATTTTTATTTTTCAATTTGAGTCTCCATCTTCTCTTATAAAGCGCCAACTAGGAAATACTATGATCGTACTTCAGCATTGGGTATAACAAACATGCGAATATGTTTCATGAATGGATCAATAGTTGAGCATGATAGGCTAGGGATAACTTATTATAGCATTGATATTTTGAAAGACGTGGTTGCTTGTTGATAAGTTTGAGTATTTAAATTTCATGTCAAAACTAGACTGTTGCTTTGAACCATATCAAATTCCAAATGTCCATGCTATAAAGCAAAGAATATGTGATGACATGATAGGCAGCATTCCACATCAAAAGTTCTGTTTTTATCATTTACCTACTCGAGGACGAGCAGGAATTAAGCTTGGGGATGCTGATACGTCTCCAACGTATCTATAATTTTTTATTGTTCCATGCTGTTATATTATCATTCTTGGATCTTTTCCAATCATTTTATAGTTATATTATATCATTTTTTGGTACCAACCTGTTGACATAGTGCCAAGTGCTAGTTGTTGTTTTCTACATGTTTTTTCATCGCTGGAAATCAATATCAAACGGAGCCCAAACACTGTAATACTTTTTGGAGAATATTTATGGGCCAAAAGACACCCAATGGGCCAGAGGTGCAACTGGGGGTGCCCCAAGGGGGCACAACCCACCAGGGCATGCCAGGACCACCTGGCGCGCCCAGGTGGCTTGTGCCCACCTCGGTGGCCTCCCACACTACCTCTTCGCTTTATAAATACTCAGATATTCCAGAAACCCTAGAGGAGTCGACGAAATTCTATTCTAGCTGCCGCAAAGTCCAGAACCACCAGATCCAACCTAGACACCATCACGGAGGGGTTCACCACCTCCATTGGTGCCTCTCCGATGATGTGTGAGTAGTTCCTGGTAGACCTACGGGTTCGTAGTCAGTAGCTAGTTGGCCTCCTCTCTCTCTTTTGATTATCAATACAATGGTATCTTGGAGATCCATATGATGGAACTCTTTTGCGGTGTGTTTGTTGGGATCCGATGAACTTTGAGTTTATGATCAGATCTATCTTTTTATATCCATGACAGTTATTGGAGTCTTCTTTGATCTCTTATATGCATGATTTCTTATAGCCTCGTATTTCTTCTCCGATATTTGGCTTTTGTTTGCCCAACTTGATCTATTTATCTTGCAATGGGAAGATGTGCTTTCTAGTGGGTTCGATCTTACGGTGCTTGATCCCAATGACAGAAAGGGAACCGACATGTATGTATCGTTGCTAGTAAGGATATAATGATGGGGTCTATTTCTACATAAATAGATCTTGTCTACATCATGTCATCGTTTTTATTGCATTACTCTGTTTCTCCATGAACTTAATACACTAGATGCATGCTGGATAACAGTCAATGTGTGGAGTAATAGTAGTATATGCAGAAAGGAGTCGGTATACTAATCATGGGCGTGATGCCTATATAATGATCATTGATTTGATATCGTCATGATTATTTGAAGTTCTATCGATTGCCCAACAGTAATTGTTTTCCCACCGTTTGCTATTTTCTCGAGAGAAGTCACTAGTGAAATTTACGGCCCGCGTGTCTCTTTCTCCTATTATTTGCATTTGCGATATATTTTCCTTTGCTTTTACTTTCAGATCTACTAAACCAAAAAATCAAAAATACCTTGCTGCAATTTATCTTATTTATCATTCAATCTATCAATATTTACAACTCTATCACATTCGTTACCCGAAAGGAATTGACAACCCCTTTTACACGTCGGGTTTCGAGTATTTGTTTTTTGTGTGCAGGTGCTGTTTATGTTGTGTTGCTTGGTCCTCCTACTGGTTCGATAACCTTGGTCTCATCACTGAGGGAAATACCTACCGATGTTATACTGCATCATTCCTTCCTCTTTGGGGAAATACCTACGTAGACATCACAAACACACCGCAAAAGAATTACATTGGATAGATCTCCAGGAACAACGAGGAGAACATGGTATTGAGAATCAAAGAGAGTGAAGAAGCCATCTAGCTACTAGCTATGAACCCGTACGTCTGTGGTAAACTACTCACGCTTCATCGAAAGGGCAATGATGTTGATGTAGATGCCCTCCATGGTCGAACCCCCCTCCGGCAGAGTACCGGAAAAGGCCTCCAGATAGCATCTCGTGAATACAAAAGGTTAGAGCGATGGAAAAGTGGTTTCGATGCCTCCTCTAGGGTTTCTGGAATATATGTGAATATATAGGCGGAAGAAATAGGTCGGTGGAGTCACGGGGGCCCACAAGGGTGGGGGCGTGCTTTACCCCCCAGAGCATGACCTCCGTCCTTGTGGCCGCCTCATGGCTCCCCTGACGTGCACTCCAGGTCCTCTGGATGTGTTTTGGTCCAAGAAAAATCCTCGTAAAGTTTTGTTCCATTTGGACTCCATTTGATATTCCTTTTCTACGAAATTCAAAAACAAGGCAAAAACAGAAATTGGCACTGGACTCTAGGTTAATAGGTTAGTCACAAAAATAATATAAAATAACATATTAATGCATATAAAACATAGAAAACATATAATATAATAGCATGGAACTATCAAAGATTGTAGATACGTTGGAGACGTATCACTGAACTGAACGGTAACAAATGGACCTAAAAAATGACATGTAAAATTATTTTGAAAAGGTTGTGTCGAACATTACAAGATGCATACACCTAGAAACAAACATTACATTGTGGGCCTTGGTGATGTGATGTGCTACAATCATGTACATGCAAACAGATGAAAGATCAATAACTACTCATACGTAGCTAACTTCAGGGCTTCATCAAGGCGGATAACTCAGGTAAATAGCTTTGATCTACAGATGGATAAGTCAAGTATATATTCTGCAGTATCACCTGCCAAACTATCCAAATCCTAACGTCACGGCCTTCAGTATACATAGGTTTACCTACTAATACCGATGTGACAGAGCATGTGACACCGACGGCTTGAAAAGATCAGTCGAGCAAGCAACAATGTGCCCTTGGCGGCGCGACACAACCATGGTGGTTCGAGGCAAATGCGATCGACAAACCGAGCCGCTATTCTGTTTTTCTAGTAGCGTAAACAGCGGCACCTCCTCCTCTTTCGTTATTTCCTGCTGTTCTGGTTTTTCTTACTTTGTGTAAACAACGGCACATTCTCCTTTTTTTGTTACTTCTCCGGAACTCAGCCACGTCGGACGAACTCTTAGTCAGCCTATAAAACATCCGTAGTCTCCTATATGTGTAGCATGATTCAAAAGTTAAGGTGACATGGAGGAGAATGGATCATTATAATTCAATCTAAAATACGATAAAACCCAATTCATTGGAATGCTATTAACGTTATTGTGCACATCATAATAATGTAGTACAAACAAGGTAGCACATTGACACTAAATGAAACATTTATGATCAACTCTAAAACACGACGATACCTGAAGAAAATACATAAAATTTATTTTGTTTTTATAAAAGAAATCAACTATGCCTAGTACACGTTCGAAGCGAACTAAAACACAATGAAAAGTTGTGACGCACAGCAGAACCGGATAAAATATTATAGAACGCAATGAAAAGTTACTCTAAAACACAATGTAAGCCAACAAAATTGGTTGAAGCACATTGAAACACAACAAAACATTGTTGTGCACTTTTAAAATATAATGTTTCTTGTTTCTTTGAACATATTTACACAATAAATTATCCCGGTGAGGTTTACAATGAAGTTCACTTTGGTATCACCATATTTTAAAGTGAAAAGTACTTATGAAAATATGCACTCAATATTGATCTTATTTCATAGATCTCACCAGGACAAATGTGATGGTACAGGTGGATTATAATTTGTCTTTCTGTGCAAAAGATATTTACAATTTAAGCATTTGCAAGAGGATTAAATATAATACTTCCATGTACAAGGAGGGAGAATCTAGGTAGTATGAATGGAGTAGGGGGGCACAAATAAAAGGTTTTAGTTCGGCCCTAAAGTGCAAGGATTTTTTGTATGCAGAGAGCCTATGTCCTAGTTAAGGAACCAACATATTAAATCCATGAAATGTCAACAACACGATTAATGATCAACCCTGAACTCAACTAAGAAACTTAACTTGTGTCCGCAACTTCTCTAGTGAGGTTGTCAATCATGATAACTTTACTAGTTACCCAAGGATTAGCATATCGAATGCTTCAAATTGTTTTGCATGCTTAGAATAATAAATTACATAATATAAAATTGCAAGAAAATGTAGAAAAAATCTTAGTATTTGTGAGCAAAACTAGAGTCAGATTTTGTAGGTTCGCTAGTGGCATTTCTCCAGATAGCATAGGGATGGCAAACAAATTGTAGTTGTTTATCGATTAAATTGTTTCGTTTATGGTAATTCAGACAATTAGAAACTAGTCTGGTAAATCTTACCACTAGTTATCATGAAAACATATTTAGAACTAAAAACGGCTTAAAATTATCTTTGATAAAATTTGTTAGCCATCATCATGACCAATTAAAATGTTGATGGTTCGGTCACAGTGTTCCATAGTATATCTACCAAGTTAGAACAATTGAACGTGGGGGGGGGGGCTGAATTATGTATGAAGCTATTGGAATCTGTATCCATTACCCATCAAAGTTACATGGTCAGGTGTGAAATCGCGGCTTAATAGGAATGATAGACTATTCATATCAACAGGGTGCACCTTCTATTGCGAGAGCCCATCCGAAAGGAACCTCAAATTAAGTGTGCTTGGCTTATTTGAGGGTGGGTGACCGACTAAGAGGTTCATATCTTGTGTACATGAGCGAGGACAAAATGTGCAAGAAATACTAGTCTTGGTCTATGGGGCCAGTATAGATCACATGCGTAATAGCCAAGAACCGCTGGGTTTGGCTGAGGAGGTATAATTGGTATTAGAGTCGACTCGAGTGGTTACACGGGTGTGTGTGGGAGAGTGATGTTTACATGGGGAACATGTGACTGCCAACACTGGTGAGCACAGAGGTGCGCCAAGAGAGAGCGTTCCTTCTGGGCTAATGGGGGATGTTCGTTCTTTTGAGGAGGTTGTATGTGATAACCTGGCCAAATAAGAATTATAGACTACTCATATCAACAAGGTGAACCTCAAAGTTAAGCGTGCTTGGTGGAGTAATTTGAGGATGTGTGACCGAATGTGAAGTTGATCCTAGGTGTGCACAGGTGAGGACATAGTGTGCATGAAAGACTAATGTTGGTCTGTGGGGCCAGTCTAGGTCTCAGGCGCAATGGCCAGGAATAGTTGGGTTTGGTCGGGATCTTACATCAGGTCACGTCGTACTTTCCACTGCTCACCTACCATCCACCACCCATACTACACCCCATTTACCATCTCTGGCAAACCAACTAGCAAACATCTTGTTGGAAATATGCCCCAGAGAAATAATAATGTATTATTATATTTCTATATTGATACTTAAGGGTTTATGTTTAATCTATAACTGCTATGATCATGGAATATGCGATTCAGTGGAAAACTCATGTGCACATGTGGAGTGATAAAACAGTAAAACCCAATTCCTAGTCTCGCCTCAAAGACTAGCTTAATCATTGTTTGTGATCATGTTCTCCGGATATTGAGCTATAGTTAAGTGTAACAATAGTCTCAAAACAACATTGAGAGTACGACGTTAGAAGAACGATCATATTGAATCAACCCAAACTTGTTTGATATACTTTAAGATAATATCGACAGGAGTCAATTATTATAAGACGTAATGTTAACGTGTGATTTAGTTCCTTAGACCATGAGAGTATCATAGTCACTACTTACCGTAAGATGAAGTTTGGGGTTGATCCAACGTCATCTATAACTCGGTGATCATAACAACAATATACAACTTCATCATGATGTTTGATAAGGGACTAGATGGCTGATGACCCACAAGTATAGGGGATCGCAATAGTTTTCGAGGGTAGAGTATTCAACCCAAATTTATTGATTAAACACAAGGGCAGCCAAAGAATATTCATGCGTATTAGTAGTTGAGTTGTCAATTCAACCACACCCAAAAGACTTAATATTTGCAGCAAAGTATTTAGTAGCAAAGTAATATGGAAGTAACGGTAATGGTGGCAAAAGTAGCAGTAGTAGTTTCGTAGTGATTGTAACAACAGTAGCAATGAAAGTAACTTAGCAAACATAAATATGAGACGGACTCGTAGGCAATGGATCGGTGATGATATGTGTCAGATGATATTCTTCATGTAGAAGCTATGACCTAGGGCAATGACAAACTAGCTCCAATTCATCAACATAATGTAGGCATGTATTCTGTATATAGTCACACATGCTGATGGAAAAGAACTTGCATGTCATCTTTTGTCCTACTCTTCCGTGGCAGTGGGGTCCAAATGGAAACTAAGGGATATTTAAGGCCTCCTTTTAATAGAGAACTAGAACAAAGCATTAACACTTAGTGAATACATGAACTCCTCAAACTGTGGTAATCACCGGAAAGAATCCCAATTATTGACACCTTGGGGTATGCGGATAATAACACATAGTTGGTGTCTACAAGTTGCAAGATAGGATCAAGAACACACACACACACACACACACACACACACACACACACACACACACACACACACACATATATATATATATATATATATATATATTCATGAAAACATAATAGGTTCAGAAATGAAATTATGGCACTCGGGCCCTAATAACAAGCATTAAGCGTAGCAAAGTCATAGCAACATCAATCTCAGAACATAGTGGATACTAGGCATCAAACCCTAACAAAACTAACTCAATTACATGATAAATCTCATCCAACCCATCATCATCCATCAAGCCTATGATTGAATTACTCATGCATGGTGGTGAGCATCATGAAATTGGTGATGGAGGAAGCTTGATGATGACGACGGCGACGGATTCCACTCCCCGGAGCCCTGAACGGACTCCAGATTAGCCCTCCCGATGAAGAATAGGAGGTGGTGCCGGCTCCGTATCTTAAAACGCGATGAATCCTTCTCCTTTAATTTTTTCTCCCGGGAAGTGAATATATTGTGTTGGAGTTAGGGTCGGAGGAGCTTCAGGGGGCCCACAAGCCTGGGATGTGTGCCCTAGGGCTTGTGGCCTCTGTGTGGCCCCACTCAGGATAATTCTTGCACTAGTATTTTCTATATATTCCAAAGAAAATTCTCCATAAATTTTAAGGTCATTCCGAGAACTTTGATTTTTGCACAAAATTAACACCATGGCAATTCTGCTAAAAACAACGTCAGACTGAGTTATTTCCATTCAAAGCATGCAAATTAGAGTCCAGAACAAGGGCAAAAGAGTTTTGAAAAGTAGATATGACGGAGACGTATCAACTCCCCCAAGCTTTACCCATTGCTTGTCCTCAAGCAATTCAGCTGATAAACTGAAAGTGACAAAGATTTTTTTTTTACAAACTCTTTTTGATCTTGTTGTTGCAAATATGTCTAGCCAAGGTTCAAGTTTTCAGCAAAGATTATAAACTAACCATGTTCACAATAACATTTAGGTCTCACATTTTCCCATATCAATAGCATAACCAACTATCGAGCAATAATAAGATATCTCAGATGACAACACTTTTCCAAACAATCATGATACAATATGATATAATGGTATCTCACTAGCCCTTTCTGAGACCACAAAACATAAACACAGAGCACCTGAGAAGATCAAGGACTAACTAGACATTGTAATTAATGGTAAAAGAGACCCAGTCACACTTATACTCAATGTCAATAAAAAACGAAGGATATATATGATAGCATCGCTCTCGAGCTGGTGCTTTTTATAAGAGGATGATGACTCAACAAGAAAAGTAAATAGATAGGCCCTTTACAGAGGGAAGCAGGGATTGGTAGAGGTGCGAGAGCTCGAAGCTTTCAAAATAGAGATGAATACAATTTCGAGCAGTATGCTTTCACTATCAACGCGACGACCAAGAGTACTTAATATGTTCCATTCTACGCACATTATAGGTGTTTCCTAAACAGAATGGTAAAGTTTTACTCCCCCTCCACCAACAATCACACTCCACGACCATCCCAATCCACGGGGTACCGTCCATACCAATAATAGTCCATGGGGAGCTTTGTTTAATTATATTTTGATTTGAATTTGAGCATGGGACTGGGCATCCCGGTTACCAGCCATTTTCTTGTGAATGACAAGTGAATAAACACTCATCGTGAGAATAACCCACCTAGCATGGATGATACTAACAACCCCTAGTCGATAGATGAGCGATTCGGGCATACAAAACAAATTATTATTTCAAGGTTTAGAGTTTGGCACATGGAAATTTACTTGGAACGGCAGGTAACTACCGCAGAAAATTAGGTATGGTGGACTCATATGGAATACCTTTGGGTTTATGAAAGTGGATGCACAAGCAGTATCCCCGCTTAGTACAATGTGAAGGCTAGCAAAAAGATTGAGGAGCGACCAACTAGAGAGCGACAATGGTCGTGAACATGCCTTGAGGTTACTCAACAATGAATGCGAGCATGAGTAGGATGTAAATCACCATGAACATAAATACTGTGGATGCTATGTTGTTTTTGATTCAACTACATGCATGAACATTTGCCAAGTCAAGCCACTTGAAACATTCAAAGGAGGATACAATCCTATCATACCACATCATAACCATTTTAAATCTATGTTGGCACACAAGACAAATCATTATAAACTACTAGTTAATTAAGCATGGCATGGATAACTATAATCTCTAATTGTCATTGCAAACATGTTTCATTCATAACAGGCTGAATCAAGACCAATGAGCTAATCATATTTACGAAAGCAAAATAGGTCGTGTTCATACCAGCTTTCCTCATCTCAATCCTTTCACCAAATTTCCTCATTATTGCCTTTCACTTACACGACCGATTGATGTGAATAATAATAAGAGTGCACGTGCGTTGGACTAAGCTGGAATCTGCAAAAAATTATTCAAAGGGAAGACGAGGTAATATGGGCTCTTTGTTAGATCATCAATAATGCATATGAGAGCCACTCCACATTTTCATCATGGTCTTCTCATTTCGACCCAAAAGAACAGCAAAATAATTTCAGAGAAATACACTAAAATATTTTTGGAGTTTTTGTTTTTTGAAGAAGGCAAAAACAAGAATGAGAAAAAATATTTACACGGGAAAGATCCCAACAAGCAAAAGAAGAACGAGAAATCTTTTTGGATTTTCTTTTTAATACTAAATCTACTAGAAGGACAAGCAAGAAATAAAAGACAAAAAGAAACGAGACATATTTTTGGGTTTGTCAAAATTTTCCAACACACAAGAAGAAAGCGAGAAAAATTAAACTAACATGTATGATACAATGAAAAAGTGTGAACACCGACAACTGAAATGAGTGTGTGAACATGAATGTAATGTCAGTGAGAAACATATACTCCCACAAGCTTAGGCCTTCTAGCCTAAGTTGGTCTATGCCCATAGATCAAAGTAGCCCTCTCCCGGGTACTGAGAAGGGTCCTGAGGGTTCCACTGGTTAGAGAGCTCATGTGACTTCCACTTATAGATAGACTCATGATATGAATCAGGTGATGGTGTTGGATCCGGAACTAGGGATCGAGTCCGCTCCCAGTATGCATATATGTCGTCGGGCATAATAGTGTACCTTCTTGAATGGATATTGAAAAAGAAGGTGTAGGCAAGGTAATAATCTGACAAGTATGCTGACAAAATACTAGGTTATAGAGGAGCTTCCTCTCCTTGTCGTTAGCACTAAAATCATGTGCCACCATACTAGAATAGTCTAAATATTTAACGGGCAACAACATCTCTTCTTCCTCATCATGCCCATGGGTGTCTCAAAGTGTTTAGCAAGGCGAGAGGCTTATATACCTCCAAATATAGGCCCCTTTGAAAAGTTCATGTTCAACCGCCGAGCAACAATAGCGGCCAAACTAAAAGTTCCATAAACTTGTACAGCATGGCACAAAATAGAGAGGTCTGGTGCATTAAGGCCTCCACTCTCCCCACGAATAGTGAGTAACAGCGTAAAACAGGAAAACGTAAGCTAGCCACTCTCGCTTTCGACACTCCTCTCTCTCCCCCCACAGTAATCCCAGCAAGGAAATCCTCAACATCCCTAGAACATGGGTCACTAAATCCACCCTCATAAGGTATTTTGCAAACATCGCAAAAATCATAAAGCGTCATCTCCTTTTGCTCATCATATAATAAAACTCTACTCTGTGTGGTAACTTCTTAGGATAAAAATGAGAATTTTGCATAAAGGTGTTAGTGAGCAAAAGTTATTGTTCACACTTATCTTGGAGGAAGTCAGTGATGCCTACATTATCTGCCTAGAAATCATCATAAATTCCGACCGCCCTCAATAATGAATCGCTTGGCCATTCACATGGCCGACGCCGCATACGGAAGATTATACTTGGCTTCTTCCTATCCTCATTTTCATTTTCATTTGAATTCTGGCTTGAAGAACCCCTTAACCATCTCTTCATCATTTCTTTCCCTTTTCTCTGAAAAAATCTAAAAGTTTTAGTGACTCAGGATAAAAGTGAACAAAAGTCAACCAAACTAATAGCAACTACTCCTACAAGTGTCTAGATGCTATATAAATTTAACATGAAATATCAAGAACATGGTCACTACAACATAATTTTTTTGCAATATATAAAGCACTAGAACCAAAAACTAGTTGGCTCAATGGAGGAGTCAAATACCAGTGAACAATCTCCCAAAATAGTTTTGGAATTGGGGCAATGAGCAAGGAGATCGAAAATAGCAGCAAGATGAGCAAGAACATGGGTTTGAGCAATGGAGTGATTATTCTCGAGGAATATGGAGTGGATGGGTGCTCGAATAAGTGAGGGGGAGCCACATGGGACCCACAAGACGGGGGAAGTGCCTAGGGGGGTGGGCGCGACCTGTGGGCTTGTGGCCCACTAGTGCGGCCCCGTGATGTGTTTTCAATGCCAGAAATTCTTATATATTGCAGAAAAAAATCTGTAACGCCCAGGAAAGACCCACTACTAGGAAAAACCTTATACACAACATCTTACTAGTAGCGCTTTTTAGGAGGAAGCGCTGTTTCTAATGAGCAGTAGCGCTTGAGTGGAAAGAGAGCTGCTACCATCCACATAGCAGAAGCACGGTATCTAAAAACACGCTACTACTATAATGGCTAGACTGTTGCCGACAGGTTAGGTATACTAGTAGCGCTCATACGCAAAACACGCTACTGCTATTGTACTTAGCAATAAAGCTTTCTACCAACCAGCGCTACTGCTAAATTTAGTCCCCTCCTAAGACCCAAGTTTAGTCCCACGTCATGATACGTCTCCAACGTATCTATAATTTTTGATTGTTCCATGCTATTATATTATCTATCTTGGATGTTTTATATGCATTTATATGCTATTTTATATGATTTTTGGGACTAACCTATTAACCTAGAGCCCAGTGGCAGTTTTTGTTTTTTCCTTGTTTTCGAGTTTCACTGAAAAGTAATATCAAACGGAGTCCAATTGACCTGATAATTTACGGTGATTTTTTATGGACCAAAAGAAGCCCACGGAGCACCGGAGATGGTCCAGAAGAGACATGAGGCCACCACAAGGGTGGGGGGCACGCCTCCCCTGGGGCGTGCCCCCGTACTTTGTCGTCGCCATGTGGGGCTCCCTAACTTGTCCCCGACGCCAAAAATTCCTATAAATAATGAAACCTCCAAAAATAAACCTAGATCGGGAGTTCCACCACCGAAAGCCTCTGTAGCCATGAAAAACCAATCGGTAGCCCGTTCTGGCACCCTGCCGGAGGGGGAAACCATTACCGATGGCCATCTTTGTCATCCCGGCAGTCTCCATGACGAGGAGGGAGTAGTTAACCCTCGGGGCTGAGGGTATGTACCAGTAGTTAAGTGTTTGATCTCTCTCTCATGTTCTTTATATGTTACGATCTTGATGTGCCGCGAGCTTTGCTATTATAGTTGAATCATATGATGCTTCTCCCCCTCTACCTTCTTGTAATGGATTGAGTTTTCCCTTTGAAGTTATCTTATCAGATTGAGTCTTTAAGGATGTGAGAACACTTGATGTATGTATTGCATGTGCTTATCTGTGGTGACAATGGGATATTCACGTGATCTATTCGATACATGTTTTGGTGATCAACTTGCGGGTTCGGTGACCTTGTGTACTTATGCATAGGGTTGGCACACGTTTTCGTCTTGACTCTCCGGTAGAAACTTTGGGTCACTCTTTGAATTTCTTTGTGTTGGTTTGAATAGATGATTATGAGCTTGTGTGATGCATGCCATATAATCGAACCCGTGGATACTTGTGGTGACAATGGAGTATCTAGGTGACATTAGGGTTTTGGTTGATGTGTGTCTTAAGGTGTTATTTTAGTACAAACTCTAGGGCTGTTTGTGACACTTATAGGAATAGCCCAGTAGATCAATCAAAAAGAATAACTTCTAGGTGGTTCCGTACCCTACAATAATAACTTCGTTTGTTCTCCACTAGTAGTGACTTTGGAGTGACTCTTTGTTGCATGTTGAGGGATTTTCATATGCTCAAATTATGTTATCATTGTTGAGAGAACTTGCACTAGTGAAAGTATGAACCCTAGGCCTTGTTTCTAAGCATTGAAATACCGTTTGTGCTCACTTCTATCATTAGTTACCTTGCTGTTTTTATATTTTCAGATTACAAAAATCTATATCTACCATCCATATTGCATTTGTATCACAATCTCTTTGCCGAACTAGTGCAACTATACAATTTAGCATTGCATTGGGTGTGTTGGGGACACAAGAGACTCTTTGTTATTTGGTTGCAGGGTTGCTTGAGAGAGACCATCCTCATCCTACGCCTCCCACGGATTGATAAACCTTAGGTCATCCACTTGAGGGAAAATTGCTACTGTCGTACAAAACTCTGCGCTTGGAGGACCAACACGAGTCTACAAGAAGAAGGTTGTGTAGTAGACATCACCTCGCTCCGCGAACAAATGTTTACGACCTTAAATATGGTGCTTCTCAAACTATCACAATAAATTGTTCTTCATTGAATTCTATGTGTAGGATTTGTGGACACAATAGGCATCCTCACTGATTCGTAAACCGGGGAGGATTCCTACTAACAATTTAGATTCTACATAAAAAGATCATTGATGACCAATGCTTTTTTTGAAGCTTTTTTACATGCTTACCCTTAGTAGTAGTGCTTGTTCTCTAAAAGCACTACTGCTATTGACCATAGCAGTAGTGCTGGTGCTTTTAAAGCGCTACTACTATGGAGCTTAGCAGTAGCAATCTTTAGCAACCAACGCTACTACTAAGGCCACCATATCCACACCCCGCGCGCGTCCTCACTCTCACCCACACTCTTACTCACTCTCTCACCGCCGCGCGCCGTTTCCGCCGTCGCCCGCCGTCGCCCCCAAGGTATCTGCCTCCCTTCCTCCTCCTCTCGCTACCCTCCTCTTTCCTTCCTCCGACAACCCTCCTCTCTCCTCCCTCCGACGGCCCTCC
>LR738709.1:182270983-182323425 GCA_902687465.1 Secale cereale | reverse complement strand
CGGCCCTCCTCTCTCCTCCCACCTCCTCCGACCGCCCTACTCCCTACTCCCTCCTCCCATTGCCCTCCTCTCTCCTCCCTCCCCCAGCCGCTCGAAGCCCTCACTCCTCCCTCCTCCTCCTCTCTTCCACACCTCTCTATGTATACAATTTTAGGTATATAATTTGTTAGTAAAATAATTTAGTAATATAAATTTTCCGGTACATAAATGTATTAGAATGCTATATGTGATTTTTTTTAGTAAATGTAGGTTTTTTAACATAATTGAATATTTTTAGTAAATGCAGGGTTTCAAACTCTAAGTTATGTGAAATTAGGGTATTTTTCTATGATAAGAGAAGTAGACAATAGTTAAAATACCATGGCATTTTTCTAGGGTTTATGAGGATATATAGATAGATGGATGGATGGCCATATGTTAGGGCTAGAACTAGGGTATTTTTAGTAAATGTATACGTCTTTTCAATTTTTTGGGTTAAACAAGGTTTTTAGTAAATGTATATGTCTTTTCAATTTTTAGGGCTAAACAAGGTATTTTTTGTTTATATATTGTATTTGCAGAAATCACGGAGGCCGTGCATCATCCCCACCGTCATCCCCGTCACCGACCACCTCCGACCTCGAGGTGAGACCAGCCAAATCCACATGTCGATGATGATGTAGATGTTTTGATAGGTGCACTAGATTAGTAGCTACATGAGTGGCCTATGTTTGGAAGGAACACCTCACATCGGCCTATGTTTTGCCGGAGTGTTGATTAATTTCCATTCTGGCAAATTTCAGGCGCTCGATATGTCCATTTTTTGCAAAGGTCATGCCGGATTTTTCCATGAATTTTGGCATTACTTGTGCTTGAATATGTAGGAAATATCGAGTGGCCCGGGTTTTCTAGAAAGATAATTAAATGACATTTCGGGTTGACTTTAAGTCTGTCAGGACTCCACCATATCTGAGAGAAGAAGAATGCCGACTGTTTTTTTACCAATAACAGTAGGAGTACCTCCTACTATGTAAATATATTAAGGTAAAGTAGTATCCCTGTACATGTTAGTTACAATCCATCCCCCTTTTGGGGAGGTATGAAAGGGGGGTTAATTACAAGGTGGCTAGGATAAGTGGAATGTAATGTTTGTGCTCCTCCCTAACCTTATAAGTGAGTAGGGAGAAATCAGCCTTATGTCTATCCAACCAGGAGGTTGTTGAGGGTTGGATCCCCCTAAAATGTTTGTTATTGCGCTCCTTCCAAATAGTCTAAGCAGCCAGCAAGAATAGCTCCATAAAGGATGGCCGATTCTAGTCTTCCTTGGCTTTGGAAATGTTTTGTAGCCTTGAGTTACCAGGAGAACAAGTGTGACGCCCCAAGACCGATGCTCGAGAAGACTTCCATCTATTCCGGGTTTCGCCGTGTGTTTCTTTTGCTTGCTCTATTCTTTTTTTGCATTGCATTATGTCATCATGCCATCATGTCTTTAATTGTTTTTAAAAAATCAACTAAATAAATTGTGTGGATCTTCGATCCATTTAAATCGAGGGAAGGATGACTTCTCTTTATGACATATCCTATTAATATTTATGGAGCTATTATAACTATTCCATTAGTTTGGAATCACCAAAACACACTTGCATTTTTCTCCTGCCACCAAATCCCTCATCAAGTGCGCCCCCCACTAGCTTCTTCTTTTCAAGTCTCACTCATTTATTGCAAATGACATTTTCCTGTTCCAGAAAATGTTCAATATCTTCCTATAAATATTAGATCATGCCAAGACCACCTCCTCCAATTTTTTCATGTCTTTTGGAAGTGCTTTGGTTGACCTAAAGATTTATGCAAGTTTGAGTTATTTCCCAACTCGCATAAATTTGTAGTGTCTAAAGATTGCCAAAGTATTTTATTAAAATATCCCACAATTCCAGGAGCTCAGGGTTGATTTCACTTCCATCTTAATCTTCATATAACTCCCCTTTTCTTCATCAGGATTTTGAGTCTGCAATATTTTTTTGAAGGCGAAATGGTCTCCTTGCGCTGCATTGGGCCTCCGTCCATGCACCAGGCCCAGCCGCCCCTCCACCCTCTAACCCTAGCCGGCCCAAGAGCCCACTTAGGGTCTCTGCCTTATCCCCCTCGCTCTCCTCTCGATCCCCATCTCTCCCTATGCAGCGCTGCCAGCCACCCCGCTCCCGATCCCATCGCTGCCTCTCATTCGTTCCGTCCACCCGATCCCCACTCGCTCGCCCCGCACCCGACCTCCTCCCTCCTCTGCGTCTCTCTCCCTCTGCCTCTCGTCCTCCCGCGATCACCCCACCGGTCGTGCGGCACCGCACCAGGCCGTCGCGTCGAGCGGCTAGCTCGCCGGCCTCAAGGCCGTCACCGTCGCGCCCGGCGGAGCTCTGTCCGGCTGGAGGTACCGCCTCCGCCCGCACTGGAGCTTGCCCGACCTCCAGCCGTGGCCCCCTCTCCAGCCAGGCCCGTCCCCTGCTCTGCTCCGCCCCGCGACAGCGCCTCCGCCTCGCCTTGTCGTCGTCTGCGCCAAGTCCAGCCGCCACTGCCCTATGCTCCCCTGCGCCTCCCCATCGTCTTGCCCTACATCGCCTCTCGGCAGCCGGAGCTCGCGCCGGTACTGTCCGCGACGGCCTTCGCCTTCCTCCATGGCGCCGCCTTCCCAAGCTCCACCACGGGTCGCCTCTGTCTCCTCGCGAACCCCCACTGCAGCAGCCTCCATGGTCACCTACTGCCGTGCTGCTGTCCACCCGAGGTCCTTGGCCTTTCTTCGATTTGGATCCCCAAGACCATCCTGGATATCGCAAGTACCCTAACACGACGACCCTACCGTCAAGTACCTCTTCACAAGACCAAGTTCCTCTACAATATGTGTACGACTATCGTTGCAAGAACGAGACCGGCAAGTCCGATGACCCCAAGTACCTCTACCATCGACCCCATGGACTTGAAGTCCCTCGCCACGACATGAACATCTACGGGAAGCCCGAATGTCTACGAACCATGTGCGTCTACGAAACGCGTCCCGCTACCTTCGCCGAAGACCGTCAAGTGAACGACTACCGCCGACATGTACATCTACGAACGTGAACGACTACTTCGACGACGACCCGCGAGTACCACTACTTCCCTCGACGAACTCGAACCCCCCTCGAAATGCACGCTCCAAAGGTATACCGCCGAATCAACGTCCGTGGACGAATGCTATGTGATGTATGAGTTGCACTCACTTGTTTGCACCATGCCCGTGGTGTTGCTCGTTTCCATGTTGCCGACCCGTGGGAACCCGGAAACCGGGAGCACCCCATTATCTTGCATGACACGCTCACGCCACCCTTCTTTTGCATCGGCATCTCAATGAGTTGTCAGAACCAGAACGATGCCGTTGCACTGTTTCCATTCTCGCCGCCATGACATCCCTTTCCTTCCATCGTGGCGACCAAATGCTGCGTATCGTCTTCATGTCAACTTTTAATAAAAAATGCATAAAACTTTGCAAATGTCATCCGCATCATGATAACAACATGTAAATGGTTCAAATTGTTGGGTTTGCTTAAAATTGCTAATCATGACATGGGGATTTTCCAGAATTGTTGTTTGTTGTTCCCGGCTCCATTTAAATTGCTTAAATAGTTAGTTTTATCATACTTCACCTCTTGCCATGTTAATTAACATTTAATATTGATGTCTACCTAAACGAGAGTCAACTAAATAAATCAAATGTGGTCTTTCGTCAATATGCAACTCTTTGCATATTGAGCTCCACTTAAATTGTTGTGTTGCTTGTTGCACTTTGCCATGCCATGCATATTTAAATCGGACATGCATCATACTTGCTTGTGCATCATGACATGTTTATGCTTGTGTGTTTACCATGTTGTTTGCTTCTTTCTGGTTGCTTCTCTCGTTAGCTTCGGGTTTGTTCCGGAGTTGTGAGGATTGATTTGACTTCGTCCGTTTGTCTTCTTCACGGACTTGTTCTTCTTCCTTGCGGAATCCCAGGCAAGATGCCATTCCCCGATATCATCTCTATCTTTGCCTAAGCTAGTTGTCTCGCTCTTTAGCTATGCCTTGATGCCTATTCTTGTCTCGTCGGCCTCCTATTGTTGCCATGAAACACTCTAACCGCCTTCCTAGCAAACCGTTGATTGGTTAAGTACGCCTTTGCTTAGCCCCTCTTATAGCATTCTTAGTTGCAGGTCAAGTTTGAAGATTGCTCCATGTTGGATTTGGTTATTGGGATAACACAATATATATACCTGTTATAAACTAATGCACCTATATATTGGGTATGGGTGGAAGGCTTGGCCTTCTGCTTGGTGTTTTGTTCCACTCATTGCACCTTAGGACCTGATAAACCGGTGGTATGTTCCTTGATTTTGCGTTCCTAACACAGTTGGGGTTTATGGGCCCCCTTGATGATTCGCACTGCTTAAAGCTTTTCCAACAAGACCCAACTTTGGTTTTACATTTGGCTAATAACTAAAATTTGCATACGACTAGCTACCCCGAGGACTTAATCAACAACCCGGGACAGTGCTCTTCTTGAGTGTTGGTCCAAACTGGGGGTCCTACAGGGCCACCACGGGGAAACTCAAGGATTGGCTCCTGTAGCATCACCCATCCGATCGTGGCCTGAGACGAGATACGCGCGGCTACTATCAGGGTGTCGGCACACCGGCAGTTCTTGCTGGATTAGTTTTACCTTTGTCGAAATATCCTGAGCACGGGATTCCTAGAATACTCGGATCTTCCCACTTTGGAGTTGCGACTCCGCAGATCGTGAGCTTGTGATGGGCTAATTTGGGACACCCCTGCAGGGTTTGAACTTTCGAAAGCCGTGCCCGTGGTTATGTGGCAGATGGGAATTTGTTAATATCCAGTTGTAGACAACTTGACACCATATCGAAAGAATACACTACCTGTGTGAGTAACCATGATGGTCTCTTTCCGAAGGGCTTCGGGAAGTGAACACGGTTGGGTTATGTTTGACCGTGAGTAGCTAGGATCACTTCTTGATCCACTTAGCGACCGTTGGCACTTGTTCTCTTCTCGCTCTAAACTCATAAGATAGATGCTTAGTGCTTGCTGCAGACACTTTTATAGCCTTTCCTCACCTAAGGATTTGGTAGATTTGATACCAGGGAACGGGATTGCCGAGTCCTCGTGGCTCATAGATTCAACACACACCAGATGCAGGTACTGCTGAGAACGATGTGGGAGATGGATCAGAACTTGAGTGGGAATTCGATTAAGAGCATAGTCGTTACTATGTATCGTATCCCGACGATCAGTAGTGGTTCCTACTAGGGGCAATCAGGCCTTGTGTTTATGGTATCTTTCTCGTTTGCATTTCGTCCGTAGTCGGGCCCTGTGTTATTTGGATGATGTATGTTATTGTATTCATTGTGTGATGTGGCGAGTTTAAGACAACTATCTTTTACAATGTCATCCCTACACTTTTACATGAGATGTGCAAAGATACCGTACTTGAGATCATTCCAGAATGCGCTTATGTCTTTAAGTCGTGCCTCGACACGTAGGAGACATAGTCGCATCCTGGGAGTTACACCAAGAGAGGCCAAGGTGGGACCAGCAGTCAGAGCTGAAATGGCACTCGAAGAAGAGGTGTTTCAGCGTCTCTTCAATGTGTAGGACGCAAAGAATATAGTCATGAACCCAATATTGTAGTGTCGTCATTTAAGCATATTTCTAGTGTTGAGGAGATCTGAAAGAAGTAACCAACTGAAGACTTTAATTTTCATGGTGGACTTTGATTTCCAGATCCACCCAAAAGCTTGATGTGCTTGAATCTCTCTAAACCAGACGTATAATATTTCTTTGTAGTCAAGATGTTGGCGCCCCATGTGTATGTCCACTGATCAGGCTCGTTGGAAATGTGAACATCCATAACTTCAAGTTGTAGATGCCTCAGTTTTGCATGAGCTTGTGGGGAAAGTGGCAGATGAAACGCCTCCCGTAGTGACGTGATGCCCAAGAAATCTTTCACAGAGAGATCTTCATTTATTATGTAGGAGAAAGCGCAAGGATATGACTTTGCCAGGATGTCGTATCTCCACAAGTCTTTCCAGAAGAGGATGTGTTTGACAGTGTCCCATGTTTGCCATCAAGATACCTCTGTGGTTGGCATTAGTTTGGACACATCTCTCCACCAGAATGATCCGCATGGATCGGAAGCATGTGGGATTTGGTTTGTCTTGTATGTCTCCCGGATATGTTGTGCCCATGGTATGTCCCAACCATTATAGAACTTGTGTAGATATTTTAGCAACAGGGCATCACCTCTAATACGTAGATTGATCACACCCAGACCGCCACAAGCCTTGGGGGGACACACCATGTCCCATGTGGCTAAGGAGTTAATTTTGTCGCCCTGGTCAGTTTTCTTGAGCCATAAGCATTTCCTTATCATTTTGCCTAGCAGTTTGATGATTTTAGTCAGCAACCTCAAAGTGCAGATGACAAAGATAATGAGCGAGGTAATCACAGAGTTGAGGAGAGAGAGTTTACTGCCATATGAAGTCATATTTAAGGTGGCATATAAACGTCTTTCGACTGAGCAGGCTAGAGGCACGACCTCTTGAACTATGGGCCTAGTAGTATCCAGTGGAAGTCCAAGGTAAGTAAATGGCATCTTTCCCACAACACAACCAAAAATGTTGGCAAGCTCAACATATTTTTCTGGGTCACAATTGATGGGTATGAGAGTGGATTTGTGAAAATTTATTTTTGACGCAATTGAGGAAGCATAATCAGTGAGAATATTCTTGACGATCTGTGCTTGTTGCGCAAAAGCTGGAAGAATCAATATAGTGTCATCGGCGTATTGGATCACCGGGTAGTCCTTTTGGTTTGGTGAGTGAAAAGGTAGAAGTAATAAATCCCGCTGAAAAGCATCATTGATGGCCGCTTAGAGGAGGTCGGCCGCAAGCACGAAAATGAGAGGGGAAAGGCGGTCACCCTGTCGTACTCCACATTTGCAAAGGAATTGTCGGCCAGGTGTTCCATTAATTAGCATCGATGATTTGCCAAAGAGATGATGCATCGGATCCAGCTAATCCATTTATCATTAAATCCTATGTTTTTCATAATGTCAATCATGGCCTCATGTTCGAAAGTGTCAAATGCTTTGGCAAAGTCAAGTTTGAGGAGCATAAGTTCCTTTTTTGAGTGTGGACATTGGTAGATGTATTCATATGCCCAAGCAAGACAATCTTGAACAGTTCTCCCCTTTATAAAACCATACTGGTTACGATGAATAGTCTTTAATATGATTTTTTGCAAACGGTTGGCCATGATTTTAGTGATGACCTTAAGACAACAGTTTAAGAGTGTGTTTGGTCTATAGTCATTGATAGTCTCAGGGGAACTTATTTTTGGGATCAAAGTAATAAATCCATCATTTATGCTCTCGAGGGAAATATTACCCGTGTGTAATTGATGGCATAGCTTGTAGAAGTCCTCTTTGATTATTGGCCAACATCTCTTCAGAGACACACCCGTGAAACTGTCAGGGCCAGGTGCCCTATCCACAGGCATCTCTCTTATTACATTGTCAATCTTCTCATTTGAAAAGGGAACAGTATGAGCATCAAGGCCGTCACATTTTTTTATGATTCTGGGCAGGTCAAACTTCATGTTATGGCCAGCTAAGGAGGCCATCCTTTCTTTAAAAGTTTGAAAAATGATGGATTCTTTCCCTGCATGATCTTCAACAATGGTACCATCAACAGTGGTTAGAGATGCAATATTGTTTCTTTTATATCTTTCCGAGGCCATAGCTTGAAAGAACTTAGATGGTTCATCACCAAATTTTACCCATCTAATGGTGCACCTCTTTTTCCAATAGAGTTGTTGGTATCTGAGGAGTCTGAGAGTATGTTTCTTAAGTATTTTCCTGAAGTTGTTCTCCGCTATAGTGAGAGTGCGTTTATTTTCCAATTCATCAATCTCGCAAAGGGCTTTATTTGAGTTCTCTATTGCCACAAAAACTTTAGAGATTCCTTTTCTCCACTGTTTAAGATCTCTGCGTGGGATTTTGAGTTTGCGACAAAGGGTTGTGGCAGGGTTTGTGGAGGTGATGTTTTTAGCCCAAGAGTTTGCGACAACATCCATAAAACTAGGGTGTTGTACCCAAAAGGTTTCAAAACGAAAGAGATTTGATCTTGGGATGGCAGTTTCAGTGTTAACCACATAGGGTATATGATCGGAGACGGGTTTACCTAGTGGTTTTACCATGGTTTTAGGGTATGAAGTTGTCCAATTTGTTCTTGTGAAGACCAATCGAGTTTTTCAAGAAATGGGTCTTGTTGCATGTTACTCCATGTAAACGTGCGTCCTTTGATGGGCAATTCAATTAGACATTGTGAACGGATGAACTCATTGAAGGTATTCATGTCTGCCATGCAACCACCCGGCTTGTTACGATTGTGAGGGGCACAAATGAAATTGAAGTCGCCCACAAACATCCTATCTTCATCAGATGGAATATCCAGAGCACATAACCAGGTACTGAAATTAGCCCTCTGTTCACCTTGACAAGGAGCGTATACATTAACAAGAGTACATCACTGCACCGATTTCGTGGAGCACAAACGTGTCACAAGAGCAAAGCCTTCATAGAAAATAACATCTGCGGAGAAGATGGAGCTGTTCCAAATGGTGGCAATACCACCCGAGGCACCTCGAGAAGGCACAAATGCGAATTGATCAAATCTACGAGGGCTGCAAGACTTAACAAATGGCAGATCGATAGATAACTTTTTTGTTTCCAGCAAACAGACGACAACACAACCACTAGAAACGATAGCGTTTGATAAAGCCACCTGTTTATCATCGGAATTTAGGCCACAAACGTTCCAACATAGGACATTCCAATTGACCAAAAGAGGCTTTTCAATGAAATAAAAGGGAGATTAAGTGGAGGGTGCAGATTCCTCCTCTTGGGCCGCCATCAGAGCTTCTTCAGTCAGCTCTTCTACTGGAATGGCGCACAAGTTAGTGCCAATATGTTGAATCACCTGGAGGGGTGTTGGTGGAGGAATCTGCTCATTCGGAGTGTCCCCGATGGTGAGAGCGATTGGCACATGCCGAGGCCTGAACTTAGATGTGTTGATCTTACAATCAGAGAGTGGTGGCACCTTGAAGCCATCATATTTGTTAGAACATGTGCTTCGACAAAGGGAAACAGAACACTGCAGCACTGCAGCCTTGCCCTTCCGAGAAGAGCTAGAAACTGAAGAAGCTGGAGCAGAAGTAGGCATCTCTACATTGGATGCTGCATCATTGATATGTGTGTATTCTGAGCTAGATCAAAATCGATTCAGACATTGAAGGTGCAGGCAGAGCAGAATTAGATAGTGCAGGTGCAGACATAGCATGTTGAGGTGCAATAGTTTCAGGTATAGCAGACTCGAGCTCAACATCTTCAGATAGTGCGGATGTAGTCATAGCAGAAATCTGGCCATCATTACCAGCACTGGTGACCATTGCAGTAGGGTGATTAAGTTCCCAATGAGAGGCCTCAAAGATGTCCTCAATACGAACAGAAGATGTCCCAGACTGAGTGATGACTTTGGAAGCAAAAACAACATTCACAGCACCTACATTTTCAGAAACAATGATATTGAAAGTCACAGAGTTCTGCCTGAAACCATATTGATCACTCCAAGGGCCATAAGAAGCAATAATAGGCATGACTGCTGCAGTGAGATAGGTGTTAAGCCTGAACAATGGAATGCAGTCCCTTAGCAGCTGTAATGCCTAGGATGCGACTATATCTCCTACGTGTCGAGGCACGAGTTAGAGACATGAGCGCATTCTGGTATGATCGCTAGCGTGGTATCTTTGCACAAATCATGTAAAGAACATGGATGAAAGAGTAAAATAGTTGGCTTACACTCGCCATGTCAAACAATTAATACAATAGCATACATTCATACAAATAACACAGGGTCCGACTACGGACGAAATCAAACGAGAAAAGATACCACAACCACAAGTCCTGATCGCCCCTAGTAGGAACCACTACTGATCGTCGGGATACATCACGTACATACGGCCACGCTCTTCATCGAACTCCCAGTGAAGTTCTTGACCATCTCCTACATCGTACTCAGCTGTACCTGCATCTGGTGTGTGTTGTAATCTGTGAGTCACAAGGACTTAGCAATCCCATTCCCGGGTATCAAAACTAACAAAGCCTTTAGGTGTGGAGAGGTAATAAAGTGGCTGCAGCAAGCACTAAGCAACTAGCTTACGAATTCAGAGCGAGAAGACGATATGTGCCAACGGTCGCCAAGGTTGATCAATCAGTGATCCTAGCTACTCACATTTATGCATAACCCCACAGTGTTCACTTTCCGGAAACCCATTCAAAAAGAGACCATCACGGTTACTCACACAGGTAGTGTATTCTTAAGGATATGGTGTCAAGTTATGTACAACCAGATATTAACAAATTCCCATCTGCCACATAACCGCGGGCATGGCTTTCGAAAGTTCATAACCCTGCATGGGTGTCCCAACGTAGCCCATCACAAGCTCACGATCCACGGAGTCGCGACTCCATGTTGGGAAGACCCGAGTATCCTCGGAATCCCGTGCGACAAAGGTAAAACTAATCCAGCAAGTCTGCCCGATGTGCCTACAAATCTTGATAGGAGTCACACCTATCTCATTCTCAGGGCACACCGGATAGGCAAGACGTCGGGTTGGTTGAGACCCTGGTTGCCCAGGGGGTGCCGGACATTGCCCAGTTGGACCAACACTCAGAGGAGCACTGGCCCGGGTTGTTGTTTAAAAGAATCCTCGGGTTAAATACTTCCAATTCATTTTTAGTTATCAGGCAAATGGTAATCCAACGTTGGGCCTTGCTGGAAAAGCTTTAAGCAATGCGAATTATCAAGGGGTCCCCATAAACCCCAACCGTATTAGGAATACAAAATCAAGGAACAGAACACCGGTTTATCGGGTCCTAAGGTGGCATGAGTGGAACAAAACACCAAGTAGAAGGCCAAGCCTTCCACCCATTGCCAATATATATGTGCATTAATTTAATTAAGATATATATTGTGTTATCCCAATAAACTAGTCCAAACATGGAGAAATCTTCAAACTTCACCTGCAACTAACAACGCTATAAGAGTGGCTGAGCAAATGCGTACTTAGCCAAACAACGATTTGCTAGGAAGGCGGTTAAAGTGTTTCATGGCAACATAGGAGGTTGACAAGACATGAATAGGCATCGAGGAATAGCTATAGAGCGAGACAACTAGCAAGGCAAAGATAGAGGTGATATCGGGGAATGGTCATCTTGCCTGTTAAGTCCTCGGTGGGATGGTAAGACGGCTCCTCAAACTCAGTCTCAACAAGATCCTCGAACTCGGTATTGGCTCCCGGCTCTACCCAACACAAGAGCACAACAACGGTACAAGATCAATCACGGTGCAATGCACAAACAACATGATGCAAGACATGTCATGGGATGCAAGTCATGATGTGCGTATGCATGAGGATGCTCTCGAGCGTAAAAAAGAAGATGATGGAAATGGCTTCATCTTGGGCAACCAAGAAAGCCACTGGATAGAGGCGAAGATTTCGGTCGAAATCGATATAAGGATCATCGAAACGGATGCACGGTTTGCAAATGGCAAGCAAAACAAGATGCAATGCAAAACTGAAGTTAACAACAACATGGCATCTTTGGAGAAAGGTTTAAATATGCTACATCACCCAAACATGAAGAAAAAAAAGGCATGGATGTGAAATAGACATGATTCTCAACAAGTATGAACTCAAAGGACACCCAAAACTTGTTGGAAAACAATTAAACTAGCACGGCAAGATTCAATAAGTTAACAGATTTCTCAGACTTCGTCCAATTGCTAGGAATGCAATCTGGAACGATATGTTGCTACCTTTGGAGGCACACAACAGCAAGCAAAACAACTATAACAAGCATGAAATTCACATGAGCATGAAGAAGACATATTATACTTCCAATTTATCCAAAGAAACAAGATTTGCTTAACACAAGCTTTGCCAAATTGAATGTTCTATTAATACGTTGACAGTTCTAATTTCTAGCATTTTGAGAGCAAGATTATAACAAGCTACGGTAGGGCATATATGCAAACCAAGGCCTGGATTGATAGGCAACAACATGGACATCAAGAGATTCTAACTAGTTAATCCAAAGCATGCATGGAAAAGATTGTGGTATCAAGTTTACATGGCAACATGTTATTACAGATTCCAGACTTTGCAGATTTTCACTAAGTATAAAGCACTAACATTGGCATGGCATGTTTACAAGCTTTTTCAAGTCACCATAGAGCATATCATGTTAAACCAAATGCACCACTTCAAAGATGACATGCTTATGCTCCTAAAACATGTTGACATGTGGCACAAAAGAAAATCACACAAAATGCTATGAAAAAGACAAACCATCAAGTGTTAACAATTTCTGCAACTTAACAGCCACATGCACTTTTGCAACAGGGTTAAACATGGCATAATGCAACCTAACATGTATGAAAATGCATCCATCATGAAGAGCATCACAAGACAAACATTTTGACATATCATACAATCCATTTGGACCAACATGCACAAAGTTACGACCTCACGAACATGCCCACATATTGTTAACAGACAACTAGTGCTGAAACAATAACATCTAATAGAAGTTTGGCAACGTAGATTAAGACATCTAGATGAACCCTAACATGCAAAAAAAACTAATGCTATCGCGTAGAGCACTTCGAGACAAACATTTTGATATATCATACCACTACAAAAAAAATACACTTCCGTGATGATACGTGTTTGCCACAGTAGGTCACATTTTCTGTCATGCATGTACATCCATGACAAATTTATGGCAGAATCAAGATAGTCATACCTGTGCTGTCGTAAAAGTGTTCCATGGCATTACCAAAATTATCATCACGGAAGTGTCCACTTCCATGACGATAAATCGCGCTTCACAGAAGTGCTTTTGTAAAGGGTGACCGACACGTGGCATCACCGTAACGGAACGCCGTTAAGATATCGGGTCTGGTTTTGGATATGATAACCCTTTAACAGCCCCGACCAATGGGGATTATCTACGTGTAAAATCATCATTGGCTGTAGGAAACACGTGTCGGCTCACCGTTGGGACAGATGTCATCCACTCATTGACCCAAAGCGCCTATGATACGTCGACACGTGGCACAGCCCAACAAAGGCCTATTGATGTGAAAAGGCCGGCCCGTTTGACTTGGTCAAAAGGTGGCGGGCCGGCCCACGGCACGGCCTGTTCGCATATAGCCCATTTACACCGCAATAACCCAGGGCCCGTTTACGGCCTATCCGAATTAGGCCCAATGGCGTCATGTGGGCCATCCAATATAATTCCAGCTCGTTTTATCTTCCGGCCCATGTATGGCCCATGACGTCTTTCGGCCGATATGAGGCCCTTATTACTCTCGGCCCATTAACGGCCCGTGGTAAAACTGGCCCGTAATGAATAGTGTATCACTTTATACCCATTAAAGGCCCATTATTCCGTTGGGCCGTTTCCAGCCCATGTTATCTTTCAGCCTTCTCAGGGCCCATTTATTCTTGGGCTCATTTCTAGCATTCCTTTACTTTCGGCCCGTTACTGTCATTTTATGCTTGTGGGCCAAATACAGCCTGTGGTTACAGTAGGCCCGTTTGTGGCCCGTTAATACGTTGGGCCGTTTTCATAGCGTCATCAAATACGGCCCATTTATTCTTGGGCTTATTTCTAGCATTCGTTTACTTTCGGCCCGTTACTATCATTTTCTGCTTGTGGGCCAAATACAGCCCGTGGTTAGAGTCGGCCCGTTTGTGGCCCGTTAATACGTTGGGACGTGTTCATAGCGTCATCAAATACGGCCCATTTATTCTTGGGTTCATTTCCAGCATTCGTTTACTTTCGGCCCGTTACTGTCATTTTCTGCTTGTGGGCCCAATACAGCCTGTGGTTACAGTCGGACCATTTGTGGCCCGTTAGTACGTTGGGCCGTTTTCATAGCGTCATCAAATACGACCTATTAATGACGGCCCGTTATGGTCGGCCCATGAACGGACGATTTCAACTCTAGCCCATTTACGACCATAATGTGGTCTGTTATTGGCCCATGTTTGGCCAACCGATCATACGGCCCGTAGAAGGCCCATTGATGATTCGGCCCGTAGAAGGCCCATTGACGATACGACCCGTAGAAGGCCCATTGTGTCAATGACCCTTAGAAGGCCCATTGTGTCAATGACCCGTAGAAGGCCCATTGTTTCTATGGCACTTAGAAGGCCCGTTGTTTCTACGGCCCGTAGGAGGCCCATGTTAACTACAATAAGTATGTAACCCATTGTTTATGTGGCCTAGTTTTAAAAAATAGGTTATTCCGGCCACTAGCAAACCGCGGAAAAAGAACTGCACTGACTACAAGAAAACAAATAAACAAGACAATAAGGAAATATATAAGCAAGCAATTAACGCGAGCCTATTACATCTATTACACATATTACATCCACTGGGCATCAAAGTTCGCCACCAGTGCAAATATAGGGAACAAAGCAGCATATTACATACACTGGCTGTCAAAATTGGCCACCAGTGCAAATAAACGCGGCAGCAAAATATGAGCATAACTGAAACAATTTCAGAAGAGCTCAAGAAACGTGCTATCCACCATGCTGGCAATAAGCTTTGTCCTATTTGGCTCTAAAATCCTCCTATGCTTGCTGTTGCACTAGAAAGTATGCATCTGAATGCTCCATGGACTTCCGCAGTCCTTCCGCTTCTTGTCGGAGTAGAGTTGATCGATGTCTTTCAGCTTGTAGTTGAGACTCAAGAAACCGAACTGATTCAGACAGTGAGTTTGAATAGCTTGTGCAAGCGGTAGTGGCTAGTAACTCCAACACTAAACCAAGACAGGACTTTGGGGTTGTCTCACTGTCTTCGAGATAGTCTTCCTTAGCTGTTTTATCAGCTTTGTTGGAGACCAACAAGGATGTGTCACTATCCTGAACCTTATCTGCATTACTTCCTTTACCGTTGCTTAATAAGGCACTCTTCCCCAATATTCTATCAACATTCTAAAAGAAGAAACAAGCAGACACATAGCAGTTTAGCATGTACTAGTATATGAAACTCATTTCGGTGAACCAATTCATTAGTAAGGTGGACTAGGTTAAACTACCAAGTCTTCTATTTCCATGTACTAGTACATAATAATAGCATCAAACACACATATATCTATGTCCTATGGTCACTGCATTGTCTTGCCAAATCAAAATAGAGACACGGTTCAAATCATATCAGTTCAAGACAAAGCAGAAGTGAAAGAATACAAAGCGTGGGAAACTACACGGCACATGTACAACAACACTATTTTCTTTGTTGTGATGCTAGTAATGTGCATGATATGAGAAGTCAACTGTATACACAACTGAAATTGAAATCCACAGAGCAATTGATAAGAGCAAGGCTGTGAAAGAAACATGCGTGAACATACCTGTTGTGCCATTGGAGTTTCGATAGGATCCTTCAATTTAAAAGTAAGTTTGTATGAGTAAATACGGTGATACAAGAGCAAAGCAGTATGCACGATAGAAATCATAGTTAAAAAAGGCGCGCCTAAGCGAGCTCTTAAGCGCGCCTAAGCTCGAGGCGTTGGCGAAACGCATTGCGTATAACTACGCCGCATCTGTGCATAACTGCGCATAAGCATGCGCTTTGGTCAGTAAAGTGCAAGGCGGTGGAAAAACACACAATTAATGCCTAGCGCTTTTTGGAACTATGTGGGGACCCCGACTTAGAAGTCGAGATCACCGAATGCACATGTACAGTGATCCCATAGATCAATGCTCACTGAACACACATAAGCTGAATAACAAGAGTCTTACATCCATACATACTGTCTTACACAAATTAAGGCCATTATGGCCAAGTCTTACATAGATAAAGCCTCACGGGCTGAATAGCAAATAACTCAAATAGCGGAAGTCTTCGATGATAGGTAGAACCCATGCCATCTGCCTTAACCCTACAGGCATTCTGACTGGGATAGCGTCCTAGTTCGCATGTTCGTCTCCAAAGAACTCTTCCTCATATTCCTGTTCCTCCATGCCTGGCCAATTAAATAACCAGTGGCAAGCCAATGAGTACTTTGAACGTACTCGCAAGCAACCCATGATGTGGTTCAAAGTAACAATGCAATTGAACAATAATGAACAATCTAGCAATGGGCTAGAATAAATATTCTACCATCAAGTGTATGCATCAACGAGTTCACTTAACCTCGAAAATAGGTTACCGATATCAACATGATTATGATTCAACTCATCGAGTCAAGTCACCACCTTGACTCATCACACACATACTTTCACCAATGAAGTAAAATTCTGGACATAGTTTAAGTAGAACCACCCAACTGTCCATCACCATGGACATGGCTATTCGAATAGTTTTACACTCTGCAGAGGTTGCGCACTTTACCCACAAGATCCGGGAAGCTTTCGTGTCATCCACGATCCCGCAGTACCTCAAGTACTCGGGGGAAGCACCTTGACATTATCTTTCCTTAGACGACACTAACATAGAGTCCACTCGTTGGTACACGGCCCTCGAGTACAAACAGTAGATCAGGACTTTCCCTAATTTCAATGTCACGCTGATACGTCCAAAACATATCTATAATTTCTGCTTGCTCCATGCTTCTTTTGTGTGATATTGCTATGATATTGATGCACTTCCATGCACATTTGATCATATTTGGACTAACCTATTAACTCAGTGCACCACAGTGCCAGTTCCTGTTTTCTGCTGTTTTTCTATTTCAGGTTTCCCCCATATTCAAAGTGCTCCAAAAATTCCAGGAAAAATATAGGAAAAATGAGCGTACAGGAAGCTTCGCGAAGAACCAAAGATGGGCCAGAGGGGAGCCAGGGGAGGCCCAGGCGGCCACCTGGCGCAGCCCCACCCCTAGCCGCGCCAGTGGGGCGCCTGGGGCCCCTGCTCCGCCTCTGGCTGCCCCCCTTCGCATATATATCCCTCTCGTCCCGAAACCCTCGAGGACAGAACCCTTTTTCGCGATCTCGCCTCTGTTCCGCCGCCGCAGCGCTTCCAAGATCGGGAGCATAAGGAGAAATCTTCCCGGCACCCTGCCGGAGGGGAGAACCACCACCGGGAGCTTCTCCACCACCATGGACGCTTCCCGGATGAGTCGTGAGTAGTCCACCTTGGACCATGGGTCCATGATCAATAGCTATGTGATGTTCTCCTCCCCTCTTTGCTCTTCATGGTTTAGACCTCGTGAGCTGCCCTACATGATCGAGGCACATATGTAATCTTTCTGCTGTTGCTTTGCTGAGTTTGCTGGGATCTAATGGATTACGAGACTATGTTCAGATTGTGTTTGAGTAATATATTTGATTCACCTCTTTTATATCTTTGTTCTTGAGTAATTCTTGCATGTTCTCTGTTGCTGTTTATTTGTTTGGCCAAGTAGTAGGTAGTAACTCCAAGAGGGAGCGTTATGCTTGATTCTGGGTTCATGCCCCCTGATGACTAGCTTGAGTGACAGAAAGATGAGTCTAGGGGATGTGTTGTTGCCACAAGGGAGAAAACAACGGTGCTTGTACTTGCGGGTGCAAGGATTGTTTACTTCACGCAAAGTTCTTTTAATGCAGTTGTCTGTTGCTTTGAGTTTACACTTTGGGTGGGATTCGCAACTTAATACCAGCGAGATGTTCTGGATAGATATCTCAAGGTGGATGATTAGTAGTAGATGCAAATGGATTACGGTCTACTTGCCTTGGCGTACCGCCCATGATTTTGAGCCTCTACCTTTCTTTGCAGCATAGTTAGCATTGGTTTGCGCACATAATCCTGTCAATTGCCCAACTGTAATTTCTTTACCTCGCTTTGCTATTTTATCGTCTTTTGGGAGAGAGAAATCACTAGTGAACATCATGGGACCCCGGTCCATATTACCACCGCTGATCACACCTTCTATTTACTTCTTGTTTTTATTTCCTAGTTGCAGTCATATCTATCATTATTATCTCTTGTGTTTGATCCTTTGTAAACAACAAGGCCGGAGGGATTGACAACCTCTCTATACTGGTTGGGAGCAAAGTTATCTGTATCTGTGTGCAGGTCCTGTCAACCGCTAAGTTTCTGGCGCCATTGACACCTACTTGTCGACCCTCGGAGTCTTACGGGATTCGATCCTTGGTATCTTTGCCAAGGGAAATTTGCCGCTACGCTACATCTCAACCTTCCACTTGGGGTAACCAACGAGAGGCGAGAAGCCATCAAGCAAGTTTCTGGCGCCGTTGCCGGGGACTCCACTCTTCAAGATAGGGGAGTTGCACGCTATCTTTTATCTTTACTTTTTAGTCTTGTTAGTTTACCTTTTAGTTTTTGCTTTAGTATCCTTTATCAAAAATCACAAAAAAATATATTTGCTTTTCTGTTAGTAGTCCTTTCTGTTTAGTCAAGCATGTTAGGACTTGGTGCTTTGAGGGAATCAGAAGTTCTAGATTTCCATCAAAGGGATGGAACACTTCCCTCGAAATAAGATTAAGTTGCCTTTTGAGTCCGTTACACGGGCTAGCTATTCTCTTACTCTTGATAAAACTTGATCTTCTCTTTTTGCATCATGCCTAGCTTAAAGGCATAAAAGAAAGCGCTTTTGGGAGGCAGCCCACAACGAATTAGGTTTTATTTTGCTTTTGTTGTGTCTTGATGTTTTTTACTACAGTAGCATCATCATTGTATCTTTTCTTTTCAGCTTTGTGCCAAGTTTAGCCTCTGATTGCAAGAAAGTTCAAAAGTTGTGACGTGCTGTCCAGAAAACAGATTCTGTCCTTGGACAGAAAAATTCGAATAAAATCACCAGATCATATTTTTGATCTGAATTTTTTTGACAGCGTGCTCTATACAATTGGCTTTCAAGCGTCTCTTCTGAGTTTTTTGATTTTAGTTGCAGAAGTGCCCCGAAAAAATTATTTACTACATGCTGGTCTGTTTTTCACAGATTCTGTCCTGTTTTGCCTTTTCTTCGTTTTGCAAACCTTGAGCTTGCTTTTTCTTTGCAAAAACCTTTTGGCAATCTTGAGAAACAGTAGCTCTTCAAGATTATCTTTATTTCTAGTTGGGAAAAAATTATTTTATTGTGGGTACTAACCTCGCTAATCAGATTATGATGAGTTATGTATGAAGGGAGTTTTCAAGTGTGCGAGGGAAGATGATAAAAGAAGATTCAGGAGGGTCAAACGCTCAAGCTTGGGGATGCCCCCGTGCACCCCCAAGAAATATTCAAGAAGACTCAAGCGTCTAAGCTTGGGGATGCCCCCATGCATCCCCTTCTCCATCAACAATTATCAGTTCGTCTTTCGTTCCACTATAATTTTATCACTTCATGCGTTATGTGCTATGCTTGGAGCGTCTTGCTCTTAGTTTCTTTTTTTAGTTTTCTTTAGCTTTGCTTGCTGTTCATAACAAGTTAGAACCCATCTTTCTTTGTGTGGGAGAGAAACACGCTCCACTTCAACCTAGAACACAACATAGGATTTTCATGCTTATCTTTGCTGTGTGTGTTCTTTGTCTTTCCATAGCTGCCGTCATGTTTAGCTCTTAGTTTTCATGCTTTTCTTTTTAAAGAGCTTTTGTTTAGTTTGTTGCTGAACTTTCTTGAGTTTTCATGTTTATCTTGTTAAGAGAGTTTGCCTGTTGCACTGAGTTGTGTGTCTTAACTTAAAGTAGGTAATTGAGGTTGCTATTTAATTTTAGTAGTAACTTGCAATAGTTTTGAGGTATTGCCATGAGTAATGTCTGAACTTTTGGTGTCAAGAGCTTTAGCCTATTAGTGATAGATGTCGTATTTTGGGCAATCCGTGTTTATTTTCGAAAACCTACAAAATAGTTGAGAACTTTAGCTACTAGATGGATCACTAATCTTTGGAGGGATCGAATATTAGAGTACACTCACGTACCATGAGTCGAGGATGCGCAAGGATAACCAAACCCCCATACACTCCTCCTCGGGGTACTTGTCTCTTTGTGAACATCCTAATTAGATTGAGAGTTACCAATAATAAGTGCATGAGTTCTTCGGACTAATGTGAGTATTCAAAAGTTGACACTTCCACCTAGCCATATTTTTCTAGCCTCTTCGGTACCGTGCATTGCCCTTTCTCACCTCGAGAGTTGGTGTATACTTCGCCGGTGAATCCAAATCCTTGGCACGATACGCTCTGTCATCATAAGCCTCATTATACCCTTCCTCAAAACAGCCACCATACCTACCTATCAAGGCATTTCCATAGCCTTTCCGAGATACATTGCCATGCAACATCCATCTTCTCATGACTTGATCTTCATGTCATACATGCTTTTGCTTGATCGATGAGCCGCATGCTAGTTGGGCCTTGCCCTAATCATTGCTACATGACGTGCTAGTATCATTGCATATCCTGCTACACCGGCAGAGGCATACATTTGCATACATCATGATAGTTTCATTTTCTTTATGTTGAGTACTTTTGTAAAGTGTGAAAGATCTTCTATACTTCTTGTAATACATAGAGTGTTGCCCCTAAAGTGAGGAAAAGATCCCAAAGTGGACAAAATAAAAAGATCCCAAAGAGGACAAATGAGAGTTAAATAGAAAGAGCCATTGAGGCAACAAAAAATAAAAATAAAATAGAAAAAAAGAGAAAAAGAAATAAAAAGAGAGAAGGGGGCACACTACTATTCCTTTTGAGAGATCCACACTCGTACTCCATCTTATACCTTGTACTCCATAGAGATTATAATTCATGCATATAGCTATGTGGGGACCTTCACACTATAGAACTTGGCTTGTATATTCCAATGATGAGCCTCCTCAAAAGAGCTCTAGGTCTTCTTGAGCGAGCAAGTTGGATGCACCCCCACTAGTTCCATTGGAGAGCTTACCTTAGCTCATATGTGCATCCGTTGCATGGCAATCCCTACTCCTCACATCATATCTATCATTTGGCTTTCTCTCGCCTATGATTGTCCTCATTAATGTGAGCCTTTCACACCTTTTTTTGCCTTACCCCTTCATCATTTTTCTCTCTTTGCCATCCTAAGTGTCAACTTTCTTGCTTATGCTCATCCATTGCATGAGTGCTCAAAATATCGAAAGGGAGTGGATCATTTTGACTTGTACCTGGCTAGTGGTCTGGGGATGAGTCAAGATAAGATTCCAAAGAAGACCAAGTGTGAAACTTTAGTAGATTAAGTTCTCAATAATAAAAAAACTATGTTTTACTCTCTCGTATATCCCTATCCCCTTTCTTGCACGCAAACACCATTTGGAGACATTCGAGTCACGGACAGCGAGAGCTCTTGCACCTTCATGTTCTTATGTTGCTTGTTACAATGATAATATAGACTCCTGCTTGTTATGACTTGTATTGAATTACATGCCTTGATTGCTTTACTTAAAAGTTCTTATATGGTTGATAGCATGTCACCAAAGAAATTATGCGTGTTATCATTTACCTACTCGAGGACGAGCAGGAATTAAGCTTGGGGATGTTAATACGTCCAAAACGTATCTATAATTTCTGCTTGCTCCATGCTTCTTTTGTGTGATATTGCTATGATATTGATGCACTTCCATGCACTTTTGATCATATTTGGACTAACCTATTAAATCAGTGCACCATAGTGCCAGTTCCTGTTTTCTGCTGTTTTTCTATTTAAGGTTTCCCCCATATTAAAAGTGCTCCAAAAATTCCAGGAAAAATATAGGAAAAATCAGCGTGCAGGAAGCTTCGCGAAGAACCAAAGATGGGCCAGAGGGGAGCCAGGGGAGGCCCAGGCGGCCACCTGGCGCGGCCCCACCCCTGGCCGCGCCAGGGGGGCGCCTGGGGCCCCTGCTCCACCTCTGGCTGCCCCCCTTCGCATATATATCCCTCTCGTCCCGAAACCCACGAGGACAGAACCCTTTTTCGTGATCTCGCCTCTGTTCCGCCGCCGCAGCGCTTCCAAGATCGGGAGCATCTGGAGAACTCTTCCTGGCACCCTGCCGGAGGGGAGAACCAGCACCGGGAGCTTCTCCACCACCATGGACGCTTCCCGGATGAGTCGTGAGTAGTCCACCTTGGACCATGGGTCCATGATCAGTAGCTATGTGATGTTCTCCTCCCCTCTTTGCTCTTCATGGTTTAGACCTCGTGAGCTGCCCTACATGATCGAGGCACATATGTAATCTTTCGGCTGTTACTTTGCTGAGTTTGCTGGGATCTGATGGATTATGAGACTATGTTCAGATTGTGTTTGAGTAATATATTTGATTCACCTCTTTTATATCTTTGTCTTTGAGTAATTCTTGCATGTTCTCCGTTGCTGTTTATTGCTTTGGCCAAGTAGTAGGTAGTAACTCCAAGAGGGAGCGTTATGCTTGATTGTGGGTTCATGCCCCCTGATGACTAGCTTGAGTGACAGAAACATGAGTCTAGGGGATGTGCTGTTGCCACAAGGGAGAAAACAACGGTGCTTGTACTTGCGGGTGCAAGGATTGTTTACTTTACGCAAAGTTCTTTTAATGCAGTTGTCTGTTGCTTTGAGTTTACACTTTGGGTGGGATTCGCAACTTAATACCAGCGAGTTGTTCTGGATAGATATCTCAAGGTGGATGATTAGTAGTAGATGCAGATGGATTTCGGTCTACTTGCCTTGGCGTACCGCCCATGCTTTTGAGCCTCTACCTTTCTTTGCAGCATAGTTAGCATTGGTTTGCGCACATAATTCTGTCAATTGCCCAGCTGTAATTTGTTTACCTCGCTTTGCTGTTATATCGTCTATTGGGAGAGAGACATCACTAGTGAACCTCATGGGACCCCGGTCCATATTACCACCGCTGATCACACCTTCTATTTACTTCCTGTTTTTATTTCCTAGTTGCAGTCATAGCTATCATTATTATCTCTTGTGTTTGATCCTTTGTAAACAACAAGGCCGGAGGGATTGACAACCTCTTTGTACTCGTTGGGAGCAAAGTTATCTGTATCTGTGTGCAGGTCCCGTCAACCGGAAAGTTTTTGGCGCCGTTGACACCTACTTGTCGACCCTCGGAGTCTCACGGGATTCGATCAGTGGTATCTTTGCCAAGGGAAATTTGCCGCTAGGCTACATCTCAACCTTCCGCTTGGGGTAACCAACGAGGGGCGAGAAGCCATCACACGCGTACCCGAAGGGACCAATGTTGTGTCCGGTGCCCTGTGAAAACAGTCATGGTCGTCTATCCAAGCACGACCCCGTCCCGGGAAAGACCTCAAGTCTTCCCGTCACTAGTAATGCGGGCACCATGCTAGTATCGACCTAAGTAATCAATAAAACCCCGTCCCATAAGGGGTAGAGTGGTTGCACATGTTTGGTTGGGACGGTAGTCACACATAAATCTAATCCATTATTTCACCCATGCACAAGATTTTACCGGCACATCACTTCTTCCTCAAGTGATGACCTTACTCAACACCACCCTCGGGCATTAGGGGCACTCGATGGGGTTTATGAAAAGATTTTAACCTCGAAGGTTCATATCTCACATGCATCACAAGCATCACTACTAACTATTTGCATGACATCTAGCACATAGCAAGGTCATGAGCAGAGCATGCATCATGTGGTGGTTCAACTAGGTCACCACCGTAACTCTATCATCATGCATCGGAAACGAACAAGTTCCGAAGAACAAGTGTATCATGGTCAAAGGGCTGCTTGCCTGGATTGGCTTGGTCTTCAAAGTCTTCAAATCCTTCTCCTTCTCCTTCTTCAGCAACTTCGTCAAATACGGGATCTAATCGTCGCATAACAACAACGGAAAAATAAGACCACAATAAAAACAGAAAAATCAAAGTGCTCAGAAAAATGTCAACTTATTTTTGTTAAATACTAGAGGGAAAACTAAGATGGAGAAAATTCTTAGTTGGAGTTTTGGAGTTGCAGAATGGAATCTAAGGATTTTAGAACATGAGTTTTATTGCTCAAATTTGAATTTAAATTTGAACAGAACAGAAAAGTTTCATGGATATGTGTGAAAGTGACACCATTAAATAGGTTGGAATATTACAAGATTTTAGGAGTTGGAATTATTTCATTTGGACTAATATTCATTTCTGTAAAATTAATTGAAGCATTTACACAAAAGAATAAAAAGAAACAGTCATGTGCCACTGGGCCAGAATGGCCACAGTGCACGGCCCAGGGCGAAGGGCCCAGCCGCTCGGGCGCCAGCGCGCGCACGTCAGGATTTCAAACCTGACGGGCGGGGCCCGGCGGTCAGCGCCTGCGAGGGGAGAGAGAGGGCGGTGAGGATGACAGGCGGGGCCCGCCTGTCATCTCCAACCTCTCGGCCACGGCGACGGCAAGCTCACCAGCGGCGAATCCGAGCAAGGCGAGGCAAACGGATGGCAGGGATGGACTCAGCAGCGAGTCGCGGATGCAGTGGTGGTGGTGCGACTCGCCGGGGAGGCCTGGTTCGCCGGCGGTGAGGTGGGACGGCGGACGGTCATCGGGAGGTCGCTGGCCAGCTCGTTTCCAGCAGCTGCAGAGGGGGAAAGTGAGGGGAAAGTATTAGTGGGGTGCGGTGGTCCCAATTCGAGCGAGAGAAAGGGCGGAGGAGGCCTGCACATGGAGATCCCCGGCTGCCCGACGCGGCGGAGCTCCGGTCGATCCCGAGCACAGGGGCCCTCTGGGGACGAGCGAGTGGTGCTGGGGTGTTGTTGTGAGTGTGCTGAGGCTATTGGTGCTGAGTGGAGGGCTCGGGGGGCCCTATTTATAGGGGTGCGGCGAGGTCCCGTGGACCTGTGCGCCGGCGAGCTTCTGCTCGACGCCAAAGTGCACGGGAGGCAACGGGAGTGAGTCTGTGGCGTTGTTGGACGATCTCCAGGGCGGAGGGAAGAGAGAGGAGGAGCGGGGGACGCTCCAAACAGCATGCGCGTGCGAGGCCGAAGAGTGGAGGCTGCAGGCGGCCAGTGCGCGTGTGAAGACAGCCACTGGAGGGCGGAGGAGGAGGGGGGACAGCGCCGGGGAGGTCACGGACGTCGAGGGGCATCGACTGGCGCGAGGGGAGAGCTCGAGGCTGTCGGGGGCAGACGATTGGGGGAAGCTACAGTGTGGGGGCGCACTGTAGCGCGCTCTGGAGCGGCCTTATCGCATGCCATGGCATGCCATTGGCCCTCTGGGCGCGTCCGTCGTGTCTGGGGGGTCCAGGGTATTGCAAGCAGCTCGTCTATGGCTTTGGATGCTCTGGAGGATCAAGGAGAGATAGAGAGGAAGCTGGTAACTTGGTAGAAAATGGCTGTCCAGCAAGGTGAACTAGGGTTTTCACCCCTCAATCATGGAGCAAGGGACATGGGGGAGTTACTGGAGGTAGATAGTAACCAGATGAAGCTGTGGTAGAAAGTTGAGGCCAAGGTAAATAGTAAAAGGGGTCAAGATGGTAGTTTTGGTAAAATTGCAGAAGGTGTTTGATCAAGTTTTGATCAAGCAATTGATCTCCACTTGCCATGACATTTAACAGGATTGAATGTTATAAGAAAATAGGGTGTTTCACCAAATTTGGGCTCATTTGAAGAAACTAGCCAATGTAACTTTGGTGAACCCTAGAAATCACCAGAAATGGCTTCATCTTGTTTAAGTCAAGCTAATCATCTCCCCTTGATGCACCACTTGGTGTAGTTTCATCACTTGGGGTATTGATCATGCCCACAAAGTTTGAAGCTCCAGGTAAAAAGTTGGTAATGTAAAGTTGTTCAAATTTGCATTAGAACATAAAGTGTTTTGGGGTATTCTGATCAAGTTGCTCTACTCCAAATCTTGTGCCATTTGGTCTAGATGCCTTATTAGGCCATTCTAGCTTGTGCACCAAGTTTGAGAGCATTTGGATAAGTTTGGCAATGTAAAGTTGCTCAAACTTTAAATATGGACAGAAGGGTTTTGAGGATGTTTTCTTGCTTCCCAAGGCATGGGACTTGGCAAGATCATCAAATATGTCATATATGACATGATAGAATTTCCCTGGAATTTTTGGAGAAAATCTCCTTTGTAAATATTTCAAAAGCTTGAAATATCCAGAAAGGGTTTTAGAGGGATTAGCCCATTATTTTGAACATGACCAAGTGTTGAAACTCTTATATATGGACTATATATGTCCTATGAGTCTCCATGAATTTTGGCAAATATTTTTGAAATACTTAAATAATTTTTCCCTATTAAAGACCATTTCTGGCCTTAAGAAAAAGCTTTTAAATAAAATAGAAAAATAACTTTTAAAATTATACTTTTGTGGTTTCTGGGAGTCCTATGACTACTAGGTCTCAAATATACTTTTTGAAATAATTTTCTCACCCTAAATCAAGCACTTGCAGTGCAAACCTCAATTCAGGGGTTTTGGGAATACTAAATTTATAAAATACATTTTGGCCAAATTAATTTTGTAAGAAAATACTATACTGCTATATAACACTTGGCATGATCATTGGGCAGAAGTTTTGCGTATGGAGATGAATACCTCAAGAGGTAATAGTTGACTTTAATGAGCACATAAAAAGCACATGAAGAAAAACTTAATTCCAAATAAAAGCCAAATGATGCCAAAAAAAATTGTTGGTTCAAATTTTCATGCTTCATTGATGCAAATAACTTGTTACAAAGTGCAGGGTTTGACAGACCTACCCCCCTTACTAGAATCTCGTCCCCGAGATTCCTAAACTAGGTCTTAAAAGAGATCGGGAAACTCAGATCTAAGATAGTCTTCACGTTCCTAGGTTGCTTCAGCTTCGGTGTGGTTGCTCCACTGGACCTTGAAGTACTTGATGGTACGGCTTCGCGTCCGTCGTTCTGCTTCGTCCAGAATGCGAATGGGCTTCTCGCAGTAGGTCAAATCAGGCTGGAGATCAATGGCTTGGTGATCAACATCCTTGTAGAGATCGGGCTTGTTTGGAACTTGGAGGCATTTCCGGAGTTGTGACACGTGGAATACGTTGTGCACATCGGATAGCTCAGGTGGTAGTTCCAACTGGTAAGCCACTTCTCCTCGTCGTGCAATGATCTCAAAGGGTCCAATGAACCTTGGTGCGAGCTTCCCCTTGACGTGGAAACGCTTGGTTCCCTTCAGAGGAGTTACGCGCAGGTACACATGGTCCCCGACATGGAAACTCATGTCCCGACGGTGAGTGTCAGCATAGCTCTTTTGCCTTGACTTGGCTGCCTTCAAACGTTCTCTGACTAGTTGGACTTGCTCTTCTGATGCGCGGAGAATATCCGGTCCAAAGACTAGTCCTTCTCCAGTCTCTGACCAGTTGAGGGGTGTGCGACATCTGCGTCCGTACAACACCTCAGATGGTGCCATCTGAAGGCTCGACTGATAACTGTTGTTATAGAACTCGGCAAAACGGAGACAATCTTTCCACTTGGCTTCATATGCCAAGACACAGGCTCGGAGCATGTCTTCGAGAATTTGATTTACTCGTTCTATCTGACCTCCGGTCTGTGGGTGAAAAGCCGTGCTGAAAGACAATTTGGTTCCCAAGGCTTCTTGGAACTTCTTCCAGAACCTTGAGGTGAACTGGGTTCCTCGATCTGACACAATCTCCTTGGGAACGCCGTGAAGTCTTACGATTCTGTCGATGTAGAGAGCTGCCAGCCGGTTGCCATCATAAGTAGTCTTGACAGGAATGAAATGGGCCACCTTGGTCAAATGGTCGACTATGACCCAGATGGAGTCATGTCCTCTATTTGACCTTGGTAATCCAGTGATTAAGTCCATTCCGACTTTATCCCACTTCCACTCAGGAACCTTGAGTGGTTGAAGCAATCCAGCGGGTCGCTGATATTCAGGCTTGACCCTTTGGCACACATCGCACTTTGCAACATAGGTTGCAATCTCTCTTTTCATCCCGTGCCACCAGAATCTTGCCTTCAAGTCTTGATACATCTTGGTTCCTCCGTGGTGGATGGAGTACGGAGTGTCGTGGGCTTCTTGCAGGATCAGGTTCTTCATCTCTTTCTTGTTTGGTACGCAGATGCGGCCTTTGTACCAAACAATCCCGTGCTCGTCTTTAGAGAATCCTGGGGCCTTGCCTAGCTTCATCTTCTTCTTGATGCCTTCAATGCTTGCATGTCCATCTTGCGCCTTCTTGACTTCGTCCATCAGGGTCGGTCTGACTTCCAAATGATCCAGAAATCTAGGGGTGACCAATTCCAAACTGAATTGTTCGAGCTCCTTAAACAAGGCTGGCTGCCTTTCTTGAATAATGGCATTCAAAGAGCAAGCCTTCCTTCTTAAGGCATCGGCCACCATGTTAGCCTTCCCGGGGTGATATTGAACACTAAGGTCATAGTCTTTGATGAGTTCCAACCATCTTCGCTGCCTCATGTTCATTTCCTTTTGGGTGAAAATGTACTTCAGACTTTTGTGGTCTGTGTATATCTCACACCATTTCCCTAGGAGGTAATGCCGCCATGTATTCAAGGCATGAACCACTGCTGCTAACTCAAGATCATGAGTAGCATAGTTCTCCTCATGAGGTCGTAGCTGCCTGGAGAGGTAGGCTATGACTCGGCCATCTTGCATCAGAATGCTTCCCAATCCGGTTCGAGAGGCATCACAATATATCACGAACTCCTTGTGAATATCAGGTGTTGCCAGAACTGGGGCGGTGGTCAATCTCTTCTTGAGCTCTTGGAAGCTTTCTTCGCATTTTGGCGTCCACTCAAACTTCTTGTCCTTCTTGAGGAGCTGAGTCATTGGCCAGGCAATGCTAGAGAATCCTTCCACGAATTTGCGGTAATAGCCCGCAAGTCCGAGGAAGCTTCTGACTTCCTTGACGGTCGTTGGAGATTGCCATTGGGTCACAGCTTCGATCTTTGCGGGATCAACTGATAATCCTTCTTCGGTCAAGACGTGACCTAAGAATCCAACTTTATGCAGCCAGAACTCACACTTGCTGAATTTGGCATACAGTTGGTGCTCCCGAAGCTTATCTAGGACCATCCTCAAATGTTGCTCGTGTTCTTCCTCCGTCTTCGAGAAGACAAGAATGTCATCGATGAAGACAACAACGAACTTGTCCAAATATTCCATGAAGACTTTATTCATGAGATACATGAAGTAAGCTGGGGCATTGGTTAACCCAAAGGACATGACCGTGCACTCGTACAAGCCATATCTGGTTACGAATGCCGTCTTCGAAATATCTTGGGGTCTGATCTTCAGCTGGTAGTACCCAGATCTGAGGTCGATCTTGGAGAACACCTTGGCTCCGCTGAGCTGATCAAACAGATCTTCGATCTTGGGAAGTGGATATTTGTTCTTGATTGTAACTTCATTGAGGGAACGATAGTCAATGCATAAGCGAATGGTACCGTCCCTCTTTGCCACAAATAGAACGGGTGATCCCCAAGGGGAGGCACTCGGGCGGATAAATCCCTTCCTCAGTTGCTCTTCCAGTTGCTTCTTCAACTCGGCTAATTCTTCCGTCCCCATTCTATAAGGCTTCTTACAGATGGGTCCTGCTCCGGGCACGAGCTCGATGATGAAATCAATGTCACGGTCAGGGGGCATTCCCGGTAGTTTGTCCGGAAAGACATCAGGATACTCGCATACCACCGGTACTTGCTCTAGCCCGACTTTAGACAAACAGTTGACTTGAGCGGCTTGAGCGGAAGAGGAGTTGGAAGCAAACTTGACCTCGACTCCTTGGTCATTGGTCACAGTGACTATCCGATTGGCACAGTCTAACAAGCCTTGGTGCTTACTGAGCCAATCCATCCCTAAGATCACATCCAAGCCTTGCGATCTTAGGATGATAAGGTCTGCTAGGAAGTCTACACCGTTAATGGTAATACTGACTCCTTTACAGCCTATCTTGGCTCTCATCTCTGCTTCGGGGGTTTGTACCACCATAGGGTTATTCAGGTGTGTAGGGGTCATGCCACTTTTTAATGCAAATCTTTGAGTGACAAATGAATGCGTTCCTCCAGAATCAAACAAGACAGTTGCAGGTGCTGAGTTGACAAGGAACGTACCCAGCACGACGTCCGGGTCTTCCTGGGCTTCTTCAGCAGTGACGTGATTCACACGCCCCTTCCCATGGTTAGGCGGGTTGCGAGGAGCTGGGTTCCTTGGCGGCATCCCGCGGCCTTGTCCTGGGTTCTGCGCATTGGGGCGCGGGGCATCTGGCTTGTTGTTGGGGCACACCCTTGAGATGTGTCCTAACTGACCACATCCAAAGCAAGTGACTTGTTTGGATTGTTGATCTTGCCACCACTGTTATTGGGGTTGAAAGCTGGCCTTGGGTTGGCATATTGCTGAGGCTGATAATTGGTGCGAGGTGTAGGAGCTCTTGGTTGCTGATAGGTTGGCTTGGCAGGGGCTGACTGCCACGGACGCTGATACGTCCAAAACGTATCTATAATTTCTGCTTGCTCCATGCCTCTTTTGTGTGATATTGCTATGTTATTTATACACTTCCATACACTTTTGATCATATTTGGACTAACCTATTAACTCAGTGCACCCCAGTGCCAGTTTCTGTTTTCTGCTGTTTTTGTATTTCAGGTTTTCCCATTACGTAAATTGCCAGAAAAATTCCGGGAAAAATACATAAAAAATCAGCGTTCCGGAAGCTTCCATGAGGCCAAAGTAGGGCCGGAGGGGACCCACAGGGACTCCAGCCGGCCTGCCCACGCGGCCCCCCCTTGGCCGCGCCGGGGGGGGGGCGCCTGGGCACCCCTGACCCCCTCTGATGCCCCCCTTTGGCATATATTTACACCGTGTCGCGGAAACCCTGATTCCAGACCCCTTTTCTCCAGACGCAATTCCGATCTCCGCCGCCATCGCCATCAAGCTTCGGGGGACCAGAATTCCTGCGCCGGCACCCTGCCGGGACGGGGAAGTGCCCCCGGATTCATCTCCATCGACGTTGCTTCCTCCCTCCATGATGCGGGAGTAGTTCCTCCTCGGGGCTGAGGTTCTTACCAGTAGCTATGTGGTCAATTCTCTCTCCCATGATGTGATCTTCGTTGTGATCATAGGCTATGTTAATCTAGGGTGATCCCATGATATTTCCCCTTCCTCTATGTATTGGATTGATGTACTCACTTGTCTTTATCTAGTATAATCCCCGAGACCAAGGTGACAGCGGTCTATTGGACATGGATTAGAACAATATTTTCATGAGTGATTTCCTCTCTTGTGTGTTGATTGAAGATTGATAGTCTCTTGGTGCTTGTCTTTGACTATCCTTTAGATATGTTGTGGTGATTGTGGGACTCTCTTTGGATGGCCGCGGTGACATTGGGAAATCCTTAGATTGAGAACTACGAACTTTGAGGTGTGCTTTTGTAGCCCTACATAATTCTCGTCCTCTCTTGACCACGAAGGAATGACCTCCGAGTGCGTCCCCTTTGCATGTTTTATGGGAAATATCATGTGATTCGATTATGTTAATGTTGTTGGGAGTTGCCACTAGTGAAAGTATGAAGCATAGGCCTTGTTTCCACCATTGCAATACCATTTGTGCTCACGTTTACCACTTGTTTGCTTGCTGCACTTTTTATTACAGATTTATATTACTTTGTTTTGCCATCCATATCACTTGCCATTTAACATATCTTCGCCAAACTAGTGCACCTATACATCTAACAAGTGTATTAGGTGTGTTGGGGACACAAGAGACTTCTTGTATCTTAGTTACAGGGTTGCTTGAGAGAGACCATCTTCAACCTCTACTTCCCTGAGTTCGATAAACCTTAGGTCATCCACTTGAGGGAAATTGCTGCTGTCCTACAAACCTCTGCGCTTGGAGGCCCAACATAGTCTACAAGAGTAGAAGCGTGTGTAGACATCAAGCTATTTCTGGCGCCGTTGCCGGGGAGGTGAGCGCTTGAAGGTATATCTTTAGATCTTGCAATTAAATCTTTTTGTTTCTTGTTTTTATTTCACTAGTTATGTTTATGGAAAACCGTGCTATTGGATCGTTGCTTGCGGGAAGACGCCCCGCACCTGTGGTGGTTGCTCCTCCCCCTACTGAAATTGTGCCCTATAAAATACCAGCTGGTATTATGGATTATGTTTTGGCTAATCGTTATGCAGGAGACAGACATCCCGGTGAACACTTGCTATATCTGTCACAACTATGTTCATTATTTAAGCTTGCAAGTGTATCAAGGGAGTTTGTCACGAGGAAATTATTTGCCTTGTCACTGAAAGGAAAAGCATTTGAATGGTATAGGCTACTAAATGACTCTCACCTACTGGAGTGGGAAGAGATCCAGTCTCTCTTTTACTCCAAGTTTTATCCTCTTCATGAAGTCCATGAGAATAGGAATTATGTTTATAATTTTTATCCTCATGACGGAGAGAGCATAGCTCAAGCTTGGGGGAGACTGAAAACGTTAATGCTAAAATGTCCTAACCACGGGCTCCCCAAAGATATGATTATTACTAATTTCTATGCGAGGCTTTCTCGACAGGATAAAGATTTGCTCGACGCTTCCTCTATGGGTTCTTTCACAAACAAAAAGATTGATGCTAAATGGGAACTCCTTGAAAGAATTCAACGCAACACTGAAGATTGGGAGATCGACAAAGGTAAAGAGTCAGGTATAATTTATGAGTATGATTGCATTAAGTCCTTTGTTGAAACTACAAGTTTTAATAAGTTTAGTGCTAAGTTTGGGCTTGATTCTCAACTCCTTGTTGATTTCCTCAAATCTTTTGCTTCACATCTTAATATGTCTAAGGAGGATTGGATCGAGCATCATAAACCTTTTAAAGAGATTTGCAAAGAAAATGAAATTGTTCATGATGATTGCAACGTGCATGATCCAATTCCTAAAAATGAAGTTTTATATAAGCATGTTAATTTTTGTGGAGTGGATAGACCTTGTGAAAGGCCTATGATTGAAGAAGAGAAGTATTGTAAGCAACATAAGCATGACAGAACAATCACTTGGGTCAGAGATTTAAATGAAATTGCTAGAGAATTGTGTGACCTTTATCCTTTTACTTGTGAACTTTGCCGTATAGAGGGTCACTTTAATTTTCAATGCATGAACTTTCAAAACATAACTGTTAACCGGTTGTGTGATAACATGATCACGTCTGATCTTTATGATGAGTTTATGTTATTTTTGATGTGTGAAGAGTTATCAGAAAAGACTTCATGGCTACATGTTAATGCCATAGGAATAAAAAACACTTTGCAAAATTGCCATCTCTATTGTGTTGTTAATTGCCATGAAAATGATTACATAGGTAAGATTATAAAGGAGGGAACTTTACCAAAGTATAAAAATGTCTCTTATATTTCTGCTAATAAAAAGGAGAGTATCTCCCAAGTTTCCCCTATTGTTCCTAATGATAAACCAGGATATGTGGAGAAGCTTCATCTCAAACCACTCCCTCCTAAGGTGAAGAAGAACAAAAAGAAGAGGAGGAGGAAGAGGAGCAAGAAGGAAGAAGAATGGGTATCAACCTGGCCTGAGCATATTCCTCCCATCAACTTTTATCCTAATGGTTGTAAGTTTAAAGAAGAAGGTGAAGTTTATTGCCTTAATTATCATCTTGATGATACGTCCGTAGGTACTATTGAAGATGATTTTGATTATGATATGCATGTTACTTATTGTGATTGGGAAAATGATGATAATGCTACTTATGATCTTGAAAATCTTTTTGGTACCAACTCTGAAAGTGATGATATGGGAAGCTCTAAGCTTGGGGATGATAGGATTGCAAATCCTTTACCCACTAGTGATGTGATAATTGATAATTCTTTTGCTAGTAAGAATAAAGACAACATGATTACAAATATAGTTGCTAGCAATGATAATGCTCTTCTCTACTATGATGATGTTATAACTCCAATCTATAGTGATTATAAAGGTACCTATGACATAAGGAGAAATTATCCTTATGAAACTTGTCATAATCATGGAGGGAATTACTCCCTTGTTGAACACCACCCTCCTAATACACAAGTAATCTATAGTGTTCAAGTTGTTTATGATAGTCCTACTCCCACTATTACCAATGAGAAAGATTATGCTTATGTGGAGAGTAAGAGTACCTTTTTGCATGTGGATCATGGTAACAATGCTTTATGTGATGCTTATATTGTTGAGTTCATCCATGATGCCACTGAAATTTATAATGAGAGATGGAGACTTGGTTCTAAATATCTTAATAATAAGAAGTTTCCTCTCTTTATGGTGAATATTTTGAAGTAATGTTTGTTTTGCCTTCCTATGCTAGTTGCTTTGTGCTTCAATGAATTATTCTATTGCAATATTCCTATGCATAGGAATCATGTTAGGCTTAAATGTGTTTGGTATTTACTTCTTGATGCTCTCTTTTGTTCTTCAGCTCTTATTCCTACGAGAGCATCATTAAAGTCTTAAGCCTATCTTTATGGCTATAAAGAAAGAGCTCTAGGGAGACAACCCTTGTTATCTTTGCTTTCAGTTTTAGTGGTCTTGATGTTTGTTACTACTGTAGCAACATCATTGTATCTTTATTTTTCAATTTTGTGCCAAGTGTAGCCTCTGACTGCAAGAAAGTTCAAAAGTTGTGACGTGCTGTCCAGGAAACAGATTCTGTCCTTGGACAGAAAAATTCGTATAAAATCACCAGATCATCTTTTTGGTCTGAATTTTTTCGACAGCGTGCTATATATAATTATCTTTCGTGCGTCTGATTTGAGTTTTTTGATTAGAGTTGCAGAAGTGTCCCGGAAAAATCATTTACTACCTGCTATTCTGTTTTTCCCAGATTCTGTCCTGTTTTGCCTTTCCTTCATTTTGCAAACCTAGACCTTGCTTTTTCTTTGCAAAAACCTTTTGGCAATCTTGAGAAACAGTATAACTTCAAGAATATCCTTATTTCCAGCAAGGAACAATTATTTTATTATCGGTACTAACCTCACTAATCAGATTATGATGAGTTATGTATGAAGGGAGTTTTCAAGTGTGCGAGGGAAGATGATAAAAAGATTCAGGAGTGTCAAACGCTCAAGCTTGGGGATGCCCCCATGCACCCCTAAGAAATATTCAAGGAGACTCAAGCGTCTAAGCTTGGGGATGCCCCCGTGCATCCCCTTCTCCATCAACATTATCCGTTCGTCCTTCGTTCCACTATATTTTAATCACTTCATGTGTTATGTGCTATGCTTGGAGCGTCTTGTTTTAGTTTTCCTTTTAGTTTTCTTTAGCTTTTCATAACGAGTTGGAACTCAGCTTTCTTTATGTGGGAGAGAAACACGCTCCACTTCTACCTAGAACATAACATAGAATTTGCATGTCTATCTTTGCTGTGTGTGTTCTTTGTCTTTTAATAGCTACTATCATGCTTAGCTCTTAACTTTCATGCTTATCTTTTTAAAGAGCTTTTGTTTAGTTGGTTGCTTGAATTCTCTTTAGTTATCATGTTTATCTTATTAAGAGAGTTTTCTTCCGTTGCATTGGTTGATATGTCCATGATAAAGATGCTACGTGCACAATGGCGCTTAGTAGTTCATGTTTTCTTATGGTTAGTCTCAAATAGCTGGGGGGTTCCCAATGTGTTATTGGAGTACCAACATGATTTGTTTACCTATGATGTGGTATGGTTTAGTAATATCTTCCTTCAAAGAATTTAATTTGATTGACTTGGCGTATGCCCACGCATATTTAAGACTGTAAAGAAAGTCTGTCAAGCCTTGATGATCTTTTGTTTCTGAGTAGCGATATAACTTCCATGCCTGATTCAATGTTGCTTTGTCGCTCTGCATGATTATGACCGTCATTTCTCTCTTAGTTGGTCGCTGCCAGTCTTTTGCTAACCTTCGCATGTACTAAGCGGACTAACTGCTTGTGCATCCACATTCTTTTAAACCAGTTATGCCATATGAGTCCACCATACCTTCCTACATGGTATTTAACTGCCATTCCTAACGGAGACTTGCATGTACCATCTCGAAATTATTCGAAGAAAAATGCATTCCTATTTTGTGCCTCTGTTGTAAGTCCATGAGGAAGTAGTAGTTAATTCATAATCTTTTTAAGTTGGACAAGCTTCACCCTGGGATTGCATGTATAATGTGCAAACCCATAATACGAGAAGGAACTGGCATTGAGTGCGCCCGGATCAAAACTAATATAACAAACAAACCCTCCTTCACGCTTTGTTCATGAGAAATCAGAAAACTTTGGCAGTGATAAACAAAGGAGATTAAGAGGATGTGATCATCCTCATTCGGGAGCCGTTCCTCGAAACTTGTCCATCTCAAGAAGTGATTGAGTTGTCTGCTAGCATTCGTTGATGAAACATGCATGATCTAAAAAAATCATTACCTCTGTTTTAAAACCAAGAGCTCTGGTACATGTTTTGTCTTTGTTTCTGACTACGGGTTTTCAACCTTGCCAACAAAAGCCACGGTTCGAGAGACTCCACCTTCTTTTAAAAGCACCAACTACTGAGAGCATGATTGTCATTCTGAGTGTAATGTGCATTGTCCCAAAGTAGCATTGTCTTTTGCATGATTGTGATATCGTTTATTTTGAAATCATTGTATCTAGTCATCACTTAAACCTTGGAGGTGCCCCTGCATTTATGTTTTGCTTCACTAAAGGGGGCAAGCGAGATATCACTTTATCATATTTGCACACCATGCTCATTACAAATCTATTTGATGTTTCAGTATCATATTGTAAAACTTTCAGTTCTTTGTGATTTTCTCATAAGGCAACTTAATTACTACAGATTCATTGTCTCAGTAAGCTTTTGTCATGTGACTATGAAAAGTCCTTATATGGTTAATAGCATGTCACCACAGAAATTATGCTTGTTATCATTTACCTACTTGAGGACGAGCAGGAATTAAGCTTGGGGATGCTGATACGTCCAAAATGTATCTATAATTTCTGCTTGCTCCATGCCTCTTTTGTGTGATATTGCTATGTTATTTATACACTTCCATACACTTTTATCATATTTGGACTAACCTATTAACTCAGTGCACCCCAGTGCCAGTTTTTGTTTTCTGCTGTTTTTGTATTTCAGGTTTTCCCATTACGTAAATTGCCAGAAAAATTCCGGGAAAAATATATAAAAAATCAGCGTTCCGGAAGCTTCCATGCGGCCAAAGTAGGGACGGAGGGGACCCACAGGGGCTCCAGGCGGCCTGCCCACGCACCCCCCCCTTGGCCGCGCCGGGGGGGGGGCGCCTGGGCACCCCTGACCCCCTCTGATGCCCCCCTTTGGCATATATTTACACCGTGTCGCGGAAACTCTGATTCCAGACCCCTTTTCTCCAGACGCGATTCCGATCTCCGCCGCCATCGCCATCAAGCTTCGGGGGACCAGAATTCCTGCGCCGGCACCCTGTCGGGACGGGGAAGTGCCCCCGGATTCATCTCCATCGACGTTGCTTCCTCCCTCCATGATGCGGGAGTAGTTCCTCCTCGGGGCTGAGGTTCTTACCAGTAGCTATGTGGTCAATTCTCTCTCCCATGATGTGATCTTCGTTGTGATCATAGGCTATGTTAATCTAGGGTGATCCCATGATATTTCCCCTTCCTCTATGTATTGGATTGATGTACTCACTTGTCTTTATCTAGTATAATCCCCGAGACCAAGGTGACAGCGGTCTATTGGACATGGATTAGAACAATATTTTCATGAGTGATTTCCTCTCTTGTGTGTTGATTGAAGATTGAGAGTCTCTTGGTGCTTGTCTTTGACTATCCTTTAGATATGTTGTGGTGATTTTGGGACTCTCTTTGGATGGCCCCGGTGACATTGGGAAATCCTTAGATTGAGAACTACGAACTTTGAGGTGTGCTTTTGTAGCCCTACATAATTCTCGTCCTCTCTTGACCACGAAGGAATGACCTCCGAGTGCGTCCCCTTTGCATGTTTTATGGGAAATATCATGTGATTCGATTATGTTAATGTTGTTGGGAGTTGCCACTAGTGAAAGTATGAAGCCTAGGCCTTGTTTCCACCATTGCAATACCATTTGTGCTCACGTTTACCACTTGTTTGCTTGCTGCACTTTTTATTACAGATTTTTATTACTTTGTTTTGCAATCCATATCACTTGCCATTTAACATCTCTTCGCCGAACTAGTGCACCTATACATCTAACAAGTGTATTAGGTGTGTTGGGGACACAAGAGATTTCTTGTATCTTAGTTGCAGGGTTGCTTGAGAGAGACCATCTTCAACCTCTACTTCCCTGAGTTCGATAAACCTTAGGTCATCCACTTGAGGGAAATTGCTGCTGTCCTACAAACCTCTGCGCTTGGAGGCCCAACATAGTCTACAAGAGTAGAAGTGTGTGTAGACATCAGACGCGGATTCTGGTTGCTAGAACTTCCCTTGCTGACCATCTTACGCTTGCGAGTGTCTTCCAAAGCACGACGCTTGTCTTCAAGCATAAGTGCCTTGTTCACCAGGTCAGGGAAGGTTGGGCAGTCGCACACGACAAGCGAGTATTGCAGGGTCTGATTGACGCCTTCCATGAAGCGCTCCCTTTTTACAGCATCAGTGATGACATCTACAGGGGCATACCTTGACAGAACACTGAACTTCTACAGGTACTCCTTGATAGTGCTACTTCCTTGCTTCAGGGCTCGGAACTCACGCTTTTTGATAGCCATGATTCCGGAAGGAATGTGGGCTTTGCGGAATTCTGCCTTGAAGTTGACCCAAGTGATGTCTTGTTCAGCATGCATGACCTTGAATCCATCCCACCAAGCTCTAGCAGTCCCCCCGAGGCAGTGGGCTGCATAAGCCACCTTCTCGCGGTCTTCGGTGCATCCGACTAGTTCCAGTAAGTCCTCAATGGTGCGGACCCAGTCATCTGCATCCAGGGGTTTAGCAGTCTCGATAAGGGTTGGCGGTGCATGCTTCTTGAACTCTGCCAACGTGGAACGTCCATTGCCATTCCCCGCCGGCTGGCGGTTGTTGGTGACAGCTTGAGCAATCAGCTGAAGGGCTGCAGTGTTGGCTTGGCGTTCCTCTCGGAAAGCTTGGAGAAGCTGCGCCATGTCCATGTTCGGAGGAGGTGGTGGTGGTGGAGCTTGGTCGTTGGTTTGGTCGTGGCCTGCCTATGACTGAGCGGATGCTCCGGCTTCAGGCTGCTGGGTAGAGGTACCAGTACGAGTTACAACAGGCATCCTGTTGGAGCGGTAAAAGGTCTCATGACTCGAAAGAGGGAAAGCAAGATAGATGGGTGCCTAGTAAGGGGGTGGGTGTGACACTAATCAAATCATGCAAGGGCCGAAAGGCCAAAACACATTAATTAAAAATCCAAACGGGTGATGCAGTCGTTTACACTTTCCCGAAGGAAGAATACGACATACATCCAAACACGACAAAAGCAAACACTAGATGATTTCATATGAACCATACAAGGACTCGACTGCGCATAGGGGTTACACGACCTATCCTACCGTAGAGGTCACAACTGGCATATCCGAGTAGCGAATAATGCCTAAGCGGCGGAATGCTCGGTCGCGTATTCCGGCTCTTCTGGGTCTTCCTCCTTGTCTTCATCTGTCTGGGCCCCCTTGTCACTTGAGGGTGTAGGGGAGTGGAGGAGTTGGATACGACGGTGCTTCGTCGGTGGTGCAGGGAGAAGCTTGCGATATTCCCTTGCCGTCATCCGGCGTCGCCGAGGTGGTTCTGCATCCTTGGAAGATACATCTCCGGAGGGCCTTCCGCCTCGGTATGCGATAGCGGATTGTCCGGAAGGCGCTCCTTCTTTCTTGATCCTATTTGTCTTCTCTTGAGCTCGACGAAGAAGTGCCTTGGTCTTGTGAAGTTCTTCTCGAAGCTTCATTGATTCCGAGGCCAAGTCTTGTGCCAAGCTGTCGGCACATAGACTGAAGTAGGTCTGGAACCGAAGCAAGAGTCCTTCCTTCAGTGGAGGGGCTAGTGCGCTGCTTTCATCTTCACCTTCCTTCCGGTAAGGTAAGAAGTGGGTTGTCTTCTTGGCTGCCATCTCCGGAAGAAGCTCGTGGAGACGGGTTAGTGCCTTCAGTGCAGCAGCCTCGACAGCGAGAGGTAGTGTTGCCATCTGGGGTCCCTCGAAGAACCAACTTGTGGGAGGATCATTTGCCTTCACGATCACTTCCACATGGTATTCCACCTCAGTGTCGCTAACCCAATGCTCAAGGTAGGTGAGGATGGGCGCTCGGTGGAACTAGCACTCCTGGAGGCTATCCTCGAGAAGCAAGGGAAACCCAGTGGTCAGGTGCTCTTCAGGTACAGCGGCCATCTACAAAGGTTGAATATGAGGGGTTAATAAGCTGATGAAATCTCAGGTTTAGAAAAGAAGAGAGGTTTAGAAGGATTTTGAAAAGTGGTCTCATCTAACTAACGCCCATGCTAACTAAGGCTTCCTACAGTTGCTTAATAAGGCCCTCTTCCTTAGCTGTTTTATCAGCTTTGTTGGAGACCAACAAGGATGTGTCACTATCCCGAACCTTATCTGCATTACTTCCTTTACCGTTGCTTAATAAGGCACTCTTCCCCAATATTCTATCAGCATTCTAAAAGAAGAAACAAGCAGACACATAACAGTTTAGCATGTACTAGTATATGAAACTCATTTCGGTGAACCAATTCATTAGTAAGGTGGACTGGGTTAAACTACCAAGTCTTCTATTTCCATGTAGTAGTACATAATAAAAGCATCAAACAAACATATATCAATGTCCTATGGTCACTGCATTGTCTTGCCAAATCAAAATAGAGACACGGTTCAAATCATATCAGTTCAAGACAAAGCAGAAGTGAAAGAATACAAAGGGTGGGAAACTACACGGCACATGTACAACAACACTATTTTCTTTGTTGTGATGCTAGTAATGTGCATGATATGAGAAGTCAACTGTATACACAATTGAAATTGAAATCCACAGAGCAATTGATAAGAGCAAGCCTGTTAAAGAAACATGCGTGAACATACCTATTGTGCCACTGGAGTTTCGATAGGATCCTTCAATTTAAATGTAAGTTTGTATGAGTAAATACGGTGATACAAGAGCAAAGCAGTATGCACGATAGAAATCATAGTTAAAAAAGGCGCGCCTAAGCGAGCGCTTAAGCGCGCCTAAGCTCGAGGCATTGGCGAAACGCATTGCGTATAACTATGCTGCATCTGTGCATAACTGCGCATAAGCATGCGCCTTGGTCAGTAAAGTGCAAGGCGGTGACAAAACACACAATTAACGCCTAGCGCTTTTTGGAACTATGTGGGGACCCCGACTTAGAAGTCGAGATCACCGAATGCACGTGTACAGTGATCCCAGAGATCAATGCTCACTGAACACACAGAAGCTGAATAACAAGAGTCTTACATACATACATACCGTCTTACACAAATTAAGGCCATTAAGGCCAAGTCTTACATAGATAAAGCCTCACGGGCTGAATAGCAAATAACTCAAATAGCGGAAGTCTTCGATGATAGGTAGAACCCATGCCATCTGCCTTAACCCTACAGGCATTTTGACTGGGATAGCGTCCTAGTTCGCATGTTCGTCTCCAAAGAACTCTTCCTCATATTCCTGTTCCTCCATGCCTGGCCAATTAAATAAGCAGTGGCAAGCCAATGAGTACTTTGAATGTACTCGCAAGCAACCCATGATGTGGTTCAAAGTAACAATGCAATTGAACAATAATGAACAATCTAGCAATGGGCTAGAATAAATTTTCTACCATCAAGTGTATGCATCAACGAGTTCACTTAACCTCGAAAACAGGTTACCGATATCAACATGATTATGATTCAACTCATCGAGTCAAGTCACCACCTTGACTCATCACACACGTACTTTCACCAATGAAGTAAAATTCTGGACATAGTTTAAGTAGCACCACCCAACTGTCCATGACCGTGGACACGGCTATTCGAATAGTTTTACATTCTGTTGAGGTTGCGCACTTTACCCACAAGATCCGGGAAGCTTTCGTGTCATCCATGATCCCGCAGTACCTCAAGTACTCGGGGGAAGCACCCGGACATTATCTTTCCTTAGAAGAAACTAACATAGAGTCCACTCGTTGGTACACGACCCTCGAGTACAAACAGTAGATCACGGGACTTGCCCTAATTTCATTGTCACGCGTACCCGAAGGGACCAACGGTGTGTCCGGTGCCCTGTGAAAACAGTTATGGTCGTCTATCCAAGCACGACCCCGTCCCGGGAAAGACCTCAAGTCTTCCCCTCACTAGTAATGCGGGAACCATGCTAGTATCGACCTAGGTAATCAATAAAGCCCCGTCCAATAAGGGGTAGAGTGGTTGCACATGTTTGGTTGGGACGGTAGTCACACATAAATCTAATCCATTATTTCACCCATGCACAAGATTTTACCGGCACATCACTTCTTCCTCAAGTGATGACCTAACTCAACACCACCCTCGGGCATTAGGGGCACTCGATGGGGTTTATGAAAAGATTTCAACCTCGAAGGTTCATATCTCACATGCATCACAAGCATCACTACTAACTATTTGCATGACATCTAGCACATAGCAAGGTCATGAGCAGAGCATGCATCATGTGGTTGTTCAACTAGGTCACCACCGTAACTCTATCATCATGCATCGGAAACGAACGGGTTCCGAAGAACAAGTGTATCATGGTCAAAGGGCTTCTTGCCTGGATTGGCTTGGTCTTCAAAGTCCTCAAATCCTTCTCCTTCTCCTTCTTCAGCAACTTCGTCAAATACGGGATCTAATCGTCGCATAACAACAACGGAAAAATAAGACCACAATAAAAACTGTAAAATCAAAGTGCTCAGAAAAATGTCAACTTATTTTTGTTAAATACTAGAGAGAAAACTAAGATGGAGAAAATTCTTAGTTGGAGTTTTGGAGTTGCAGAATAGAATCTAAGGATTTTAGAACATGAGTTGTATTGCTCAAATTTGAATTTAAATTTGAACAGAACAGAAAAGTTTCATGGATATGTGTGAAAGTGACACCATTAAATAGGTTGGAATATTACAAGATTTTAGAAGTTGGAATTATTTCATTTAGACTAATATTCATTTCTGTAAAATTAATTGAAGCTTTTACAGAAAAGAATAAAAAGAAACAGTCCTGTGCCACTGGGCCAGAATGGCCACAGTGCATGGCCCAGGGCGAAGGGCCCAGCCGCTCGGGCGCCAGCGCGCGCACGTCAGGATTTCAAACCTGACGGGCGGGGCCCGACGGTCAGCGCCTGCGAGGGGAGAGAGAGGGCGGTGAGGATGACAGGCGGGTCCCGCCTGTCATCTCCAACCTCTCGGCCACGGCGACGGCGAGCTCACCGGCGGCGAATCCGGGCACGGCGGGGCAAGCTGATGGCAGGGATGGACTCAGCAGCGAGTCGCGGATGCAATGGTGGTGGTGCGACTCGCCGGGGAGGCCTGGTTCGCCCGCGGCGAGGTGGGACGGCGGAGGGTCGTCGGGAGGTCGCTGGCTAGCTCGTTTCCGGCAGCTGCGGAGGGGGAAAGTGAGGGGAAAGTATCAGTGGGGTGCGGTGGTTCCAAATCGAGCGAGAGAAAGGGCGGAGGAGGCATGTACCACGAGATCCCCGGCTGCCCGACGCGGCGGAGCTCCGGTCGATCCCGAGCACAGGGGCCCTCTGGGGACGAGCGAGTGGTGCTGGGGTGTTGATGTGAGTGTGCTGAGGCTGTTGGTGCTGAGTGGAGGGCTCGGGGGGCCCTATTTATAGGGGTGCGGCGAGGTCCCGTGGACCTGTGCGCCGGCGAGCTTCTGCTCGACGCCACAATGCACGGGAGGGGACGGGAGTGAGTCTGTGGGGTTGCTGGACGATCTCCAGGGCGGAGGGAAGAGAGAGGAGGAGCGGGGGACGCTCCAGACAGCATGCGCGTGCGAGGCCGAAGAGTGGAGGCTGCGGGCGGCCAGCGCGCGTGTGAAGACAGCCACTGGAGGGCGGAGGAGGAGAGGGGACAGCGCCGGGGAGGTCGCGGACGTCAAGGGGCATCGACTGGCGCGAGGGGAGAGCTCGAGGCTGTCGGGGGCAGGCGATTGGGGGAAGCTACAGTGTGGGGGCGCACTGTAGCGCGCTCTGGAGCGGCCTTATCACATGCCATGGCATGCCATTGGCCCTCTGGGCGCGTCCGCCGTGTCTGCAGGGTCCAGGGTGATGCAAGCAGCTCGTCTGTGGCTTTGGATGCTCTGGAGGATCAAGGAGAGAGAGAGGAAGCTGGTAACTTGGTAAAAAATGGCTGTCCAGCATGGTGAACTAGGGTTTTCACCCCTCAATCATGGAGCTGGGGACATGGGGGAGTTACTGGAGGTAGATAGTAACCAGATGAAGCTGTGGTAGAAAGTTGAGGCCAAGGTAAATAGTAAAAGGGGTCAAGATGGTAGTTTTGGTAAAATTGCAGAAGGTGTTTGATCAAGTTTTGATCAAGCAATTAATCTCCACTTGCCATGACACTTAACAGGATTGAATGTTATAAGAAAATAGGGTGTTTCACCAAATTTGGGCTCATTTGAAGAAACTAGCCAATGTAAATTTGGTGAACCCTAGAAATCAACAGAAATGGCTTCATCTTGTTTAAGTCAAGCTAATCATCTCCCCTTGATGCACCACATGGTGTAGTTTCATCATTTGGGGTATTGATCATGCCCACAAAGTTTGAAGCTCCAGGTAAAAAGTTGGTAATGTAAAGTTGTTCAAATTTGCATTTGAACAGAAAGGGTTTTGGGGTATTCTGATCAAGTTGCTCTACTCCAAATCTTGTGCCATTTGGTCTAGATGCCTTATTAGTCCATTCCAGCATGTGCACCAAGTTTGAGAGCATTTGGATAAGTTTGGCAATGTAAAGTTGCTCAAACTTCAAATATGGACAAAATGGTTTTGAAGGGTTTTGAGGATGTTTTCTTGCTTCCTAAGGCATGGGACTTGGCAAGATCATCAAATATGTCATATATGACATGATAGAATTTCCCTGGAATTTTTGGAGAAAATCTCCTTTGTAAATATTTCAAAAGCTTGAAATATCCAGAAAGGGTTTTAGAGGGATTAGCCCATTATTTTGAACATGACCAAGTGTTGAAACTCTTATATATGGACAATATATGTCCTATGAGTCACCATGAATTTTGGCAAATATTTTTGAAATACTTAAATAATTTTTCCCTATTCCATTTCTGGCCTTAAGAAAAAGCTTTTAAATAAAATAGAAAAATAACTTTTAAAATTATACTTTTGTGGTTTCTGGGAGTCCTATGACTACTAGGTCTCAAATATACTTTTGGAAATAATTTTCTCACCCTAAATCAAGCACTTGCAGTGCAAACCTCAATTCAGGGGTTTTAGGAATAATAAATTTATAAAATACATTTTGGCCAAACTAATTTTGTAAGAAAATACTATACTTCTATATAACACTTGGCATAATCATTGGGCAGAAGTTTTGGGTATGGAGATGAATTCATCAAGAGGTAATAGTTGACTTTAATGAGCACATAAAAAGCACATGAAGAAAAACTCAATTCCAAATAGAAGCCAAATGATGCCAAAAAAATTTGCTGGTTCAAATTTTCATGCTTCATTGATGCAAATAACATGTTACAAAGTGCAGGGTGTGACAGACTATGATAGCAATGGAATCTTAAATTAGAACAATTGTTCTTCAGGTTTAGGCACTTGTTCTACATGAACAGAGTATAGTAAGACGCAAGAATATCGTACTTAAAATAGAAACTGAGCCCATAGACCTTACCGCATTCTTGGTTCGGGACCGGTAATAGAACAAGGCATTCCCAGTCATCGTCCAGTAAATGTGTCTCAGGAGAACGTAAGGGAATTTGATGAGTTTCTTTGCCGGTGAAGTACGTTTTCTTCAGGTAATTCCGATACTGCCACCAAGCATTCTTGAAGATAGTAGAGGTATTAGCATAGGTTACCTCATCCTGTGTTTCCAAATCGGTCCTTCTCTACAGAGAAAAATGGGAAGATTTGCTGTATTATAACCATCATGGAGGTAGGATGTATGGGACAAAGCAAAGTAATTGCCATGAATAACATTGCTTACACATAACTGCTGGACAAACACCTGCAACTGGCATTTTCCTTCATCTTTAGTATAATATTTCCAAGATGGGAAGATACATACATACGATTTAACAACATCAAATGCGATAGATGCTAAAGTACGACTAGCTGGTTGTGCTTCCACCATAGGAATAGGCGTACTAACTGGTGGAGTTGGGGTTCGCCGTGGTAGTACTGGCCCTTTGGGCACTTGAGCTGCCTTACTAACTGCTCTTGTTTGGGAACTCTGTGGTGGAGACGGTGTTGTGTCAACAGGAACTGGGTTACTATCTGTTGGGGTTGGGGTTAGATTGGGTGAAGATGGTTCTCTGTCCATCGCAGTAGGGGTACAATATGTGAGAGTTTGGGTTATGTGTGGTAGGGCTGGTTCTCGTGCATATACAACCGGGGTGCTATCTCCACCAAGAGGTAGCATTGTTTTATTTGATGACCATGTTTTTAGTACGCTAGATGCTGGCATCACCCGCTCCAATTCAAATGGCTGATAAACAGGAAACATAGTTGAATGTACAGACATTGAATTAGAGGCAGATGCAATAGATAGTGTGGAAAAAAGAGGACATGAAATAGTTGACATGTATATTGTTTAACTAAAACGGATAGCATGACATAATTTCACATATATGATGTCTATCTAAACTGGATAGCATAGTATAACATAATTCAAAAATATGATGAATAACTAAAACGGCGTGCCAAGTTAGAGCATACACCTCGGTGGGGGGATAGGACTGGTCATCTGTCTCTGAATCCATCTCTGAGGAGCTATCGGGACCCAACAAGAGATCTGCTTTGACAGGTAGCAATGTGCTCTGAAGGCCTTGTTTTCACTCCATATTTTTTAATCTCCCACCCAAATTGCTGATTCAGAGGAAGAGTAGTTTAATGTACAAACATTGTCGACAAATGAAAATGTAATGAAGAAAAGGATGGGCAAGATATCATTCAAATATATGATGCCTGGTTAAACAGGATGGCATTGCACACATATATTATGGCTGGCTAAAAGACATGAGACTACATAATTCCCACATATGATATAGAAACTAAACAGGTGGCGACAGAACATGTCTAAACTAAGCAGATGACATATATGATGTCAAAAGTAGGCACTACAAGGCAACATATGCATGATATGACTAACATCATCATGTCAAGGTAGAGCAAACACCTTGGGGGGTAAATACGAGTGGTCAGCGGTGTCTGAATCCGCCTCAGAATAGATATCTTCCTCTGGATTACAATCTGGAGAGGGCTGGGGAGGGTTTGCCATTGAACCCACCATGGAGTGATGTCTGCATGACATTGTATTGACACGCAAAACTCTTCTCTTTTTCTCTACATGTTCAGTATGACTGTGTACAATATCTAACATGCATACGAAAAAAATATGGTGAGATTATGTAAGGAGAGCATGCAGAAATTTAGAGTGATGGTAACAACCAGTGCATGGATCCAAAAATAATGATAGTAGGCCGATGATTGCTTTTATTTAATAAAAAGATAAATGATGATTGCTCTACTATTTGTTTCCCACCCAAGATGAACAACATATGCATACCCTAGGTGAACCAGATATTAGACAAAGATACTATTCATTGCTTCCTCGATATGTGCCCCACAACTAATTTAGAACTCATGTTTGAACATCAATTTGGACCTGACTTGGAGTCCAAGAGGTGAACATGACGATAAAGTAGTAGGTAATTTTAAGCAATGCATAACATAAGCAGAATCAAAAGAGTGTGACCTCTCTTGTGGATCCGTGTACTCCTGAGGTTCATCTGCTGAGTCGATGATGGTGATGCCGTTGCGATGGGTGCCGGCAACAGGGAAGGAGATCTGAGGCGGCGAAAGACAGTCAGGAGTCATGAGGTCTGGTTTGGTGGATGTTTCTGTCGATGGAGCACCTCAGGTGAGGTGGATGACGTCGCAGCAGGAGCAGGATAAACCAAACAAAGTTCCCTTTGACACCTACCTGTAACTGAAGTAATTCTGTAAGGGCTCATTTGGCTTGCATGATTCTAAAAACGCAGGGATAGGAAAAACACCAGAATAGGATAGGAATGCACATGGTAAACAGAGCATTTGAAAACACATGATTTCTGTCAACTTGGGTGTTTGGTTTACGGGAATTGGAAGAGCAGAGGAATGCAAAGAAACATGGCCAAAATAAAGTGAAACCATATGAAAGCTTGTACACTTTGAATGTTATTCTGCCACTAATGCACTTGGTCTTGTTTTCATGCATAGGATTTTAAAAAGTAGGTCCAGATGGATGTTTTGCTTCATTCCTTTCAACAAAATGAATGAATAATTTAATAGTAGAGTACCATTGGAAAATTCCCTATTGCTATGTTTTTCCGTCAAACCAAAATAGACCTAATGGATCGACATGAATGTATAGTAATAAGTGATGCAACAAGTGTACAACCTCTTTGCCGTAGTCATGTCGACCTCAACATCATTGGGTTGGTCGCTGAAGCAGTTGAGGCAGAGGTGGCTGTCGGAGGTGTGGAGGAAGATCTGAGGAATCTGTAGACGACGTCCAGGGCACTGCTCTGTTGTGATGGTTCATTCTGTCGTTGGAGCAGCCCCGGTGAGCCATAAGACGTCAAGGCTGAAGCAGCACAAGACATACATCGTCAATCTCAAGTGGGGTTCTCATGGCTTCTCCAATAGATGATGTAAAATATATGTAGAATTTACATCACCAAAAACCACCTGACTACAACAGATGAGGTAAAATCTGTTGACTCTGAACTTAACTATCGAAACTGAAATTTACTGTGGAATCTGAATGTTACTGTCGAAACTGAAAACAATGGTAGAAGAGAGGCACTTGACATGTAGTTTAGGGAGGGCATGCAGTTCATCTTCAACCTGCACCCCCCTGAGCCGCCTGCCACCACCGGCCGAACCACCGGCCCGAGCGCCACTTCGCGGCCCCGAAACAACTCCCCACCACCGGTCCGCCACCGCCCCGGCCAGCCCTATAGGCCCCCACCCCCACCCTAAACCCTAGGATAGATAGTGGGGTACCTCTCCGGCGAGCCCCCGTCCCCGCTGCGGGTGGTTCTTCCTTAACTCCGGCGAGCCCCCCAAACCCTGAAAATCAACTGACCCAAAAGTCAATCCAGTCGATTGAAGTGTAGCTAAATCGGAGCAGAGCAGCAGCACGAGTGAGGGGGAGAGCAGCAGCAGCAGCAGCGCGAGCGAGCGAGCGAGAGCCGGAGCAGCAGCAGCTGGGCGAGCGAGCGATCGAGCAAAAGCCGGAGCAGCAGCATTAGCGTGAGCGAGCGAGCGAGAGCCGGAGCAGCAGCAGCTGGGCGAGCGAGCGATCGAGCGAGAGCCGGAGCAGCAGCAGTAGCGCGGGCGAGCGAGTGAGAGCCGGAGTAGCAGCAGCAGATCCGGATGGTATGGACGGCGCTGCCGAAGGGGCCTCGTACTCGGGGAGAGCCGCCGTGGAGATGTCGCCCGCGGCGTCGGCTTCAAGGTAGCCGCTCCATGGGGGTCCGGGATGGAGCACTGTCGACGCTGGGAGGTCGAGCTAAGGAAAAGGTGCGATGTGATGAGTGTACAACCTCTTTGGTGGTGCCGAGTAGGCCTCTGCTTCGTCCAAGGAGTCGGCGAGGATGCTGCGGTTCCGGTGGAGCAGGCTAAGGCGGCGCTGTGGGGATGGAGCAGCCGCGATAGACGAGGCGATCATCGAAGCAACTCCTTAGAGTTGGAGGACGGGGTGGCTGAAGTGGCGGGACGACGAGATGGACGATGGATCCTCATCCAGGGAGGTGGACGAGGGACGTCGAGCTGTTGAGGTGGACGACGTCGTCAGGGAAGAGGCTCTGGCGGGGCAGCGGTGAGGTGGCGGACGAAGGAGGGTGGGGTTTCGCGGCTGGAGCGGAGAGGTTATGGCGGCCTGGGATTTTGAATGGCAAAAAGGAGGTGATGGAGACACACTTGTCCAAAATGTAGGGTGTGTTACAAAAGTACCCGCCACCGATTTGAACTAGCGGACCTTTCGTCTCAGGGTTAGAAGGGAGATTTCGCATCTCGATATTTGGCAGCTGGAGGGCGTTTTCGCGCGTGTTGTAATTTTGGGATAGCAAGGCACGGGTTGTGAAGGCGCTAGTTTTGGGAGCACGATATCTAAATTTTCGCGGCGCGGGTTGAAATTTAGGGACAAGCCTAACGTGTGATATTGTACTTGTGCGTACCGAATCAATTCGCACTTCCTTCAACCAAAAAGAAAACGAAAAAAATAAAACTATTCACACCACACAAAGAGAGAGTCTTGCCCCGTTTGACTATAAAAATGCTATTTAAAGCTACTCATACCAACAATTTAGTGCAATTAAATGCTATTCGGTAGTATGAATCCATGTTATGTCCAATTAATTTTTTTCGCTTGCTGTATAATGCATGTAACCTACTCATACCAACATTTTAGTGCATTCCAAATGTCTATACTACTGCTGCAATTCGAACTGAATTTGAATTCATTTCTCTATTTCAATAACAATCTACAATCATGATGGTTGCCAACGTCAACCATCATTCGTTTATTACCTTAATAACACACCACATGATTACAATAGAGATAGATCTGAACTATGTGTACTACATGAACTTGAATTCTATTTTTTTCAATACACTTGATGTTGATTCCAAATAATAGTACATTTGATGTACTAAGTATAGATTCATTATCTAAACCATGTTCCATACATGTACACCATGTTTATCACACATAGTATAGTGCCCCGCCCCCTACATTATGACAAGTATTTAGACCTGAGCTGCAAAAGCCACACATTAGCCCAAATTATGATCAATGTTCTACTCCCTCCATTCCTAAATATTTGTCTTTCTAGAGATTTCAACAAGTGACTACATACGGAGGAAAATGAGTGAATCTACACTCTAAAATATGTCTACATACATCCGTATTTGTAGTCTATTTGAAATGTCTAGAAAGACATATATTTAGGAACGGAGGGAGCATATGTTATACGTAGTACTAGCAAGATGCCCATGCGTTCCACAGAACATCAACATGATCAAGGGGAGGCCTGATTTGCAAATATGGAGAGGGGTTTGGGTATCTTTTTTCAAAATTGCCATAGTTTTCTTCCTATCCGTCAGATATAAATCGGATGGCCTATATTGCAGGATGGCACCATCATCAACAACTCCTTTTTTATAAGAGTATAGATAAAATATATTATATGTAGTATATCATGTTCATAACCACACCATGTGTATCACCATTATATATTCACACGTGCGTCAGTTTAAAACACTATGATAAATTCTTCAAATATCCGAATTCGCTTTTTATAATGAAGTATGATCTCTATTCGTCTTTTACGCCCGCACAATCCTCTTATCTTTATAGCTAGCTACCGCTAACTTTCTCTCGTGCATGCAGACGCCCGCATCCCTCTCACCATCCCTTAGCATTCTCTAGATCCATCTCGCAAATTCGTCTTTTCACTTTAGGTCGTTCACCCATGGTGTGTGTAGGCCCCCCAGCTCCTTCTTTATGACACACATCGATCGATATGCCTCTTTAGCCAGGTGTGCCTAGCACAAAACACAAGCTTCCCCTCTTCTCTTATCACCGTCCATGTCTCACTCCCACCACTCTCTTCATCGATATCGTACTCGCACACTCCTCCTCCCTCGATATAGTATGACTCGCGCACCACCTCCTAGATGTATCCCTCTCTCTTTATCCTTCTCACCGTACCTCATTTTCTTCTAACACACACATGCATGTATACCGATCGATATCCCAACATATACCTAGGTCGACTTTAACTATCCCCCCCATCGATCGACGTACCTCACAAGTTATGTCTCTCCTTTCTCTGACCAAGGACGATTGATCTTCCTATGTAGTTATGTCTGCTTACCACAGCCATATCGGCCCCCTCACATTCATGCATGCCTCCTGACCCGTCTCTCACACGTACATGCACAGACAGGCAATCGACAGCCATCCCCTCTCTTATTGATATTGCAGGCGTGCCCTCCGGTTGTCTAGCAATCCTATCCCACCATTTGTTAGAAGCAACTCCACTACCACCCCCTCCAACACTCTAGCTCTGTCTCTCTCCCAACCTTATTCCTCTCCTACACATATGCATGGATGCCGATCGATATCCCTTAATACGTGAGGTAGATCGATCTCCCTTAATACATGCGGTAGGCCTCTCTCCTCCTCCACAAATATACCAGCCATTGCACCTCTATAGTTAATTAGGCCTCCGTCCCCCCCCCCCCCACT